>JACEII010000001.1:10041682-10096029 GCA_014332785.1 Antheraea mylitta
TGCTTTTCAGTTTTTTCGGCGGTTTAATTTTTTGTTAAAAAGTTTTTTAAATTAAGTATTACTCATCATCAAGAATTCAGTTTTAGGGAAAATAGTAAAAGTTATTAATCGTGAATTGTAATAGGTTACGAAAAGTTTGCATCGCGGTACTCTTGTTAAATTTGTTTATGATCACAACACACATGGTGGCAAAACCGTCATACGGTTATCGGTAATTATGAAATATTTACTTATTGGCTGACTGACATATCAACACACAGCCTAAATTAATGGGTCGTAAATAGAATTTGCATGCGGGTTTTATTTAAGATTTTAGGAAATTCAATCCCTAAGATGTTGATAAAGAAGATAAAAGATGTATGAAAATCCATTTATTTCGATCAAACAGTTATTCCTTTATATATATGTACGGATATAAAATAAAGAGTGAAATATAATTATCACATAGAAGACGCGTGCGAAGCAGCGTGAAATTGCTGATTACTCATAACCACAGATGTCTCTGTCAGATGAGCGTGGAACTCCGAATTAGACAATAATATATTTATTTTAGTATAATCACGATTTATTTAAAAGTTGTTCATTAAATGCTAAATGACTCTAAGCATTGCTGCTTCTCTAATGGCATTTGATAAATGTTCGCAGATTGACAACTGATTATTTAATTTTTTTTACTCCAATATACTATAATGAGCTATACAGTCTTCTAACATACTGAATAACATCGCGCCATAAAGCCACCCATTGAACAAACTGATGACTGAAGGCTAAAAGAAAACCAAAGAGATCGATGTATTACGGACGATGATCACCTTTTTATTGTAACGGGTCTTCTTATAAACTACACTCCATAGCAATCTTTTATTTTATCTTAAAATGAGTCATAATTATACATACATAATTTAAGGTGACATATAATATACTTCAAAACATTACCACGAAATACCTAACAATATGTAGATTTGCATTTAAGTTTTATTTAATTTCTTACAAACGTTTAAAGCAAAGGTACAAATAAAACCGAATGTAGTAAACCGTTATCCCGTCCTGATAATACATTGTCTAATTATACATCTAAACACTCGTCATAAATAACTTTATCTACTGATGGAAACCACATGAAAATCTGTTCAGTAGTTTTTGAGTTTATCGCAAACAGACAGACAGATAGACAAGCGCTTCAGAGGAATTCGTTTTATAATATGTAATGGTAATGGTTGCAAGTAGCTGGATTTTTTTTTATATCAAAGGAGGCAAACGAACTGGTGGGTCACGTGATGTTAAGTGATCATCACTGTCCATAGACACTAGCGACATCAGGGACGTCGCAAGTGCGTTGCCAGCCTGTATATGGGAGAAGGGGAGGGGAAGGAAAGGGAAAGCAGGAAAGCGGAAGGGACGTAGGCCTCCGGCTCTCTCACTGACCGAACGAAACACAACAATGCAAGCACTGTTATTTCACGTCGATTATCTGTGAGAGGGGTGGTACTACCTCGGAGGAGCCGACCCATTCATGCTGAAGCCAAAAATAGCTTCAGCGGGGCTCTACCACCTACTAAAATTAGAACATTAGCTGTTTTTTGATAAACTAAAACTGGCGGTTACACAAAAAACTACTAAAATATTCTCAACTAGCTGTACCCTCAGCTCCACACGCGTTTTTTTTTTTAATTGTATTAAAGGAATACAAATTGTGGGACTATGTACAATTATAGAAATGATCTTTAAAAACATGTAATATGTACATTCAATATATAAATGCTAACAGTGTGCCTAATGAGGTTTGTAATCACCAGCATATTTAAAACCTTACCCCACTAAGGAACTAAGGAAACAATTACTTGAAATATTATTATAAAGATTTACTCTTACATTACATTTAATATACATGTCGATGGTAATAAAGATTTTGTGACTTAAAAAAAATAAACGCTTGTCTGTTCCGCAAGAAGTTGTATTATGGATCTCTTTACGAATACGTTTATGGTCTTAGATCTTATTAGAAAGACTTTGTCTATCTTCAAAGTTACTAATAATTTAATGTCGAATTGTAATCAATAGGCTGATAACTATTTTTCTACTTAGTGAATTGAAATCTTACTAAATTTCATACAGGCAAAGTTGCGGGTAACAGCTAGTCTAAAATAGAATAATCTCAATTACTTTTTATATGGTTCGCTGTCTACCACTAAAAGTCCCGTGAACGTCGATCGAGGAGCTTATACTGCGGGCAAAACCACGGTTAAGAGCTAGTATAAACTAAAATTACTTTTTAAGGGGTCAGCTATCTAGCTATCAGCCAATAAAATTTCGTGAAGATCAGTCTGACCGTTTTCGAGGTAGTACTACGGGAGAAGCCACGGTTAACAGCTAGTCTAAATTAAAATAGACTAAATTACTTGTTATGATGTCCGCTATCTGTTAGTGAAAGTTCCGTTAAAATTGGTCCAGCCGTTTTGAAGATACCATTGCGGACAAAGCCGTGGTTAACACCTAGTCTAATTTAGAGTAGCCTACGTAACCCTCTGTAATTTTATCCATTTGCCAGTGAAATTTCTGTCAAAATCGCTCCAGCCGTTTCGGAGATTACCCGGAACAAACAGACAGACAGACAGACATTCCGACAAAAATTTTTAAAATTTCATTTTTGTTATCAGAAGCGTGTATACTTTCATACACAATCAGCCATTTTTTTAATGTTGATATTACATACAGACACTTCATTTTTATTATATGTATAGAAGCTTGATATAAATATATTTGTTTTATCAAAAACACTTAGTCTAGTTTTAATTATCTCCTCATATGTATTACCCGTATATTATTTGACTTACGGATTAAAAACGATCATTCATTCATACAGATTACAAGCAAGGAAAAAAATAGCAACTCTTATACGCATCGATTCTCATCCAATTTACATGGAAAGCGATATCTGGGCAATAACAAGTGATTAGATAAGCTAGAAAGGCCTTGTGTTGGTACCCTTATCTTATGCTGTGGCGTATGTGGTACAATGACTAAATCCATGTACGTAGAAGCAAAAGAACTGCAAACCTACCAAGTTTCTTGGCGAATAGATCAGCGCTCGCAAATCTAATATAAAAGTTTTATTTGACCGATAATGGAAAAGGGCAAGGCAAAAGTGTGTCAAATTCTTAACACATAATAATGGCCGTTATTCATGAACATTACAAGGGCAATAAGGGTAAAACTAGCTTATATTCTGAACGAATATATTAACATACATTTTTCCGTTATGAAAGAAACATACGGTTACATAGTTTAGTGTATGTTTTAGAACGATGTAACACACTAATCCTCGTATAAAGACATGAGTAGTATACATGCGGTTTCTTTTTAATAATAAAATATGCGTTAAAATATATATCGTATCAGATTATAAATGAATACGAAGACATAAAAAATAAGATTAACGTTTGGTTTAAAATGTATATTCTTATTCTTATATGAAATCTTCCAGGCGGTTTGACTTTTTCCAACGTGTCCAACAATTATCGTTATATTTCAACCAATCTACACAAAACCTTCACAAATTTATATACTAAAACGTTCCTCATGAATTACTTTATCCACTGATGAAAACTGTATGAAAATACGTTCAATAGTTTTTGAGTTTATCGCGAACAGACAGACAAACAGACGCGGTAGGGGACTTTGTTTTATACTATGTAATAATAATAGTCTTGAATGTATGTTCCAGGACGCGAATTCGAAAGGAACGTTCGAGTAACTTCTAATACCTTTTTCTCCATGGAAAAATCTCTAACGGATATCCAGCGCAGAGGATGCACATGCCCGAATCGCACGGTCTAAAACCCCATGGTACCTACTGACACCTTTTGGCCTTTTGAAGTTCAAATACCTAGTATTTCTTTAGCATGAGAATTAAGTAACACAGATCTGTATTGGAGTGAGATAAATGCGTAAATAAAATAAAAGAATATGATTGATGTTTCAAAATGAGGAGTCTTTTTAATTCATTCAATTTTATTCGTATTAGCGATTTGCAATTTATTTTTGGAATTTTAAATTTTAAAATTATAACGTAAGACAAGTTGTTAGGCTCCTGTACAGTTGCCTTATTATTAAGTACGTGGGTACTTCTTTGACTATAGCCAAAAAAAATATTGTAAAAAGCATACGCGATACGATTGAAGCAATGATAGCTTGCAGGTGAATGAATGATAGCACGACCAGACTCTGCGTAGAACGATATCAATTCTAATCTTGTAAATAAGCCTAAACCTCCAGTTAAGGAAAACATATCGGCGAAAGTATAGTATGGTTGGGAAGCATTCTGCAACATATTCGCTATACCATAAAGTTGGAAACCTATCACGGAGAACTCTTTTAGATCCTTTAGTAGTTGTATTAGAGAATCTCTCATATCTATGTTTAGAATTTATCGTTTGCGGTTACATTATATTTTATCACCAGCTGACCCGTGCCCATTTCGTTGGGCGGCAAACATTTTTACTTGTGACGAAATTATTAGTGTGTGTTATATTCTATATTTTTTATATTATATTATATCTTATATTATGTATATATATATGTTATATATATAATAATTAGTAGTGGTTATTTAAAAAAAAATAAAAAACTGCTTTTTGTAACTTAAATATAATAGTTAGACATGCTACCGCTGATATTTTTGTAGGCATTATCATGCTCTACAATTATTCTCTAAAACTCAATAATATATCTCTCATCTACAAGGCAGCTTTTAAGAAACGTTTTCGTTCGATCGTTTTTTTTCTGACTTACTTTGCAAACCCAATTACCACAAAAAGTCTTTTAATTTTTCAGGTTAATATATGGCCTATGACACTCACAAATAAAGTGACTGTCTATTGGTAAAATAATTTTCAAAATAGGTATTACCCCCTACAACATCATAAACTCACAAATTTTAACTCTTTATAATATTAATATAGATAGTATAGAGTAGATTTTAATCAGACGTAACAATGTCTTTTGGACGTCACTAAAATAGAAATGGTAGGTACTTTATACTGATAAAGAAAACTAAAAAAATGCACGCAACTCTACTTTTACTATTACCAGTAACCAGCGACAACAATAGGAAAATTCTTTAAAACGTCCACATAATACAGGAATGCGTCCTGCATAATTGCACCGGAAGGTGAAACTTGAAACCTCTTTGACCCAAAAATAGGTCGACGATTACATTCAAGTTGAGCGACTAAATAATAGCGCTATTAACGCTTGAACTCAGATACCTTCCTGCCACTCAACTAGATAACCTAGAAGAGGTCAAGGACAAACCCACGAGCAAAGACTTTAAATACCTAGAACGCGTACTACATTATACATTCCGACATAATTAACAACGTCAAATGATATTGCCGGTTCAATTTCATTATGTGTTAAATGAATGAAGGTTAAAATATGAACCCTTATTTGATTACTTCGTAGAAATTAAATATTAACGAGATTTTTGGCACCAATTTCTTTACTAATTTACTATAGAAAATGTTGTCACAGCAAAGGGAGAATCAGAAATATTATTTACTAAATCAATGTTCTTTAATGAAATAAATTGAATGGTGAATAATGTTGTCTGATAGTTGAATGTATTTTAAACACATTGTTAATTATTTTCTATTTTAATATATTAATAACTAGTCCCAGTAATAGTTACTTTGGGCTAATGCTAACACGCAGTGGAAACTCTCAAGAAAAATCCCGATTTTGAAACATACTTCATTGGAGCTCCGCTCCTATTGGTCTTAGCGTAATGCCATATAACATTCCTCAATAAATGAGCTACATAACACCGAAAGAATCTTTCAAATCGTACGAGTAGTTCATGAGATTACAACTTACAAGGTCACAAACTCACAAAATTTACCTCTATATAATATTAGTATAGATATTGTGGAAAATATAGCGATATTTACAGTAAAATAAAAAGATTTTATTGAAACTATATGTTAAAGATCCCAATTTTTTTGCATATTCCAATAGCAACCGCCATGTCGATTACCTAATTCGTATTAATTACATTTATAAAATATAGATTATAACTTCATCACTAAGGGATAATGTAGCCTTTAAACATTTTTTTTATTATCAAACCAATAGTTACGAAGATAAATTTTTACGAACAAACGTGACTTCTCTATATTAATAATATCGATAGAAATAAAAATATTCCATAGTAGTTTTTAAAATAAAGTTACAAAACTGCGTAGAAAGTATTTTACAACGATGACTATTCTAGAACATCAATTAAAGCGATTTAAATCCTAACTAATATTATAAACTCAAACGTGTTTAAAATCGTCTGAGTGCCTTAAGCGCTCGCCTTAGTAGTCCGGTGAAGCTGTTAAGGCCTTGCTAGTTCAATATCGTAGTCAGTCGGAGTAAAAAAAACTAACGTGTATTTATTTCTTACGCTTTCACGTCACAACTACTCAAACCGATCATCATGGAACTTTGCATACACGTTTTCAAGGGTACACAAAGGAGTTGAAGTAACATTAATTTAGAACAAAGTTCCTTAGGGATCGTTCAAATCAATATCAATCCGAGCAAAGCGACGGGCGGGCACTGGTAGGTTAATACTTTTAAAGAATGTAACATTTATACAGTTAAAACAAATTTGGAGACCAGTAAATAGTAATAAATGTACCACTCTGCTAGAGTAGGGCTTCGTCCCAAGAGAAGGCACGCATTTAATCACGACGCCGCACCATCTCATAGCGCTTTTAAGAATCCAAACACTGGGAAATCTAGTTCCATATTACCGCTTCGTTGTGGAACACGTTACGAAAATATTTCTCTAGGCATTCCGGTTTCTCATTATATTATCTTTAGCAGTCAGACCACACTGTTACGAAATAAATTTGCATTAATTACGAAAACAACTCATTTTAAAAACAAATTGAATTTCTTTATATTTAAATTAAACATCCTCAAATAAAAAAAGCGACATTTTTTTCCAACTAAGCGCAATGATAACTTTCAATACTACCAATTATATGAGATAATAGCAGGCCCGGCAGACGTTGTCCGGCTCTAATTATAAAAAAAATCCTTGATAAATTGTATACCTAAACCTTCCTCAAGAATCACTTTATCTACTGGTGAAAACCGCTTGAAAATCCGTTCAGTAGTTTTCGCGTTTAAGACAGACAGACACAGACGCGGTAAGGGATTTTGTTTTATACTATGTAATGATATAAAATATTAATTATTCATAGTTAATCGTTTTGATGGAAAACGAAGACAACAGGTTTTCGGCTAATTTGTCACAATTTTACATAAAAAATTATAGATCGACGATTGTGACCTTAAGGTCAACCACCTTGTTTGTGAAAGAAAAAGTGGTTTATCACGGATGTTACCGAATATTTAGTATCCAATGCCATTTGCATATTCATAAAGAAAGACAATAGCGTCATTCGAAAGAAATTTTCTCATGCTACCTCGTTTAAGAATAAATAATAGTTAAGAATTAAATTTAAAATAATTACAAATTTAATAAACTGTTTATACAATTGTATAATATGAAATTTTTTAAATTCGTGCAAAAATATATTTAAAAAATTTAAATAAATTGTATACCAGTAGATAGTGATTTCCATCACATTGTTTGAGCAATAGATGTAAAAACACAGAAAAAAATAACACAGGTAAGAATCACACATCTCTTAAAAAACCTGACATTCACACAAAAAACCCAAATAGTGACTTTTCTGTAATTCCTAAAAAAATCGAAATATCTTTTAAAATTTATCTGGAGAAGAATACCAACAATATTATTCTATAACTCAATAACCAAAGGCTCATCATACATTTTACACTCTGTTATTATTTTCATCTTGTAATTTTATTCATACTCATAATTTTTAAACGTAATTATTTATTATTTGTATAGACTATCAAATTTTAAATGTCATTTCCATACATGTACTAAATTTTAATTAAAACCATTTTTAAAAAACAAAATTGCTTTCTAATTTCAGATAGATATTGATTCTAGTGTTTAATATTTAATTTTTTAGGTTATTACTAAAAAAAGCATATTCATTAATACATATGCTATGTAAAATTAAAACAAATGTAAAATAATAAAGTCAATATATGCAAAATCCAATAAACATATAATTAAGGACTAGTAATTATTTACATTATTCAAATATTAGTTATGCATTTTAATTTACACAATTATATTGTAATGTGTACAACATTTAATTATAACACTAACATTCTATTTTTTTTTAACTTGGAATTTCAATTAGGAAAAAGGGATAAATAATTAGTCATTCTAACTATAGAAAATACAGTAATCACACTAATCTGGCACTTCGGTAGATCGGCATGTCCATTTATCCGACACCCTCCGCCCACGCCCCTCTACACCTGAGGGCTACTGTAAGTTGCACAAAAGCAGACTTTAATTAAGGATGACATATTTTAAAACTATGTAATTACATATGTACATGTAATCTAATACATTGCACACATTTATTCCCTCTATGAAATGCTTTATTTTATTCATGACCTATGACTTTTTCACTTTAAACCAGTAATCGGAACATGCAAATAATCTGGCACCTAGGATTTTTAATAGTGCGGGATTAGTGAGATTATACTGCATCTTACTATTATTCTTGATTTACAATAATCAAAACTAACATAACACTAATAGAAAAATTCCATGTTATCGTAAATTTATATTTTGACTAACTACCTACTTTACTGGATTTAATTGTAAATGGATAGCATTTGGTTAGCACTTACATATATATAAGTATTTTTTATTTATGCTTATTGTATATGGATAATAATGCATACATGTTTGTTTTAAAACTGGAGACCTTTATTAAATACTAAGCTATAAGTTAACTGGTGTATGCATACTTTAGCAAATAATTAGCATTTTATACTTAAATACTTTTACTTTAAGAGATTTGTTATGAGTAGTAGTAGTCCGGTGAAGTTGTGAAGGCCTAGTAAGGCCAGTAGCGAAGTCAGTTCGAAAAAAAAAAGAATTGTTATGATTAATATTATATTAACAGATCTCTCTCAACACTATAGTATATTATTTTGTGATTGTGTGAGTGACTGATAGTTGCATTGCTAACACAATGTCACTAAAATATTTTTTTTTGTCCTGTGCCCTCATAATTGAAGTGATGTATTTCCTTTTACACCCCTAGTATAATTTATTATTTTAAACTTTTTCCTATGATGAAAAAGTGAATATTTCAACAAATGATTATCATATTAAGTATCAAAAGACAATTAGATTATCATTATTAAGAAGATATGTTGGTAAGAGATAGTATTGTAGAATGATAACTACAAACTATGTTATACTGAACTATTATTTTTTATAAAATACAATTATATCTTATCATGATATAATAGCACTCATTGTAATTGAATCGAATATAAGAATATTTTTACACATTCCTATATTTAGCCACTTCAGTGGCTTATTAGGTAACTCTATTATTCATGTTAATTTATATCTTTGAGATAAATAATAAAGTAAACAAAGATGAGGACAAGTTTATTAAAGTCATTATCCATGTACATCTTTAATTTCAAAATATGTTTGTTGATTAATTTTAATGGATTCAAGCATAGAAATATCTCATGGGAATTTGTAGAAAATAGTTTTGCTTTGAAATTTAACTCATGCTCAGTAATGGATAAACTCAATTAAGTCTAGAATTATTATGTATCATTTCATTAATTAAAACTGTTATCAGTTACTTAATGGAGTCTACATAAATATCACTACAATCTAGATGTAGCATTATAATAGAAGCTTCAAAATAAAACCACTAACTGATTCGTATTACCTCTAACTCTGAAGCAGAGCTAAATATAGAACATGGTCAGAGGTCCCCTGTCCAAGCCAAATGACAAGACAGATTTATCACTTCCCTGGTTCAAATATTACATAACTGGATTCATCCCACTATATTAGTATTTTTGTTGTTACAAATAACATTAGTAATTTATGTTTAATGCAACTAGTTTATAAATTTGCATATTTATGTAAAAACAACTTTCATTGCCATTAAATTCATCAGGTAAGCTTCAGCTATGTTTTTTCTCCTATTCAACCAAAATTATAGGCAATCACCTCGGATAATAAAAATAATTTAGATAGTGTTACTATGATTCCTTTTATACTAAATCCAAATATTGTCAGAACAATATATATCTCTATTTACAATATAATGTCTATTTACAATATATCCTAAAATGTATACAAGCTACAATATTATTTTATTTCCATTGGTTTATTTTTTATTTGGTCTTCCAAACTAATAAAAATATACTTTTCAAAATAATCTACAGAAGAGAACTTTAAACTGTTGTCTTTTTTTACTAAATGTATATTTAAATTTAACATTATTCATGTTTAGTGTTTGACTTCAAAATGTGCATATGAATTTGTATGAATCAAAAGTTTTTACTCCAAACAATTGTAAAAACTCCTTTGAAACAGATTACATAGCAATATTCTGACATTTGGATTTAATATTTAGTAGATTTGTACTAAAAATCATAAAAATTATATGTTCAATAATGTAATAAAATGTTTTACAGGTATTTTCAAGAAATATAAAATTAATACATATTAAACTATTTAAGATTTCTATATTGTTATTCTACAATTATGTCCACAATTATACTGTTACTTATAATTTTAATTAACTATAACTCTCTCATTTCGGTATTGTGGAATATTCTTTACAAATAAAGAGTTAAAACCCTTGTAATGTTTTAAGCAACTTTGTACTATGTAGTACAGTTGTAGCATATGAACAATACATAGATTCAAATAAAATAACTTGCCATTTGAATTAATTTCCCCCAAATTACACTTGCTTTCCAAATAAACAATAGTAATACTGATATTTATTTAATCAAAAGAGAACTTTGTATCCTGTTTAGTTATTGGATGCTAGAAAGATAATTTACGTTGCGAATGTAAGTTTATACACAAGTAATTGCACGACTTTTTAAATTTAAATTCCGCAGCTTATTTATAAAACGAAATTTCAATAATAATATCAACTGTACCTTTACACCTATTATTTTACTAAATCAAGTTACGTAAACGAATAAGCAATATGCATGTAAATAACAAAAATCTTCCAAACATTATAGATAACACTGGATGATCAATGGAATCTACCACAAAAATGTTGATCAAACTAGTCAATTTTAGAATAAATCCAAATCAACCTTAATTGTAGTTGTCTTCTATATTTGTTACCCATACAAATTATAAAAATACAAAACCGTTACCTTTTAAATGATCATAGTTCGAGACAGGTCAGCAGGAACAAAGTAGGTTGCAGTACCATAATACACGTGCAGAAACACTTTATAACAATGGTAAATATTAAGTATTAAAATTCGTCAACACTTCGTTATAACAATCAATAACAATTTTAAATTACAAATATTTTAAACATCTACGGAAATTATAATCACAACACACATTCGATACGTTTTTGGCTTCTCGCGAAAAATATGACATTGACATTTGACAACTGAATTATTTTAACGCTTATTATGTTCCATACTTTGTTTACTCATTTACTCATGCCGAAGTTCAAAACAAGCCATGTTTGCTTTTGGAACGGAAAGAGATGACCGATCTACTGCTACTCCTTTATTTTGACTATGGAACGCTTCCATTATCTTTGAATATTAGACGCCATCTGTCGTAATACAATAATACTATTGAAGACCTTTACCATATTCATTTCTGATTTCAGAGGCCTGCTTGTATGTGAGTGAGAGTCGGTAATGAAACAATAATGTAGCATAGATGGCACTAGTTGTTATATCATGTATAATGCTAATACTGCATTATTTAATAAATATCGTTAGAAGGTATACAAGTGGTTTATATTATAACTATGGGCATTACAATGAAACAAAATTGAACTATCAGACTTACACGATTTTATCTACTACTAGTGTATGCCTGATGGGATCTCCGATCGGCATTCTTCCAGATTGCGTTATTCTCCTTAGATATTCAAAATTACCTGATGGCTAGCTCCCAAATGTAGTCTAAATGCTAGCTTGCTATATTGCCAATTTCATTTTTACGGGATGATTATGTAAAAATTCTTACATCTTTACATACATAGATGCTAGGGATTCACAGACTGTTGAATTCCAAATCAACCCTTAAACATGCATCGTGTAACTATCTCTGCACCATGACACTTATCGAATGGAATGAATACTTCTAGAATTTACATACCTTTATCTTTTTTTCTCCTACTATTTATTTAGCATGCATTTAATCTAGCCCGCTTTTCTATATTTCTATTTATTGTATCGTAGCGCGACTAACAGTTTTTGGTGGTAAGTACAATACTTTTAAAATTAAAAGTAACCACTGAGTCCTCTATAATCTATGGTCAGTCGCCAGGTGTTTTGGCGCACATTGCAGTAGTTCAAGATTTAAAAATTGGAATATAAAATCTGCGTCTTGTTTTACAGGTTAATGAATCCTATTTCTAACCACTTTTATTCTCCCAACAATTCAATAAAGTAATATTACTTATTCCAAGACAACTGCAACTATTTTTTTTCATGCATCTATTTTTCACTGCAACTATTTTCACATAAAGAACAGACGCGCTAAAGTTTTTGGCGGGATCTTGGAATGCCATGTAGTGGTCTTTATATTTTATCCATAATCTTGTGTTATTTGGCTCTATATTATATAATATTGGTTTTGCTTTACGTAATATAGTTTGGTTATTGTGCACAAGTGGATAGAAAATAATACCACGGAGCATGGATTCCGATTTACCACAAAGACTCCCGGGAAAGTTCTAACAAGACGGCCACCATCTTGTTAGTTCATTGAAATTATTTATATCAAGAAACTTGTAATATCATTACTCACTTGACACTGGCAGTAATATTCTACTAAATAGAAGACTGGTTGCCAAAAATGAAATAGAAGAAGAACAGACGCGCTAGATTTACATTACGTTTAATATTATATTGAGTACGTAGGCAGCGCTGGGTTTATTATTGCGCTTTCGCGTTCATACCTTTTCGTTTAATAGTGTTTAGAGGGTGATTCAACGTTCGGTAACTTTAGGACAGTTCTTTTTCTGGCAGATGAAGTTTAGTAGTATTTTTTCCATCGCCTCAAATTTGTTCGTCCATCTATTGTATGTCGCATTGCAGACGGTCGCGGAGTAGCGCTAAAGAAAGGCGCAGATTGAAATTAAAATGTATAGTTGAATATCTCGACTACTACGGATTTGCCATTATCATTCCAATTTTACGATTATTAAGGTTAGATACGCGATTTGAATACCATAAATCGAAAAAAATTCTGAACATTCTCTGTTTAAAACCTACGATCCGAAAAAAGATTCACTTGCATCAAGATTTTTTTAAATGTTTACAGGTTTGAGCGTTGGTCAACAATTTCACCTGATGTTAAACGGCAATAAAAAAGTTTTTCAGTTATGGGTGGTAATTAGAGAGATGATTATGAAAAAAAAATTAATACCTTTCCAATAATTGTAGGCAACTAAAAATGTCCATTAAAATTATATTGTTGTAGAAGGTAGAGCCAAGCTGAAGCTATTATTGGTTTCAGCATGAATAGGTCGGCTGGCCCGGGGTGTACCACCCTCTCACAGAAGACCGATGTGAAGTAACAGTGCTCGCATTGTTGAGTTTCGTTCAGTCATTGAGAGCACCGGATACTCATCCCTCTTCCCCTCCCCTTTACTCGTCTTTCTCACTCCCCTTTCTCCATTCTCCTCCCAAACACAGGCTGGCAAGGCACTTGCAACTCCTTGGTGTTGCTAGCGTCTATGGACGGCGGTGATCATTAAGCAAGTAAGATTAAGATGACCCGTCTATTCTTTTGCCTCTTATAATGTAAAAAAAATGCCGATTCTGTTATTTGATTAGAAAATGATACAAAATATTTAAACCGAAACATTTAATTTCTTTTTAATTAGGTATAAATTTTTCTCACATAAATAATGCTCTCTTTAATAATCGTAACTGGAAGCCTCTACATAAACAAACATTTTATATTACGTACAATCTATAAGATGAAATACAGACAACAGCTTATGAAAAAATTATGTATAACTTATAAATATAATTTCGATGTTGACACGTAGGCGTTTGATCACTTCAGGCAATTAGTTTTCACCTAGAAAGAAATTTGAAAAATATTAACACTAAACGCTTAATGATATATAGTAAAGACATATTTTTATACTTTATGTAATCCATTTATTTAAATTATATATAGCTATACACACTAATCACATGCATGCGGTATATTTAGTCAACAATCAATACATTTATTTCAATATTATATGCATTTTAAATCAACTGTAAATACAAAATTCTCAGTAACTTTTTTACTTCATTTGAGTTTAAAATATTTAAAAAATAAAATACAATAATCGTATACATGATATTTTTTAACAAATAACTTTTTAAAATGAATAGATAAAATATACATAATTTATATATTTATTAACAAAACCATGCAAAACCATAGCACAAAAATGTTAAATGACACAGTTAGTATTTACCAATGCTCGTTTTGTTCAATTAATTTGGCACAATACAATATCTATAGTTTCATTGAACCTAGCTTATTAGCAACAATAATAGTATGCATAATATTTCTGAAAATATAAACCAGTAATAGTTCACGTTTATAGGAGATAAAAGGTTAATCGATCAATAACATCAAACTTAAAGTTTAAGACAAAATTAACATCACAGCAAAAATATATAAAAAGAAAATTACACTGTTTTTTAAAAAAAAAACTACAAAAATAATTGCGTGAAATTAATGTAAGATAATACAATTTTTATAACCGGTAAAACAACCATAATTAAAAAGAACAGATTTATATAAATATACTATACAAATATTAAGTACACGTATATAAATAAATGTTAATACGTTAAATTATTAGCATAGCGATAATAGTGATCATTGCCAGTAGTAAGCCGAGCAGCGTCAGCCAATCGAGGTCTGCCAGTTGTTGGGAGAACATCAGTGTGTACGTACAAGCTAACATCAACGTGCCAGAGTCGTGCCAATCGCGCTTTTGCTGCGGATTATCGCCTGTTGAAATAACAAAAACAATGCAAACGATAAAAACAACTAGATGCAATGTTAGTATCTATACAGCAGCTAAATCAGGTTTAACGTGAAACACAGACAGTGTGTATGAATGTTGAAATGAACACAAACAAAGCAAAATGTAAAATGGTTAAAGTGAAAATAAAACACCGTGCAGTAGATAGAACCACATACCTCTATTTTCTTTTTGTGAACCATTTTGCCTATTAGTTCTCCACGGCACTACATTATTTGGCAGTGAGTTACTTTGACTAGGAGTATCGTTTGTGTGATCAACAGAGAACCTTCTCAGTTGCTGATTTACATCCTGCACTATTTTTGGTGAGCTAAGATCATCCCGAATTTTATTCTCAGAATCCGTGTTTTCAGTAACCACCTGGTTTTCACTATTTTGAGAATTTATGTCATCGTTCAGTTTGAATATAGTCGCAAGCTCTTCAGAAGAATTATATTCTGTTGAATCAGTTTCTTTTTTAACTACTAAGTCGTCTTCGTAAATAGACAGATTAATAGAAGCTCTGTTACGCGTTTCTTGTTTACTTATGTTGTCAGATACTTGGTTTAGCTTTTCACTTGCTTCTGTTATTCCTGTAATTTTTTTCGGTTCGGCGTGGCCTTTGTCAATAATATCATGCTTTTGTGCAAAAATCTTGTCATTAACCTGAGTTATACCAGCAATTAAGTCTGATATGCCATCCTTTAATTCTTTAAATGCATCTATTTCATTAATTTCTTTAATTCTATCATCAGTATTAATGAACGGATTTAGCGAATTTCGTGTGGGTAATTTGGTATCGGGTTCATTTTTATAGTTATATTTAGTTTCATTATTTTTTTCTACGGAACCATTTTGTACAGCTAATGGAATTATATCAGATTCTGACTTTGGTTCTGGGATGGCAATACATTCTCCTTGAGCGTTTAATGGTTTTTCAGTCTTGGATACATAATTAGATAATCTCAAATTATCATCGAAATTTAGTTCCTTTTCAAAACTATGCTTAAGTTGGTCTTCAACTTTGTGTAATTGATCAGATATTACTAAAAGACTATCTTCAGTTTTTTTGGCCTTCATAAGATCATCAACCATATTTGATGACATTTTATCATTACAGTTTAAATTATTTTCTTTGCAATTTTTAATTTCATGAGTTTTGTTTTCATCATCATAGGCTTTACTAGTAAGTCCGTTTAGAAAATTTAACCTGCTATCTGTCATTCGTGATTGAATATCTGATTTTTTACCATTATTATTTCTATTTTTATCAAGTTCAGCTAAAGCTACTCCTAATTTGTTACTTGTATCCATAGCTTCTTGTGCTAGCATGCTAAGGACTTGCTGAAATTCATCTTTAGAGGAACGTTTGAAAGATTGTGGTGATTTATTTGATGGTGATGAACTTTTAGACATATCACAAGAAGGTGGCTTAGCAAGATGCTTGTCATCAGAGTGAATGAATGAATCATCTTTTGTGAAATGATATGCAGGTGTATTGATATTATTAACAAAAAGACTAACAGTATTGTGTCTTTGTTTTACCTTGTTGCGAGGATATCGTTCCTGTTCATTGTCATTCTTGTCCAAGGCTTCACGCAGCCGCTTCATCACATCGTTGTTACTGGGTGTTTTTTGTAGTGTGGCCTTTTTGCTCATATTTAATGCTTCATCAATTTCTTTCTGAATCATCGTGAATATATTCGCCGATAATGATCTAACTGCTCTCTTTTTCTTTATATTAGCTTCTGATTCTTTTGTAAGCGGATATTCACTGGTACCATGGTTATTATTAATAGGACCGGTGTAGTTATCCCCGTTACAAATCGATGGATTTCTACTATCTTTTCTAAGACTTCTATAGGCCAAGTCATCAGATACAATGTCTGGCGACTTTCTAGGAACAAATCGAGATCGTCCTTTATTTTCTGGGGTGGCGTGTAAGTAATCACTCTGTGGGGCTGGTGATACCGGTCCAAGAGGTATACCAAATGGTGGCTGAGGATCCAGTGTTTTTAAGCGATTATTAGTCTGTGTTATGGTTCTATATACGACATCGTCGTGGACAATATCCGGTTCATCGCGTTGATTATTTCGATCGTCGTCGGACGCATATGGCACGTAAATTGGTGAAGCTAACATGTAGCTTATTTGTGCTTGAGCTTCTTTATAATTTGGCGTCTCTTTTGTGAGAGAGTTCATTCTTCGAAATGCCATATCGTCTTGTAGTTTATCTGGTAGAGTTGACCTTCTTTGCACACGTTTCAATGGTGTTGAAGGTTGACTTCGCAATTGTACTTCGTCGTCGTTTCCATTCCAATCATTAAAATGGTCGTTGAATTTCGGTGTCATTAACTCTCGACGTTCGGCTCTATCCAACAAATCTTCGTCACCTAAACCCAAACTATTATAAATTGCTTCAAGTTCATTAAGAGCATCGTCAAGGTTCGTTGATTTACGTCGTTCTGAACTTTTTTCATCGTCAGAAGGAATGTGATTAACAGGTGAAATATGAGTATCAGATTTATGTCGCATATGCGTTTTAGTCGTTGGCGACGTAACAACTTTAGGCGGATCAATCGTAATGGACCTCTTATATTCAGTTGTTGCTTTCCATATTTTGGCATCATCCGTTTTATCAACAGACGACGATCGTAAACTCGATCTATTCTTATTTAGAGTACCTTTATTCTGATCCGAAGGAACAGGTCTCTGTAACTGAATGTAATTTGAAAAGTCACTACTACTTCTGGAACCCGCGTAATTATTTTGGCATCTTCTTTGTCTTTCAACGTCATCCATTTTTTTCCAAAATTCTGCTGAAGCATTTCGTGGTCTTTTATAGACATTGTCAGCAAGATTTTGAGAAGCTTGAGAATCACTTAAGTACTGTTTTTCGTAGCTATTATTTCCAGTCTTTACACTTATTGGTCTTCTTGACCTCGGACTTTGGTCAGCATAATACAGATAATCACGTCTTAACTGTACAGGTTCTGGTTTGATAATATTCGCTTGTCCTGTAGATTTCCTCCATGGAGAATTAATATAAAGTCCATAATGATTGGGTTCAGCAGACACAGACGCCGGTCTTCTAGGTTGATCGTTCTTATATAGTAAATTTTGTTTATATTCCTTATTTTGCATTGCAATATGATCCTCGGAATTAGATATGGGCCGTCGTAGCCCATTAAAACTTTGACTTAATGTTCTCTCTTGACTCCGTCTCATAATTCTCTCAAAATCATTATTGGGTACGCCATGTCTTATATTTTGTGAATTTCCACTTCTATCAGATATTACAGGGTTATTTTCGTAATACATTGATAAAGGTGTAACAACCTTTCTTTGCATATCTCGAGGAGGTGGAACTGGTGGAGCCTTTTCTTCCCTTTTAATATTAGTAACATTACCTAAAGGAAATTTGACACACATTACGTTATCTGGACTTTCGTACTGACTGGTAACACTTCTTTCTCGGTTATTATTAGCGTAAAGCGATTCTCTATTTATTTTATTATTAGGACATTGTATGGAATAGTTAATATGTTCATTGTTAACTTTTGCATTAAAATTAATAGATGAAGGGTAGCTTTTAGTTGATGGGAATGATGAGACTGATTCAGATTTCATTGGTTTTCTTATAGCATCGTTAGTGTAGACCTGTTCTTGTACAATTTTATTAGTGGGATCTCTTTTGCATGTTCCGTAGCCGCTGCTTTGACTTGTCGGTGTCCTTGTAAGCATTTCTACTTCAGCTTTAGTATAACCTTGTTGTAGTAACTCCGCTTCTTTGATCAATTGGTTTTCTTCATCGCGAGATAATCTTTTGATATACCTTTCATTTCTTGCACTTCTCGATCTTTTATTTAGGGAACTATCACGTGAACGCATCAGAGAGTCTTCGCTCCTGAAACGTACCATCGAAGATGAATTCGATGACTTGAGCGATTCTTCGTCACTACTAGATTCACCTCTCATACTGTTCCTTAATGCTTCAACTCGAGCTTTTAACCGCCCTTTTCTTGTTTTCTTTGAAGGAGTTTCCAAAGCGATAGTCCCTAACTTATTAGAATTATCATCTTTTTTACCAAGAGACTCTTTTGATGTTCCATATACTTCTTGTACTCTAGCTCGATAAGTAATGAAACCTGCAGAAGGATCTGAGAGGATACCATCATCAGTACCTTCGCAAGCATTGGCTTTTGCCAAGCTTTGAGCTCGTCTAGAGTCTCTTATAACTATATGATCGAAATTGTTAACAGCTGATGTTTTCTTTTTCTTCTTACATTTCTTTTTTGACGGTGATTTTGTGTTAACTCCTTCATCACTTTCCGATGAAGACCCGCTTTCGTCTTCTTTCTTCTTCCTCCTAAACAGTTTACCCAAAGACCATTTTTTATCTTTCTTAGTGCGTTCAATCTCGGCTTCTGGTTGTGTGGTCCTGTCGATACGTCGTGGCACTGAAGCATATTCTTCATTGTAGGAACGGTACGTTGATGCGTTCGAATTCGAAATATCTCGGTGTGTCACGGGCGGTGAGTTAACGGCCTGAAATTGAGAAAATAAAAGTTTTATTTCTATTAACAAAATACAACCAAAATATGTATATAAATTGGATAACAACTTGTAATTTGCTGACATTTTAAAACATTTACAAAGAATTATATTCGATAAAACATCAACATTTGAATCACTATTGAGACTTCGAAACCAAGCTTATACGTATATAGGACTTACATTTATCTATTGTAATATGTTCTGATTTATTTATAATGTTAAATAGAACACGAAACTGCTAAAAATAATAAATCAAACTTAATTTAAATAACGTTTACTAACAAAACCGCTTTACTGTCTGCATGCGAGACTCAAGGACATATATTTGGCATAATGTCAACATTTAAAATCTTAAAATTTTCTTTGTTTTGTACGTTATTGAACTGATATCATAAACAATAATTTGTACATTTACAACACAGATTTAATTATCTCCAAGCCAAACAGTTTATTGTAAATATGATATGTATTTTATCACAAAGCTGTCAAATACTTAATGAGAATTGTTTTAGATTCTTGTCACCAATTATAGTTTCCACGGTGTTTTAAAACGCGGGCTCTTAAACATGTACTCTACCAGAACAAGAAAATCAGTTCTTGCCAATAAAAATAATACATAGTATCCGTCATAAGAAATTGACTTGACCACACTTGAAGATACTTCTTAAACAAGAAAACTTAACAATTTAAAATTAATAATCACTAATTCAAGACACGTTAGCCTGAACTGGTATCCTAGTCAAGAATAAACGTTATGCTGTTTTGTACTTTTGTAGCTATTAAATGACTTTTTTGCACTATTAAAAATGACTACTTTAAGTTCAACAATGGCTACCTTATTTCCAAGTGTACCAGCAACATACTGGTCATAAACAAAAACATTATTGCTACTATGTGTCCTCGTGTTCGTTTTTTGTTAACTCAACAAAAATTTTATTTACAGAAGAAAAATATAAGCACCACACCGCTTGCCCCAGTGCATACAATAATCTCAATTTCTTAAAATTAGAATAATCCTATATTAATATTATTGTTATTTTATATATATCATAGGAGGTAAACTAACAGGTGGGTCATCTGAAGTTAAGTGATCACCACCGTCCATAAAGACCAACAACACCAGAGGGGTCGCAAGTGTTGCAACCCTGTGTTGGTGGGAAGTGGGACGGAGGGAAGAGAGAGGGGCAGAGGTGGGCCTCCGACGCTCTCATTAACCGAACGAAACGTTACAATGCAAGCACTGTTACTTCACGCGGTTGTTTCTGTGGGTCGGGTGATGCTACCCTGGGCGAGCTGACCAACATACTGAAGCCAGTAATAGCCTCAGCGTGGCTCACCTACCAAATGATACGATATGAAGTTATCGTGATAAATTTTATATAGTTCTTTTTAAGTGATGTGCGTACAACCGCAGACCTCTATAATTTTACTTATATAGATTAATGAAGGGAACACAAAACAACAATTTGTTTTATGTTATTTAAAGTAACGAAAAAATATTTATTTCTAAACAAACTGGTACCCGCGATTTTCTTCTTGCGAAAAATTTGTTGTTGTTTCTTTGTTCCAATTCTTCGTTGTAATTTCGTCATTACTATTTAACTAATACAATAAACGGCCTACTGATTTCAAGTTACTAATTTGAAATTTGAAAATAACTGCTTTACTCCTACTATGACAAAACCATAATGTTGTACTGCATACAAAATATACTGAAAGTCTTCCCATCTGCCTATAAAAGGCCACGTCAGAATCGGTTCAACCGCTTCAAAGATTAGTCCAGATGACCAGGCAATTTTTCAAAAATATATAAATAAGCTAGCTGTGCTCGCGACTCCGTACGCGTGGAACTTAATGTAAAATCATCCGAACGTATTAAGTCCATTTATTTATCTATTTTTCTCTCGTGCTAAGTCGCGTCGTCATTAGAATTACAAGTTTTTGATAGAGTGAACATAATTTAATGGAACCGATACTAAATGTTACTCGAGGATATGCTTTATCATTTTTTGGTTTATAATGAACGCAGTAATTTAGCAGTGATGTGTGTTCAAACAAACAGACCGACAGACAGACATTTCTAAAAACGATTGAAATGTATCTTATTACTCATTTCTAGACATTTGCAACATTTTTTTTCATAAGAATCTAAAAAGTACAGACACGTAAGGTCAGTGTTTCCGAAACTTTTCGTGTCATGCCCCACCTTAACATTTTTATGACCCTCGCCTCCATATATAATTTTAATCTTTAAAAATTATTTTGTTCCCTTAAGAAATATAAATGATAAGTTTTAGGAAGAGATCACTATGAAATTGTTTTGAGAACATCGTAAGTAACATTTCAAAACATATAATGAAAAAATTACTTGACGACTCTAATTACCCAGTTAATATTTTGGTAAAGTCAAACGAAATCATACCGAATAATTATTAACAGCATTTTTTTAAGAATCTGCCTTTTATGCTAAATTTGTCACCGATATATAGCATTGCATTTAAATAACCCAAAGCGAAAGGGTTAAAGTCTTGTCTATTTTTAAATTGCCCCTCTTAACTATCAAATAGCCCCCCAGTGTGGCGTGGGCCCCAAGTTAGCAAACACTGCGTTAGATTTACATTATTAATATATGGATAAATAAAAAAATAAGGTTTCTTAAATTACACAAAAGACTAAATGATATATTATGTCGTTTATGCGGGCATGTAGTACAACACAACACTACTCAACAGAGTAAATAATGGAAATATATCAACTTACAGGTAGAAATGATAAAAAATAATCGTTGTTCGTCCTTTCAGCATTTTTGATAACTGCGACCATTCTAAAGTAGCTTACTTAAAAATAGCTATTATTTTAAACGTTAATTTATTATAATATTCACACACGCACGACCTTGTAATCTTGGCACGGCCACATCACATCACATAAACAATTAAAAAATAAAGCTAATTTTATTGTCAGGTAGCACATTGTTATGTACAAAAATCAAGTCAACGTCATAGTCCAATTTTTTGTTACTGGCACTTCATAAATATGGTGGTTTATTGTTCACTCTAATCACGCTTTTTTTCTTCACTGAATAACACGATAACGAACACATATGTCCTATTGTATATAACGAACAATTTCTAAACGATGCTACTAGCAAAAATTTAAACTAATTAGCGTTTTGGTCAAATTTTCAATTCGTGAACACATTGCGCAGAACCATACATTTTAATAATAGACCGTATGTTTATATGATCCACAATAAAAATACACGTAAAAAATGCATCACGAGTAATAACGTTAGGGAGAAATAATAGTGCTTTAATTCGCTTTTTTTTTTTCGAACTGACTACGCTATTGGCCTTACTAGGCCTTCACAACTTCACCGGACTACAATTCGGACTTTAATTCGCGCGTACGCAACAAGCTATAGATAACGAGCTAAGAGAGCGACTGCTCACAGCCGCGTCGCGTCGACTCGCGATAATTTTGGCTAAAACTCGATAGTTATGTCGCAGATGCGCAACGTGTGTCGTAAATTTTATAAAACTTCTATTTTAGAACCTCCTATGCAGGGTTTGATACAATACACAAACTATTTTTATAAACAATAATAGACCTAATATTTTTGGAAATATTCAAGTAAATACTTATATCATACTTAGCTTGGATGAAATTAGAACAATACCAAAGAAGGTTGCATTGAGAATTTAATGTATGTCACGGTTTTACTAGTAGAGTAGTGTTTCCCAACGTGGGGCCCACGCCCTACTGGGAGGCAATTTGATAGTTAAGGGGGCAATTTCAAAATGGACTCGACACGATTTTAACCCTTTCGCCTTGGGTTATTTAAATGCAATGCATCTAAGCATTTGACCACAAAATCAATTGGCTGAATGATGATTTGTACGAAGTTGGTCATAGGCTAATCAAAAATATTTTTTACTATGTAGGCCCGAAGATGGCAATTATAAAAATCAAAACTATCACCGATTCGGAAAACAACCCAGTCGAGAAGAGCCGGCAAGAAACGCGATCTGGTGTATCTCTTCATTATACATAACATAAAAACATATTTCTGTATAGTTATAGAGATAGACGGTTACAGTCGTTTTTGGTGGGATGTCATTTCCAAACGTCATCATCGTTCACATACTGATCGACCGTAAGCCTATAGAACAGTGTTTACCAACGTGGGGCCCACACCCACAAGGGGGCAATTTGATAGTTAAGACAGGCAATTTAATAAAGGACTCAACACGACTTTATCCTTTTCTAATGCTAGATATCGGTGACAAATTTTACAAAAAAGGCAGATTCTTAAAAAAATGCTGTAAATAATGATCAGCTATAATTTCGTTTGACGTTACCGAAATATCAACTGAGTAATTAGAGTCGTCTAGTCAAGTAAGTTTTTTATTATATGTTTTGATATTTTACTTACGATGTTTTCATAACAATTTCATAGTGATTTCTTCCTTAAATTTATCATTTATATTTCTTAAAGGTTATCATTTTTAAAGGTTAAAAATGATGTATGAGGGGCATTTTTTACAAATGTTAAGGTGGGGCATGGCCTAAAATGTTTAGGAAACACTGCTATAGAGCAACTAGTTCTAGAGTACAGCTGTCGGAACCATAGGTGCCTAATATTCTATTTGTAACTTGGAAATATCTAACTAGACGAGCATTAACCCTAACTAAATTACCCTACCATGACGCTATGAATTGATTGTGATATTTTCATTCATCGAAAACTTAGGGCTACTTCGACGTTTGCATAGGATGATGGCAATAAGGGTAATCCGAGGCTATCGTACTGTTGCATATGAAGCAGCGTGCCTACTATCGAGTTCTTGCCCATGCGAATTGGTTGCCCACTATCAGGCCGAACTCTGCTCTTGGTGTTCAATACGGACTGCTCAAGGAGAGATTATCGCTCCGTGGGAGAAGGAAATGCAGAAAACAGTTATACGCGAGATGATGATCCAATCATGACAGGAGGCATTAATTGCACCCTCCGCAGGTCTTAGTGCTATTGAGGCGATACGCCCCGTCTGCAGCGAATGGGTTGACAAGAGTCACGGTTCACTGACCTTTAGATAGGTGCAGGTACTTACCGGGCATGGTTGCTTCGGCAAGTACCTGCACCAGATAGTCGGCAAAGAACCGACGACTCAATGCCATCATTGTGACGAACCACTCGACACTGCTCACCACACTCTAGAAGCGTGTCCAGCTTGGGCAGAAGAACGTTCATCACTTACGACTATTATCGGGGGGATCTATCTCTACCAGTCACTGTTCGAACTATGGTCGTCGATGATACAGCATGGAGCGCTGCTGTCTCTTTTTGTGAAAGAGTTATATTCCAGAAAGAAGAAGCTGAAAGAGCCAGAGAAGGTGACCCCGGCGCAGCACGGACACGGCATCACGGATCCGGTCGTGGAAGAAGAGGTGAAGGTCGGGTGAGAGCTCGTGAAAGAGACGCAGCAGCGCCTGCGATCCGTAGCCGCGGCACGGGACGTCGCAGGCATGGTGGAGGCGATTTCCACCAGAGGCCACCATGAGGGAACCTCCCGTAAGTAGGCTACGTAGATAGGGGGGAGGGAGTAGGAATAGGAAATCTCTGGCTTGCCTACTTACCGCCTAAGTAGGCAAGAGCAAGAGCTAGGCGGGCGTAGGAACCGAGAAGGTAGGTAGGCATTGGTTAGGGTTAGGGATGGTTAGGGGGGGAATAGTTAGGCAAACTCTGGCTTGCCTACCGACCTACCTAGTGGGTGGGCAAGTCCAAGGATTGGAGGGATTACGGTTTGTGATAGGTAAGGTAGGGTTAGGATCGTGGGACGGGGGGTGAGATGCGTAGGTTAGCGTAGGCCGGGAACCTCATGTTGGTTTAGGTCGAGTAGGAGGAATAAACCTCGGTAAAAAATCATCGGGGGGTGGCGGTGGAGCGGCTTGGCCTCTCCGCTGTCGACCAAACCCAGGGGGAAAAGGTCGGAGCGCCTGGACTCCCATTGCACGGGCTCGGCGGCATAGGTTGTCGTGGAGTTTTAGCCGGTTCCAGTCGCCGCTTTTGGCCCCACCCCTGCGTGACTTGCACGCAGGGATACGCGGCTCAAGTCGGGTTCCCCCCGGGAGCTTTGTTAGTCCATGAGGATTTTCTCTCCACGTTTAAAAAAAAGGGCTCTTTGAGCAAATATCCTATCGCTGTATATCCTTATTCTTTAATTACTCAATACGATTCTAGATAAATATTGTTGGATATATCAAGCTGATGGGTCTACAAATATAAACCGGTGCAACAACGAGTCCTATACAACGTAGGTAAGAAATCAAAAGAGAATATTTGTAGTCATCCCATAAGGGTTGAAAAAAGGATGAATCCTGAAATGTCACAGAAATCCCATCGGGCATGCGACTAGTTTTTCTTTTGTCTCTCATTTTTGTAGTATATAGTTTATTAAATTTGGTATCAACAGTAATAAATAACCAGGATACACCTTATTCAATACATTATTTTTTGTGTATTCTTTTAAAATACATTCAACCGTTAAATATACAAAATACTGTTGTGAATACTTGTATGGCAACATATGAATATAAACAACAGAAACGTTTGTTATTTTCCAGAATTATTTTTATAATAGCTCAACCAATTTTGACGATATTTTTGCTAAATGTATAGGATATGTTACAGTATTATTTTGATTACATATCACTAGGCTTTTCTTTAGAATATAAGCAGATGTTACAAACGTTATCAAAGTTAAAATAAAATCCATAAAGATACTATACAATTACTATTATACAGGTAAAAGACAACTCATATACCATCAAGGTTAGACGAAGATTCTATTATGGCAACAACGAAATCACGAGCACTATTCTTGTAACTGAAAACACATGAAAAATAATTTTGCTATGACATACATCAGTCACAATGACTAATTAGCTGGCGTTGTTTTTACGTAGAGAATGATTCATATCTTCACTTAACAATTCGCTTTATGGGTTTATAGTACTATTTTGAATTTTTTTTATATATATAAAGCACCATAAAAATTAATTAGAAGAAATCTTAAATAATGTACGAGTAATTGAATATAAAAAGTTTTGAAAACGTAACCTAAAATTAACAGATGCTCTCTTTCTGAATTATAAAAGAGTGAACTAGAGTAGATTGTTTGTAAATAGGTCATCTAGTAATATAGTTAAGGAACCCACAACGATGTTCGTTGAAAACATAAAAGAGACGTATAAATTAAAACAGTTCGTGGCGGATATACGTAGTTATATGTGACAGTTTGTGAGGATGACGTCTCGTCGTAGTGTCTTGTTCATCAGTTAGACAAAAACAAGTCGGAGTTTTGTTTTAGTTACAGAAGATTTATTGAGTATGCTGGAGAATAAAATGATGATACAGTGTAATTATTATGGTAAATAAGTTTTATGATGTTAATGTTAGTATAGATACTAGTTCAGCTAAATTGGTATCTTAAGTATGTGGTTCCATTAAGAACAAGTTAATTTCAGATAATATCTTACAAAGACGTAATATCTTATAGTTGTTTATCTCACTTGAAATTAAGTCACGATTTATCAGAAAATGGTAACGCGCTAAGCTCAGAGGAAATGGTACATAAATTTTGAGTCCAGCACATATCCACTGAATGGCAAACAGGAAGATCTTTTTATTAAATAATAAAGTGATATCATCTCATTATTTAAACTTTATTAACTCTAGTAACTAAGAAAATAGTTAGATAAAAGTAATTAATTTAAAATATAAGTATATTAATTTAAAAAAAAATTATGAATTATAAGTAACCTCATCAAATAGGCGACACTCGAAAACGATATTTGATCAAACCCTACTAATACGCACTACTATTAATTATTATTGCATAGTATTTTTTAAATGTCTTTAAAAGTGTTACGTTCCGTCCACATTAAAACGAACTGACGCGTTAGCAAACAGTATGAAACATCTAATAACGTCGACCTTCGTACCTCACGTTCCAATGTTACAAAGTGTTACATCACGGGAGCTAGCTGCAGAAAACATTTGGTTTATTTCAGCGCGCGATGACGTAGATTCCGTTGCATTCGTGGCAGGTTTGAATTACTCAGACGCTTTTTTTTAGTATATTAACGTATAACCATATTTAAATTATAATTATTGTTCTTGTTACATTAAAGCAATGTAACATGATCCAGATAATGGGGTAAGTAACGTGAGTATTCGAACTTTACGAGCATAAGCTGTCCATGAAAGAAAACATTCTATTGAAAAAAGTATAATCGTAAAGCATTTCTCAATGTTCCCCTGGATAGTTACTGTTCTTAAGTTGAAATATTTCGTTGTGTTTTGGCAATCATACAAATATTTAAAATACTTCTCTAAATTTAACATATCTTAATTCATCTACAGCGCCACTTAAGCACAGGTGAGAATGTAACCTATACACTGATAAAAATGTAACTAGAAGTACAATTAAAACTACCCATAATGATAAGCTTTATGAAGATTATTCAAACTGTTCTAACATTAAGGAAGAGGAATTCTAGAATACTGAATTTGATCCCAGAAGTTCAGAACTACGGACAACGTATGGATTAACGTAGGTTCGAACCCTAAGGTTAAGGTTAAGTTCGTGGTTAAGGCGCATTAGTGTTCAGTACGCCTCCCATCAGTTCGTCAGTGAAGGCCAATAAGCCAGTAGAAATCTGGCATTCTCACCTGGGCTGCCCGGCTAGATGCTGAACTCCAAGAGAATTCCCCCACGAAAAAAAAGGTATGCATCCTAGCAACTGGATCAGAATATTCGGTGAAGGAAAACAGCGTGGTATAGCAATAGCATAGTAGGATTTTTGCTAAATCCGTCTGGCTAGCTACAATTTTCAAGTTAAAAGTCTGTCTCCAAGCACCTGTTATTGTGTTTCGGCAGCGATACTTGAGTGGCTCTCAAGCCCTCTCTAGGTATAACGTGTCTACTCTCTTAGACCACATATACATTTAACATCAGATGATCAGATGAGATTGTGGTCAAACATACCTATAAAGTATTAACAAAAAACTTATATCTCTTTTATATCAGACAATTCCATGCAATGTAGATGAACTATATGATACAAATAAAATTATATACAACTAGCCTCTGCCCGCGACTTCGTTCCCGTTGAATAGTTACTTTGGGCTAACACAATACGCAGCGGAAGTTCTTAAGAGGAAAAAAATGATTTTAGAACATTCTTCATTGGTGCTCCGTTCCTATTGGTATTAGCGTGATGATAGCCTATAACCTTCCTCTATAAATGAGCTATATATTACTGAAAGAATTTTTCAAATCGAACCAGTAATTTCTGAGATTACCCTCTACAACGTCACAAACTCACAAACTTTACCTCTTTATAATATTAGTACAGATGACCATTTTTCACCATTATTTATTGTGAATTCTAAGAGCATGAAATATTATCTTTCATTACTTTTCTTTGCCATCAGTCATTGAAGTTTTCCAACCTTTAAGAGTTACTCAATTAATGCATGTTCCAAAGCAAGCAAAATTTCTTGCATAATTTAGTTTATGGTCATGTTGAATCAATGTTTAGGGTGTCCCAGCGTTCAGTGTTACAATTCATTTCTCAAGGATAGCAACGTATTATTGTCTAGCGTCATTTGTCATAGCAATTTTTATCGTCATTAAAAATAACAATAGGTTGTTATATATACCAAAAACTGATGGAATGTATATCCCCTTCTTAGTTTATATCATTAAAAAGAAACAAGACAACATGAAATTAATCTCTTAACTTCAACGAATACACAAATTCTACCTACATGAATACTTATGATCAATATAAATTAAACCGACACAAACAGACATGTGCCGAATGTTATTAGATCTGGCAGCATCACAGATCCACGTCTCACCTATAAATTACCCTGACAAGGTATAAATGGCTACGGAACTCGGGTTCTATTTTTAATGGCATGCAACGCATGGAGTCGCTTGCGGAAAGCTTTCATTTTTCACATGTAATTAAATAAGTCAGCCTCTTTAATCGTGTTTAGTTAATTTCTTTACACTTGAATGATGTGGTTTTGAAATATATTGTAAATCTAATGAGATTAAGACTTAAAACCTGTTTTAGAGGAAAATAAAATATAAACCTCGCATTATTTAATATCATTTAAGCACCTTTATTACTTCAAATACAGCTAAATAAAATTTTCTGTTCAATAAAGAATCAATAAATTAATTTTCTGCATATCTTGACTAATAATAAACTACCCTATTAAAATTGTTAAAGACACTATTAAATGTTTCTTGATTAAATTTTCGTCTTCTGAATATTATCAACCCTTTATTTTCTAATTATAGTCTTTACTAATGTAGAAATAATTAACAACGCGAAGTATTTCTACGAGTGCTAAAGATATTCGATTCAATTATATATAACCTCGCCCACCACGAATCCACACCGAATCACCAATAGTTTGTACAGAATTAAACGAGCATCTCGTGAGCCCATCCGTGCACTTGACTCATCTCCATTTTGTATTTATATCGCTTCATACTTATTTGTTTGTTTACAAATTTCGCTGCAAAATTATAAAAATAACATTTAAGCACGTCGCATTATTTTACGCAGATTCTAAGCAAGCAGAATAAGACAAAGGGTATCATTTGTCTATTTATAAATTTCTCTGCAAAATTATAAAAATAGCGTTTGAGCACGTAGCATTATTCTAAGCAGATTCTAAGGTATCAGAATTAGACATAGGGTTTAATTTGTCTGTTTATAAATTTCTATGCACAGTCATAAAAATAGCGTTTGAACAGGTCGTAATATTCTAAGCAATCAGAACGAGGCAAAGGGCTTAATTTGTAATGTAATTTTATTTTGAAATTGTTGATAAATAAATCTAGATTCCTTAAATTCATTTTACAAAATTGTCGTTATAGATTAGTTAGAAAAGAATATAGAACTGCCAGTTCAGGCTTTGTTACTTTGTATCAAAGCTTTTTGGGAACGTTATAAATATACAAATTTTAATTCAAAAAGGGAACATTTAAAAATAATACATAAAAACCTGGATACTTTAGGAGGTACGCATACCAGCATCCGGCTTTTTTTTCGAAATAACTACGCTATTCACCCAGCAAGGTCTTAACAGCTTCACCGGACCACTAAGGCGAGCACTTAAGGCACTCAGCCGATTTTATTTTGGCAACCAGCTCAAGGGTGCACTGCACACCTCGGCTTGGCTGTTGCCTGTTGCATGCAAAATCGCGACCTATCTTAGCTAACCTAGCTAACTATTCATATATGTATGAGTTGTTGAAACGTATATGTGTACCAAGCATACACGCCTCAACAACTCCTCCATATATTTATTATCGGAAAATTGAGAGTTTTTCAGTTCGATAAGGGAAAAACAGGTAAATTCTTCAACTTTCATGTGTAAGCGTGTAGGCGTGCACGTGTGTGGGGGTAATCGTGTAGTGTTGTAGCGGTGATGTATATTTGTGTGTCACCGTATCGCACAAGCAACGCACTCAAGGACTCCCTACCGAGGGATCGAACCTAGGCTTGAGCCGCTGCCGTGGGAGGCCTAATCGGGTACCAGCATCAGGCATATGTGTACATTTTTCAGCGGTTGAAATCGGTATTAGGTCACAGGCTGGAATAATGGCTTGGTCATATTTCTTCTTGGAGCATGTACTATAATAATCCTAGTGTATCATTAATCATTTTTACCTTGTCTAATTTGTATCTCTTTCTTGTATTATATTTGGACATAAAATTATTATTAAAATTTTAAAGCTTTGTGATTTAAGTCATTATATGACATTACTAAATTTTTTTACAATTGGGTTTTTTATTCGACGAGTATATAACTCGTAGGATATATTTTTTATACAAAATTGGTTTTCTACGAACTTGCTACTTGTGTTTGGTGTTATATAGTCTTTTAAATTTGATGTTTACAAACCTGAACAATATATGAAGGGAATTCATCAAAGATCCCTTTCCGGGCACTCCAGTATAAGGAATATAAAACAGCCAAATGACGAGACTGGCCGATTGCCAAACTGTTACAGCGGACAGTTGGAAAGAAGAAAAAGGCATAAACAAAAAAGGAACTAAATTAAATTCTACAAATATAGACCAATACGCTGTTTGTGGCTGTCCAATCGAAGCAAAGTCTTTCGCTGTATTTAAAACCTTTTTCTTTCAGGCTTTCATCATTTATTCGAAGTTGGTAGACTCGGCTTTTTTAAAAGCTTTCAGACCTTTTGGCAATACAGAAATGTTTACATCCAGCCAAGATACAAATCCAGCTTCAAGAAATGTATCTAAATTGGAAAAACAGTAAATATAGTTCGGGATTTTCAATTTCACTGAGCCCTATCTGAAGATAATGTGAACATTGTTATATGTTTTATATATGCTTGACAAATTTCCAACTCAATGCTGGTAATACTAACTAGCCGAATTTGGAAAAAGCACTACTATCATATTATAATTTCTTCGCAATGTTCTCCTACATAGAAACTTCGGCTCATTGAAGGGATTTGAACCTTCGTCTATCAAAACTGTATCGTAATACGATACTACTGAACCATCATCGTTTCGATTACCATGATTACTCGTGCTTAAAAGTATAACTAATAAATATTCTTATATAAACAGTAGTTTCCGCAGAAATAGGCTTATATAGAAATATCTGATGTCGTAACATTTTAATTTCAGAGTTTTCTTATTCAAATCGCGTATCTTTGCAAACGTTATCAAAACAAACGTCAAAAATTATGTTCGCTTTTAAATAACGTAATCTGTATTGAAAAGATAATGAAGGGGAGGCTCTAAAGATAACTGCTAGTCCAGATTCGCAATTTCGAGGCTTTATTTAACTGGTTATAATAAGATAATAAAAACTTGAAAAAAGAAGAAAATGAAGGTGATTGTAACTACGCAGATATCGTGAAATAGTATGTGGTTTTTGTCTAACAATAATATTTAGAAATAAATAAAGTTGTATATTTTTTTGGTATATGATAGTTTTGACTTTCATACGCGCCTTCTTAGGGCTAAAAAACATTGAATAATTGTACACTCATAGTACGAATTACCAAAGACAGATTCGTGGCTCATGACAATGCAAAAACAGAAGTCGTTCCATTTGAAATTTTCTGATATATTTTATATCGCGCAGTGAGAGTCGCAGTAAAAAGGTTACTAGCACGAAATAATGAAAATCGAGTTCCTACAAGTTCAACCTAATAATTATACAAAATGTCTGTCTCACTCACTCGCATTATTGTATATGAATATATTTTAACCCATATTATTTACTTTTTCGTACGATTACAAATAAATAATTAGAAAAAGAAGTATGGCCGTTCTCAAGTGATGCGTTTACGTACATGCGACATTTGATTTTTATTTAGTTATATAGATATTACGTATATAGTGTTTTTTTTAAGATCAAATATATTTGTATATACATATATACATTGTGAATTAAAAATAACCAGTTCGTTCAAATTATTTTTAATAAGAAACCAAATAATAATAAATAAAATGCAATATAATATTATTCGGTATTCCTGGTATATTATAATTGAAGTGTTGTCTGAACTTGAACACGTGCGAACTGTAGAATATTGTGTGAATGATGTCAGAGGAAGTATGACGTAGTTTTCCATACTGTGTGGAAGCCATAACCTAATAATATCTAGTAGAATATAATCGCAAATCTCTGTATTTGTGTGTGTTTTTATCTATATTTATATAACTAATATTATAAACGAAAATTCACCCTTTAATTACTAAACCGATCATCACTATATCTTTCATATACGTTGTCAGGAGTACAGGATGGTTTATACATCTCATACAAAAAAAATGCTTACGAGGTTAATGGTTTCAAAGTCAAGCCTGCTTTAACGCGACCGAACCCACAAGCAATAGCAAGTATATATATTAGTGGTGTAATAATATAGGCTTAGCATTCGAAGTCACTTGATTTTTAGTCCGGTGAAGCTGTTAAGACCTTGCTGGGTCCATAGCGTAGTCATTTCGAGGAAAAAAAAGTCACTTGATTTTAAGTGACAATATGGCCAAAAACGTTAAGCCTTAAAGTATATACCCGCAGTTGCAGTTAGTAGTACAGTGAAGCTGTTAAGTTGTTAGGCCAATAGCGTAGACAGTTCGAAAAAGAAAAATAAACAATTGCAGTTATTAGATGAGAATGACAATGATAGCTCATGATTGTATTGATGTCATAACTATGTTATACTATACAGGACAAAAGGACTTAGACTTGGATGGACTCGCATGGTTGTAGATTTTTTTCTAAAACCGCCTGAATAGCTACCACAGTAATGTTGAAAAACCTGTTGCAAAACGCTTATACGTGTGCTCCAGTAACTACACTTTTACCATCTTAGACTATAACGTTACGAGGTGAAACTTTGGTCAAATACTAAAAGTTATATAGGAGAAAAAATGCATCGGTTGATGCAATGATCGAACATACTGCAATGATCATCGCTTCATATTAATGAAAAAAATATTACAACTATTTATTGGGGTTAGAAATTCATACACCGCTACTACAAAACTTTCTAAAATTATGAAAAAAAAAGAAATAAAATGTGTAACAATTCGTGATAATTTACCAAAAACGTCACCAAAAGGAGAAAAAGTACTAAAAATGAAAGTATGTAATATTATGCTTAGTTACGGTTTGCAGTTTTGTTAATAAGATTATGTACAGTTTCTTTATTTAATGTTCACATTTCGGTGTCTTGATTATGATGATTCTTAGAATCTTTGAAAGTATATCTCAAACAAACGTTTTTAAGTATTTATAATCTCCAGCGATGTTTATATTTTTTAAAGTTCATATTTAAAAAAATATATCTTGTCCTTTTTCAGATTCTTAACTAGCTTTAGGCTAAAATTTTTTGCGATTTCTGGAGAAACTGAAGTCTCAGAAATACTACAAATAGATAAATACAATTTTATGCACTTACATCAAGGTACAGATAATAAAATTCGTACTTACTGGACTTTGCCTTATTTGATTCTATTAATAGGTATTATCCATAGAATTCAGATAAACCATTTTGTTCATTGTAAAAACCTTAATACCACATCTCCCAATCAAGATGTTATGAGATTCCATTACAAAAGTCAACCAATCACAATTCATTTTGAATAGAGGAAGTCGATTCTAGATTAGAAGTTATCCGTGTTAAGCTATAACAAAGCCAGATATCGTTATCGTCCGAAATGTTATGTAGGCGTTCTAATTCATTAGTCATTACCTACATTCAATAATATTTTCGAATTTTTTTTGGTACAACTTCATTTTTTTTCGAACTGACTACGCTATTGGCCGTGCGAGGCCTTTACAGCTCCACCGGGCTATGGTATAACTTCAATAAGATCCAAAATGCTTTATTATTGGAAAGTTTTTTATGCTATCCATTTTGCTAGAATTGAATTATTTATTACAACAAGCGATTATAGGAAAAAATAATAAAAAAATACATGCGTAACCGTAAGAACATCAAAAAATAAAATATTATTTTGTGATTAATAATAAAAACCGGTGTTTGTTTATAGTTATTGTATGTTTAACCGGAATGACTCCTCGCAAGCCAACACTTTGTAACAATCTGCATTTAATGTTACGTAACAATATACAAAATTAAATCTAAACATTTCCTGGAAAAGACCGTATCTTGTTAACTTTGTACGTTTCTGTTAAGTTTGTACACCGTGACCACGTAACTGCACCGCAGAGTGAACTAAAAATTCATTTTATTACAAGCGAACTTCGTACAAACGCTAATAACATTACAAACTTATTGCGCTACAGTGGCCCATTCCAGTCTCATTTTATCTGGACATCTCCGATATGACCGAAACTGGTCAGCAGGAATGTTCTAATCTACTAACGGAATAGACTATTACGGACGTGCCAAGGCCGACCCCGGAATGTCCCCAACCCCTAGGGTGATCCCGGTGCCCAATTCTAGGAATTGCGGGAATAGCGAGAATTTTTGTTTACGCATTCCCCCGACACGACAGAAATAAAAATGAGATTATATTTTCGACTGTACGATGAACGTTTGACGGAAACAATAGTGGTGGGATACAATTATGTTGTATCGTTAAAAAAATAATTAAATATGAATAATTTTTTGTAATCATTTCCTGTAAAGTAAATTCAATATACTCCTCAAGCGAAGGCTTTTAAAATTTTATATTACAGGTTTAAGCTTTTGAACAAATTTCAGTTGCTATTAAATTATAATGTGGGCTAAATGTGGTATCAAACAAACCCAGGGAAGGATTCATGTCATATTTTTAAATTGAGAGTGGTACCCAATCATGCTTTAGTATGTGGCAGAGCCACGTTGGAGCTACCATTGGTTTCAGCAAGAATAGGTCGGCTCGCTCGGGATAGTACCATCATCTCACAGAAAACCAACGTGAAGTAACAGTGCTAGCATTGTTGCGTTTCGTTCGGTTAATGAGAGTCGTAGACCGACGTCTCCTCTCCTCTCCCCCTCCCCAATTCCTCCTATCCCCCAAAATACAGGCTGGCAACGCAATTGCGATTCCCCTGGTGTTGCTAGTGCGTATGGACGGCGGCGATCACTTAACATCAGGTGACCTGCCTGTTTGTTTGCCTCTTATGATATAAAAAAGGCGGACTTTAGCAAAAGCGTATCTATGGTTTCGTCACGATGGTTTCCTGCATTAAAAGATCAAATTTATTACAGGATTCGAAATTACATCGATCGACGCGGTTTCCAAAGATACTACTATTAACCTATTATGGTTAAGAATATGGGTGTCATTAACGATTGCTATTATAAGGCCATGATAATTGTCATTATAAAATACTTAAAAGATATATAATTCAGACAGAAATACCCCTTAATATATGTAAAGGTATTAATTAAAGCTAGCATAGTTATAGCACGCATAGCTTTCTGACCACCGTACTCAGAGTTATTTTAGTTTGCAAAGTGGGACGGAACACGCGACTGACCCAGTATGCACCAGTAGGTGCTTCAACTACTTGACTTCCTAACGAATAAAAACATTCCATTAGTGCGACTTTAAATCAGGTGAGGCATTTAAAGCCGTTAGTTTTCATATGCACGCTACACGATATCATCTCCAGTATTTAAAACATTTTTCACTTTACTGTACTAACTACGAAATATAAATCATTAAAATTCTTGAAATTTAATCTACATATATTTAGTTACATGGTTAGCTAATATTAAAAAAATAGGAATAATACACGAGTTTTTAGTGATAATTATATTATTGAATTGATTAAATAGCTTCATCTAAATGATCTATACTAATATTATAAAGAAGTAAAGTTTGTGAGTTTATGACGTTGAAGGGGGTAATCTCAGAAACTACTAGTCCGATTTGAAAAATTCTTTCCGTGTTATATAGCTCATTTATCGAAGAATATTATAGGCTATATATGACTACACTAAGATCAATAGGAGCGAAGTACCGATGAAAAAAAATTCAAAATCGGGATGTTTTTCTCTTAAGAACTTCCGCTGTGTTAGCGTTAGCCCAAGGTAACTATTACTACGCAGACGAAGTCGCGGGTAGGGGCTCATAAATTATATAATGAAGTTTAGCCTAAGTGGAGTTCATAAACATGTACTTTAAAAGGAATCAAAACTCTTCTATCGATACTCATAAAATAGATGTCGATAACAGTAAGCACATCCTTACTCACGAGACGTATAGCCATTACTAATGAATAGATATTACTCACATAACTTCTCACCTTGCTGTTTCGTACGTGATTATCGTTTATTGAATAGATTATGTGGTGAAAAGATTATATTCATAAAAGACTGACTATAGCGTTTAGGAATGAAGATTTTTAACAAAGTGCAAATTAATATATTCATAATCTTGTTGTTAGATACAAATAGTTGTTAATAGTTCAGTAACTTGTTTTCAGTACCGTTTGTGATTTTCTTTCTTTTCGTTTAATAGTTATGAACGTACTTTAGTGTTTGTTATCAATAATGAAAAAATAAAAAATCTTAGTTTTTATATTTGCCATCGCATATTTCATTCTTTATCTTACACTCCCTACATCTACTTATTTGCAATATTTATATACCCCTTGTACAAAAATAACCTTAATAATATTGATCTTAAAATAATAATAAATTACGGTCTAATTTCGATTACTTCATGACTACTATTTTTTATCATTTGTGTCATAAATCATAGAAAATTAAGTATTATTCGAAATATGTATTTAAATTTTGCGGACAGTAACATTTTTTGTTCTACTTTTCATGATCCCTTATGACGTAAGTATATTACGAAAATACATTCCTATTTTTCAATTTATTCGAGGTCAGCAACAGTTATAAAGCGAACCTACCTACGTTTCGACACGTTCACAATAAAACGGACGATGTCCCAGAAAACATCCCGATTCATAAACGTCTCCTAAACTATGTGGAGCTCACTATATTAAAATTATTCAAATGTATTTTCTCATACATAGATTTTATTAAAGTAAAATAATTTATTTATGACGTACTATAGGAATAAGAAGATCTGCCAAATGATATATACATTCCTCACTTTATTTGTTGATTATACTTCAAGTGAGTGTTTAGTTTATTCCCAGTGATAAATTGCATTTAATTGCGTGTCTAAATTCATAACTTTTTTATTGTCATATCAAAGTGACGAGACTGTACTTGATAGAAGGTATCCGTGATTCAAAAATAATGGAGCGTATAGAAAAGGTCTAAAATACATCAGCAGTCGTCAATTTTATGACGGTCTGGTAATCTCTCGTCAGCTGCAATAGCTGAAATGCGACAAACTAAGAGGGAGAAAGAATCACTTTGATGGGTTAATCACAAGGCGGAAGACAGTAAAAAACAGTCGTTCTTGGCAAGTCTTTGGACAGATGAAATGTCAATTCAATATCCGCAGATTGGAGCTCAGGCATGGATCTACAAAATTTGCGGAATCAGCATATATTTACTAATTTCATTTGGTAATACTATACTCAGTAACGCAGAAAGAAATTATCGAGGGCATGGCTGAAACTGAAGAATGTTCTTTTAAAATAATGTGGATTTTTCGTATTTGAAATCGCTAAACCGCCATAGGCTAGCGTTGTGATTACGCCTATACCTTCCTGAATCTTTTACAGGTTGATAGATATGATGGTAGTGATCAAACAGGTACAGACATTTTACCGTCCCACTAGAGTTCCGTGTATACGTGTATACCAGCACATTTCAAAAATTTACACGCCAGCGGCCCGAACATGTTACTATCGAAAATATTACACCTGTATGAGTATAATACTCGTGATTCTGTCAGACACAGTTGCTATGATCTAAAACTACCCAGTCTTATGTACTCTTTTTATGCTTAAAAAAGTAAATTTAATTCCATTTTAAATATAAAAACTCTTTCCATATTTTATATCTTAATTCGAGAAAGATTTATTTTTTTTAAATTTCGAATTGCGATAACGGACGGTAATAAAATGAGTTCCTTAACAAATATAATTCTACAAAATGACTATATTTACTACGATTTCCTTTCTAATGAGAAGCCTTTAAAAAGCAGTAATTCGTTTACATCAACTCCGACGACGTAACCAACGATTTAACCACAACATTTCCAGAGAAGTGGTGACTTGTAGTTTTCACTTGGTCTTGCATTGCGTGTTTCCCCTCCCACCACTTATCGCGACCACAACTTTAGGCCCTAATGAGGTACAGTCACGAGATTAAGCGCAAATACTAAAAACGTACTATCAACCTTGATCACCTTATTATTATTACCTAGTGTACTATTTATTTACTATGAAACACGCGATGGCAAATGTGGTACAGTCATTTTAAATTTGTCGAGGATGTATTCCAAAACGGTAACACACAATCAACGTCGAGGTCAAAGAAGACTGTGTCTCAACAACAGTTCCTGGACTATACCTTTTGACGCTTGCCGACATGTTGAAATCTGTAGGTAACTAAACAGGCATTATAAGGTGGCCTAAAATCAATCATCCATTATGAAAACTAATCCCTTAATTGTTTTTTAAATCCAATCGTTTCCTCTTTGTTTGGAAAATAAAACTAATATTGATTTACGATAACCTCAATAGCAGCGATTGACCCGTAACGTGGACGATGCACTCTCCTACTTTTTGTAGAAAGTCTATTGTCAACAAGTTAACAATGGACAGAAAAGTTACCCGAGATACCAATTTTGTAGAAGTTAGCTGTGTTATAATAAATTCACTAGTGTTTGTCAATTACTACTTCATTTTTTTGTAATGTTCTATAATGTTACACAATAAACTGGCATCCCATGTGCTAGTGTGTATTGCCTACTGTAAACTTATAAATTGAACACAACAATGGGAGTATTGTAGTATTTATCGCAGAAATAAGTTTTCCAGCGGTATTTGTTTAGAAGAATCACGCAGAGTTTTGACTTAGAAATGGAATATTTTATGCACCAGTCCTATTTATATATCAACTGGATAATAATTTCTCATGTACTCCTTACTAATTAGTATCACTCAAATTTTTCATACATCATAAAATATGTTTGTTACGTGAAATTATGAAAGCAGTGTATTGAAATAGTTAGATACTTTTTCTATCCGCCTGGCTAGTTACCACTCTTAGTTGAAAGCCTTTTTTTACAAAGCACCTATACGCGAATTCTGACAGTTCACTTGCGAACCAGCCCCTCTAAATTTAGCATGTTACAATTTTAAGCCACATCGTAATCTAATATCAGATTATACTGTGGTCATATTTTAGAACTTTTAAAAACTACTAAACAGATTTTCATGCGGTTTCACCAGTACATAAAGTGATCCATGAGAAAGGTTTTGGTATATAAGTAATTTGTCAAGGATTTTTTTAATAATCAGGGCGGGTGAACGTCTACCAGGCCCGCTAGTTAAATTATAATTTGCAGAATTCATACAAAAGTTATTTATCAGGATTTGTTATTTGAGCGCGTATCCTTTGTGTGTTCAATTACATTTTCTATTTATATGGGGCCAAAAATTTTAAAAATGTTGTCACTTGTAGCAGCCGGTAATTAAGCATAATAACTTTCTATTTAATGTGAAACCGTAATTATTATACAGAATTGTGTTAACATTACCCATAATTTCTATAGCTATTTTGATCAGTAAAATTTAAATATACCATAGTTATAAAAGGATTTAATGCTATTATGACGTTTCTCATACAAAGTTACTGTTACCATTTTCTTAAACAAAAACTTATTTATATTCAAATGGAATACCAAATACTTGTTTACAAATTACGCAAAGAAATATCGTTTGGTAAATAAACAAACATATATTAGGAACATAAATATTCAGAATGTATATAAAATATGTATTTAAATTTAATTATGAAGTTATAGATAACAGATTAAGTAACAAATAGCACATAAGGATACCTACATAAAACATTCTCTATTGTCTCCGCCAATCTGTTTGGCTACTCTGATACTGAATTTAGCCTTAAATTCTGGCTTGAACATAATACAGTAAAACCTTTATTGCAAAATAAAATTAAAATATTTATTATTAAATTGTCATTTATTTATTCCAAGTTGTCTGAATGTTACACATATTACATGTTTACGCATAAATTTGTGTTCTGCGCGTCAATATTCAGAGCACTGAAAAAGATTGCCGAGCACTTTACCGTGATTTAAGCTAAAGTAAAATATTAAATAAGACTATGTTAAGTAATAATGCGTTGTCACGAAGTATTTATCATTATTATGTTCAACTCAACAGACTACAAAGAGTAAAGTACAAATTAAAAGTATATTATATAATAATAATTTCAAGTACTTAATACCGTCATTGTAATTTCTTATAAATGCTAATACCATGTTTTAATTTAATTTAAATACCAGTTCTCGAATGCACGTTATCAACATATTTAAACATTAAATTTTCTGTTATTAATGTAGTGTTTTTAAGACATTAATATAATTACGACAGTGGTGGGTAAGGATAGACATTGTACGATAAAGAAACCCCACGATGCAGGCGTACTACAAGCCGCGACCTGGTCAGTTAGGTCAAACTCGAACGCAATATACAAGGAATCAGTATGCCTTGCTGTTTCATATTTTTAATGTATACAGCGAAAAATAATAAAAACAAATGGTCGTTTAATTGATTACTAGCGTTACTCTGCGACTTTGTAAGTTAACTTTAAAGTAAATAACATAAACAACAGAACATAATCATTGGTGGAAGCATTTTATTATTTAAAGAATTATTTATATAGAATCAATAGTTCAAAATATTGATAACTCATGCAAACATATTCATAAATCCTCCTCTATAATAAGCAGTGTAAATTATTTTTTATGATTACATATATGGAGTAACATGCCAACCCGAGAAGAAGTGGCGATTAATTTCTGAACGTATTTTCAAGTTAAGGTTAGTAGATAACCATTTAAACTTTATAAAATGTCCTAACACCATAGTACGGTTACTCTCCGATGTTTTTCTTCACTATCGTCTGAAAACTACAATTGAGCATTCATCGTTTCACATTGTAATAAAGTTACTCAGACTCAGAAACGTCTGCTTGAAAATGAGATACATAGCACAACACTCTTTTGATGCAAGCTGAATTGAGTCGAATATATAAGCATAATGGAATGAAAATATATAATTATCATAAGACGAAATGCACTCTCACGAAGATGTCCTGGACAATGATTTAACTTCTTGAGTTTGAGAACGGATAGAACGCATTTTATAATGTGTTTTGTAACTATTGTATCCATATTATTACCACCTTCAAGTTAAAAATATGTACACTTTTCAGTAGTCCTATTATATAAGTCGCAAAATTGATCAAAACCTGTTTCCATACTGTTCCATCCATTACATGCACTTGTATGCTAACAGCCCGTGTAAAGGGAAAATTTATTTCACCTTACGACAATAATGTAGAATTAGGACCCCTTAACTTTAATTTATGTCTTCCGTGTATGAAATATGTAGACAACCCTTATAAATTTATATGATATATTTTGTGTACTTGTAAACTTCATAAGGTTACTAAATTAATTGATGTAAAATTCACTGACTTGCCTGAATTCATATCTAAATAAATCAAGCTTACAAATAATTACCTGAAACAAACATTCAAGATTAAAATTACGATTGATCACAAATAAAAAAAAATGATTATAATTGAGTCTTGAAAATTTTTAAGCACATTATGATATGCAGAATTTTTTGTAATTTCTTGTAATAAAGAGTTTCTAAATAGTTTCTTTTAAAAACATATAATTTAGTTTAGTCGCATATTACTCCAAAAGATCCAATGCAATCTTCATTTTATTACAATAGAAGTATTAATTTATTAAAATAGATCAAAACATTGATACCAGCAATCCTTGTCAATTATTGTGACATAAAAGAATAAAATATACTATGGAAAACCATTTCATTATTATTTATTAACCGTAAACCTAATTTAGGCTAAGCTCCAATTATCTAACAAGCATCTTCAGATTTATAATTTGAAAACAGCTGCAATGATTTCTCATTTTTCCAGGTCAAAGAAATATCAATCTACATTTATTATAGAACCTTTGAACTGACGTATTCTATCTCCTTATAATGTGAAAAATCGATTAAATTCATAAATTTTGTATAAGTAGAACATACTAATATTACATTGTTTCTTTTGCAAAGAACAAAGTGAACGTTTTAGTATTCAATTAACCTATGTTTTATTAACCAAACATATTAGGATAGTGATGTTACGATCATCACAAGAATGAATATAGGAGAAATAATAATAAACATAGATTGAACAAGTACTCATTTTTTTACAGCCAGCAACATACTGTAATACAATTATATAATACGTTACAGCACAGAGACTAGGATTAGACATCCAAATGAAAAAAAAATCGAGTCGAGATTTTGTAGACATAGATATACACGTCGCTAATCTTAGTTACGATAATGTTGACAAGCGATTTCTTCTTCCAGGGCGTCGAAGAGATGTCAAATGTTCTAGGACACTTAACAAGATTTATCTATTACAGTATGTTTAGTTAACATGACTGGGTCTAAGAAAAAAGACCGTGGAAAAGGAAGAAAGGGCGACATCGTAAATACATTACTTACATCCTGTTTCTTACATAAAATTATGCACTCATCGGTCTACTTGTTTTTATGCACTTAGTGACGTGGAACAAGGAGTTTTTGTCTGTCTGTAGTAGGTGCTTTTTGTAGGTGGTAGAGCGACGCTAAAGCTATAATTGTCTTCAGTATGAATGGGTCGGCTCGCCCGGGGTATTACCAATCTCTCACAAAAACACCGATGTGAAGTAACAGTGCTATAGCATTGTTGCGTTTTGTTTCAGCGAGAGCGCCGGAGGCCTAGCTCTCCTCAACTTTCCCCTCTCCCCTAACACAAGCTGGCAAAGCACCTGGACTCTCCCGGTGTTGCAAGTGTCTATGGACGGTGATGATGACTTAAATAAAGGTAACCCACCTATTCGTGTGCCTATATGATATAATAACAAAAAAAAAAATTGAAATGTACTAAAACATTATTTTAGACGTTACTTTTTTTTCAACTAACATACAAACATTCTAAAAGGTTTATATTAGTTTAAAGTTATATGCGTAACTAGCATAAAAAAGAAGTGTTTCAAAATATTTAAAATATATTATTTTAATATTATAACAGCTGTATCTACAATTGTGATCGTAGGAACTACAAAATTATGTGTAAAAAGTTTTGAGTCGACTTAATTTACCTTGTAACTTCATAACCGAACTAGCTTTTGGTCGCAGCTTCGCCCCCGTTGATCTAAATTTGACTCATACCTCGGAAACAGTATTTTTTTCTATATAAACAGTACCCTATGTCCCTTTTTGTAACTTTGACACCGTCTATGCAAAATATTATGTTGATCGGTTAGTAAGTTAATACGTAAAAACATAACTAACAAAGAAACCCAAATCGGCATTTATAATATTAGCAAAGATATAAGGAAACCTATATGACAATACCTGAACAAAAAAATCACCCATGATTTTAAAAGAAGACTCATGTAAATTGGAACAGTTGTCTTTCTATTATAAGCACATTAACGTACTGACAGACAGAAAGACGTTGCTTTAATCATTACTAGTAAGGATCACATTGTACCATTTATAAATTGGTAAAAAAAGTGTCTAGATATAACATTAATTACTATATATTCTGCAAAAGAATTGATTTGATTAAAGGCAAATTTGATAAATATTAAAAATGTAGAAGTAAGCGTTCAATTTTAAATTTTCATCCCGCTGACTAAATGCCCTCCTATAAGGAAAATATTTACATAAAAAATGAGAGTATCCCAGATCCCCGATGTAACAAAGAAATTATTTATGGTTATGATACAATTTAACCTAAGATAATCTCGGTTTACCTTTAGCTTGTGCCACTTAGCTTATGTTAACTTCAGAAGAGAAAAAAGTAGGCAAGTTTAAAAAGCCCTTGCATCTGGTATTTTTGAACAGAATGTCCCATCATGTATTTTATAGTTTGTAGGATATTATGTTCATTTTTTTTTAATATTTATGTTTTAAATATTTTGTAGGAATTCTACGTTTTTCTTTAAAATTCTGTCAATATATCTTACTCCGTATTCATCTTGCTGAGTTATTATGGAACTTTTTATAGATAAGTAAAAGATAATTATAGTAACATATTACTAAGTGTCAGGTAAAGTATGTGTAATATTTACATGAATTTTGAAATGAAACAGAGCCCATTACTTCAGTACCCATTTAAATACTATTTACTAATGTAATCCATTTTCATCTATCGTAAATATTTCAAGAAAATAGATTTTCAATATCATACATTGATAATTCATTATGTAGAGATAAACTTCGAGTATATATTGTTTGTTCGTGTCAATATCCGCACCGGCTGAGTCGATTTTGACGAAGAATTTACAGCCAGATAAAGGACTTTCGCAAGTACCATATATGCTACATATTATTATTTTTTTCATTGGGGCTAAGCATTAATAATAAAGCGTGTCAACGTTAACACAAAATTAGTAATATTGTTAAGTAAGACTCACAATGAATCCAGATAGAACAACTATTTCCATGAGAGCGAAGCCACGGCTACCAGGCAGTTATATAATCCAATTTAAGTTTCTCTCTAGGTACTTGTTACTTGTTATGTAAAAAAATATAAGATATAGCTTAAATTTTCTTTTTTCCCTTTACAAATTGTTCAAACATCCAGCAACTTAATTACAAGAAACTGGTCCGGCCTCTTCTTAATTTACGAGAAAGACGTCTTATTAAAGCCAAATTAAGATAATTGGTTTAAAAAAGTTCCTATATATACTCGTAAAACGCTGTCTTACGCTCAGTCGCTAGTCACTTGTTTGTATCATTGTTGTCTTTACAAGACTTTGTTCCGAAGCCGGGAATATGATGTGTTGTTTTTATGTCACAAAATATATTATTTCAACAAAATCGCTTTATTTAAACTAACCTTATTTTATATAGAAATAAAATCATATAGGTCTATTTTTGTGGTTTTATCATTTGAAAACTAATTAATAGATTTAGATTATTTTTAATTGTCTTAGATATTTAGTCCTTTTTATACAAAATTATGACAATAGCTTATTTAACATATGATCTCTGAGCTAGCTGTTTCGTTGAATCATTGTATTATATTGATGAAGACAGTACTAGATTACCTTATTTAGGGCGTGTATTATATCAATTTGGAATCATAATGTAAACACGTCCGTGTATCTGTTTTTGTAATTTTGTGAAAGTCATAATAATATGGTTTTGTCTGAAAACCAGCGCTGCAATGCTTCCACATGCAAGCTAGGGATGAGTGATATTAAAAAAACATCGATGTTGACATCTATGTCAACATCGATTCAATAATGTCGATGTACGATAAACATCGATAGCAAAACATCGATATCTGATAACAGGGGTGTAAGGGGTGTCGTATAATATCTAAAGACCTGAGACATCCAAGCCAACCTCACCTGCACGTGGTGCACCCTGCTGAGCAACGAACGAGGCAGTGGCGATAGCGGGGTGGTAGAGCTCTAAAGCCCGACTGGGTCGCGACCACCATACACATAGTGGAAAAACCCGTAAGATTGCGCGTAATTTTGCGCGTTGCGTTTCGGGATCAGCTGGTGTATATCCAATTTACCGGACGAATTTCGGCGTGGCTCGAGTACCGATGGGATTTTCCGATAGTTCACCTCCTAAGAGAGCTGCGTTGACCCGGCGGCCAGGGAGACCTGTAGAAACGGTTGTTCCGCTGGCCGCCCGCGATACAGTACAGAGGCCTAATCATGGATAACCACCATGGGAGGCTGCCCCACCATGCCGCGCATAATCTCGGGTAGGTTCGTTGTGCCGGTTGGTGACCGGATTGTGGTCCCGGCGACCTATTCCGGGGGGGTATGGGGGCCCTTCCGTCCGCCGGGTCAGTGCAGTTCTTGCTGGAACTATAGTGAGCCGGCGATTAACATTGGTCACTTCTGGTCTCCAATGAAGGCCGTTCGCTCTTCTAGTTACTTTAAAAAAAAAGAAATATGACAGCGCAGACATCGAGTATGGATTCAACAGCGGTGCACAACCCCTAAACCGCTTTTACAATGGAGTTCATTAACATCCGCGGATTTCATTCTAACTTAAATGCCGTTCATCAACACCTCGAGACGGTTCAGTCTGAAATGCTCTTCTTGACGGAAACACAGATTCGCCATCCGGCCGACACATCTTATTTACACTACCCCGGCTACTCGCTTGAAGAAAACTTTCAAGCCAAAGCCGGTGTATGTGTGTATGTACGGTCGGAGGTATGCTGTCGTCGTTTGCGCTGTTTGGAGGACCCTTGCTTCTCTGTCCTTTGGCTACACTCACACACACACTATTTGGGCGCTCAGAGCCGTATCTGCGTGTGCCTCTGCAGATCCTATAAGGGGGATCATGAGACTACTTGGCTCTTTGATTACTTGAGTAGGGCAGTAGATGACGCACAGGAGCAGTTTCCCACTGCGGAATTGGTGGTCTTGGGAGACTTTAATGCACACCACGAAATGTGGTTGGGTTCCTCCAAGACGGTCCATGCAGGACGAACTGCCCATGCATTCGCCTTAATACATGACATGAGTTAACTAGTGAGTCAAAACACCCGGATTCCTGATATCACAGGTCATGCGCCCTCTTTACTGGACCTTCTGTTGACGAGTCATCCAACTGGGTATGATGTGTCAATCAATGCTCCCTTGGGCGCATCGGATCACTGCTTAGTTGTTTCCTCTGTACCACGCGCTCCACCTCCACCGAGTGTAAGTATCAAGCGCAAGGTATGTCACTGCTCGTCAGCAGATTGGGATGGAATGCGGGATTATTTTGCGTCCATTCCTTGGCGGCAACGGTGTTTTGACGGAAAAGATCCTTCAGCGATTGCTGATGCGATTGCCGACGAGATTAGACTTGCAATGGAATATTATATTCCTTCACCTGAGATCGTCGGTAATCGCAGAGGACGCCCTTGGTACAATCGTCAATGCGCTGATGCTTTTAGTAAGAAGCAAGTCGCGTATCGCGAATGGATCAAGGGCCGCGCTAATAAGGATCCTAATATTCATTTCCTCAAATCAGCTTATAACTCTGCCACCAAAGTCTGTAAGAGGGCCTATATTAGAGCGGATGCACAGCGTGTTGCACGCTTAGGTCATGAACCCGTAAGTTATCCGACTAATAGTCGAGTCTACTGGAGTCTGGCGAAAGCTGTGCAAGCCAACTTTTGTCATCCAATGTTGCCGCCGCTGAGGTACTCTGATGGAACACTGGCCTACGAACCGCAAAAGAAGGCTACATTATTAGCTAATCATTTTGCGGCTAATTCCTGGCTCGACGATCGAAACGCGCAACCACCTACCATTCCTTGCTGCGGTGTCACTATGTCGGAATTAAGGTTCAGGCAGCGTGACGTTCTTAAGCAACTGCGGTCACTCGATGTCCGGAAGTCTAGTGGTCCGGATGGTATCCCAGCGGTTGTTTTAAAAACATGTGCAGCCGAGTTAGCTCCAATACTAACGCGCTTGTACCGCCTGTTTTACATCTCTGGTGTCGTGGCTCGGGCTTGGAGGGAGGCCAATGTGCAACCGATACCGAAGAAGGGGGACCGGTCAGATCCTAATAACTATCGTCCAATTGCCGTAACCTCAGTGTTATGCAAGATCATGGAGCGGATCATCAATACCCAGCTTGTCCGCTACCTGGAGGATCACTCATTGATTAATGATCAATAATATGGCTTTCGCCAAAACCGATCAACGGGTGATCTTCTGGCATACATGCTGCATCGCTGGGGGGAAGCAATTGACAAACACGGCGAGGCCTTGGCAATCAGTCTCGACATTGCCAAAGCCTTTGATAGGGTCTGGCACCGTGGTCTTCTCTCCAAGCTTCCAGCGTACGGACTCCCCAACAATTTATGTAAGTGGATCTCTAGCTTTTTGCATGAGCGCAGAATTCGTGTTCTTGTTGAAGGATGTAATTCGCAGCTCATATCAGTAAACGCTGGAGTTCCTCGAGGCTCTGTACTTTTACCTACTCTGTTTCTTCTGCATATCAATGATATGTTGCCTTTGGGCCGTATTCATTGCTATGCAGACGATAATACCATCCATGAGTTACATTACAGCAAGCCTTCTTGCGGCCGGGGAGAAACAGAAAAGAGACGGCAGGAACTTATCATTGAGCTCGACCGATCCTTGCATCGCATATCAATATGGGGAGCAAGTAATTTGGTCGAGTATAATGCTAACAAAACACAGGTGTGCGCGTTTACATGCATGACATCTCCATTTACCCCCATTCCTACTCTTCAGAACATCTCGCTCGCAATGCGAGACAGTCTCAATATCTTGGGTGTAGATATTCGCAGCGACCTTAATCCCAGGGACTACATCGGGAGTGTAATCTCCACTGAATCTCGGAGACTCGGAATTCTGAGCAAGGTGCGACAGTTTATCACGCCTGATCAGTTATATCTTCTTTAGGCACGAGTTCGGCCTTGCGTGGAATACTGTTCGCACCTTTGGGACAGTTCCGCCATGTAACAACTGGATGCCTTGGACAGGTTGCAGAGACGGGCTGTCCGCATTGTTAATGATGCAGACATTACAGAGTTTATAGAGCCACTTCAACTGCGCAGGGATATTGCCACACAGAGCGTGTTCTACCGTCTGTATCATGGCGAGTGTTCTGCAGGGTTGTTCAATTTAATCCCTTCTTCTCCTTTTCACAACCGAACCACGCGCGCTGGTCTTCGGAACCACATTTTTATGGTAAACCCTATATGAGCACGAACTAAAAAGTTCGCGACATCCTATCTTTGCCGTACCATGAAGCTGTGGAACAATCTCCCGGCTAGTGTGTTCCCTCCTTCCTATAATATGGGGTCCTTCAAGCATAACTTGAAGAGGCATTTACGCTGGCCGGCATGACTGCGACGACCGACGATGGATGACGTATCTCTTGGCAGTTGCCGTTGTTTTTGGATTGCACTGTGCTTACCATCAAGCAGTCACTTTGCCGTGCTATTATTAAAAAAAAAAAAAAAATTAAAATTGTCTGTAAAACCTGAGGTAAGCGACGAAAAAAAGGTCATCCAAAGGAAAAACTATTCGTACGGCTTACAAATTTGATAATTTAGTCTAGTCTTTACCTAGTACATGCAACGATCTCATAATGTCGATGTTATCGAAATCAAAACATCGATATTTCTTCAACATCGATGAATATCGATCATCCCTAATGTAAGCTTGCAGCTAATGCTGAAACAAAATCCTTTTCACCTCAGGCAACAAGTCTTGTCTCACTTCAATTTGGGCTTTTTATGTATATACTTATAAATCTGTGTTGTTTGTGATGAATTAATGTATCTTTCTTTCTAATATAAAGTTATTAGAGTTTTTAGAAACTATATTTTCTTGCCGTGGAAAGTGGGGCGAGCGGTTTACTGCTTACGTTTTCCTTTAAACACAGAATATGTCAAGAAGATAGAAAAATCACAGACGAACTGGCAGGTATCAGCTAGTATCAATATAGGAAAAAATAAAAATCGCTTTCCAATTTTCAATCCACTCCGCCATCAGCGAAACGCTGCGGCCGAAAATATAAAAACTAACAGTGCGGAAAAACACTTTCGTTAAATACTACGGGAATTGTTACAGTTACGAGTATTGTTTCGCAGACAATGGCTCGCATTTCGTCATAAAACGATCATATTATACAGTGTTCAATTACGAGAATTGTATTGTTCGCAATAATGTTATTATGTCAGCGGTATTCCTATTTTAAATTCTTTCAGTCGATGGGTAATAACTATATAAAGTTGTGAACCATTTTAACACAAACTATTATTTGTCGACGACAATACTATAAATTAGTATTAATTAATTTGTTGGTGTCCCACAGAAATGGGTATACTACTATCAAATAACAATATTATTTTCCAGGTTTTCGTCATGTTTTTATTTCTCTTTGTAAATCACTGCATTTGTGATTATGAAGCTTGTGACAACCGAGCTCTTGGGACGAAGACCGATTCCTTCGCACCCGATTACCAATTCCAGAAGCGGGAGTATACAGGTTAATATCATTACTTATCACTAAGACAATGAAAATGAGTCGGAGTTTTTTCTCACCCTGAGGTTCCTAAACTCAAGCGCATTATTATTTAAAATTAAACCTTTATACTTAATATTCTCCTATAGCCATATTAGCATTTGCTCAGGACATCAGTCGTGTTAATATAGTTTTGGTATGTCCTTCGGAATAGTAGTTTTATAGGTTAAAGATACCCTATGTCCGTCTCTGTACCCATGACGACGTGTTTGCTAAATTTCATGACAATCGGTTTAGTAGTTAAGCCGTGAAAACGTAATAAACAAAGTCACATGTGCATTTATAATATAGCAAGGATATTTGACAATGAAACGCGTTTTATTTAATTAACCATTACGACAACAAATATAAATTGAAGTGTATAATAGCCGAATACAAATACATGATCCTTTTTTCATGATACGTGGGCGTGTGAAAAGGTTCGAAGGAGTTTGTAAGCCTTTTAAAATAAAAGGTATTCTACGTAAATTAAGACAGAGGCAAAAGGTCGAATCGTTTTTGTGTTAAAGAATTGATGTGAAAATCGGATATCATTAAGAAATTGTAAGATAATTCTATTATAGTTTATTGTAGTATAATTATAACATATTTTACCAATCTCTTTGATCGCTTAGTAGGTTTCAACAAAACAAATATTGAGAAAAGGAAACATAAAAAATATATTTACTATTTTATTTATTCATATAAACGGATTATCTGATTCCCACGCGATTCGTTACGTATTAAAAAAAATTTTTCCTTATAACTCAAATGCTAAGAAATAGAAATTAAAGTAAATAAAAGATGCCTACGCATGGTAGCAGGGCTTTTTCTGAGCCCACCTTAAGTCTAAAATTAAAGCATTAAACGAAAGTGATCAAACGTTAAAACTTATAAGGTATACAAAAAATAAGGTATACTGGATCATACTGCGCTATATATAAAAACATTTCAAATAAAGAAGATACGAGAAACTCAGATTTTCCTAAAATATCATCTATAATAATATTGCTGCGTACAGAAGAAGCTGATCACCTAATCAAATATTTCGAAACTGTCCTATACCCTGCCGATACGTAGTACAAATAAACCCGAAGAAATGCTATACGGCCACAACCGAATAACCGTAAAGTTGGGAAATATCTCTGGATAATAATAAAAGCGAATAAGATTTATCATTTTATATCTGAGAAGTGTGACCGAGTGTTCCGATATAGAGAAGACGTGATTTACTGTATACTGTCTTATGAAATGGAAATTTTACTTAGTGTTGCCAGCTGTGAATTTAATATTTTGTTGTAGTTTAATTGTAGAAAAGTGATAGTTATTTATTAAAATAAAAATAATACAACATACAACTTAAATCGTCAGTAAAACAGATACTAATTTATCTACAAATTATTAATATAAATAAAAAACCGTGTATTATTTAAATCTTCACAAACTAACATTATACCGAGATGAAAAATATGAATGTGTTTGTAGGAAATAGCCTCTGAAAGTATTTCCAATTTTTTTTTAATCTGAGAGAATCTTTATGTTATGCATGCACTCAAACCGTCCTTAAGTGCATTACACCTTAAGGCTATATAAAAACAACCTTAAAATAAAATAATGTAGTTGTTAATAGGTAACAATAATAAAAGGTAAAATAAAAGGTTCTTAATAAAATAGGTTTTAATTGTAGTCCGGTGAAGCTGTTAAGACCGTGCTGAGTCAACAGCGTAGTCAGTTCGAAAAAAAAAATAGGTTTTAACTCTTTATATTTTGAAATCAATTGACAGCGGTAGTGACCGAGTGGTTTAACCAGTGAAAAATTCGTTGTCCATAGCTTCGAACCTTGGTACGTACCAAAACATTTTTCATAATTCATTTACATGTATTAATTTCAACTCATAACGCTATCACCTGACACGAAAATAAAATATGAAGAAACTTGAGCGTAAGAAATATTCTTCTTGATGAGATCTATGTCCCAGCAATGTGAATCTTGCGAAATATGTAAACTGTACTCTTCGGACCAGAACTTAGTAGCCCAAACAGCCTTGCAGTAAAAATTACCCTAGCAGTTGTGTTTACAATGCTTGAACCTTGCACAGGCTCTGTCACTCTTTACTTCCACCTTCAAACTAATGGTAGAACTATATTTATTAGTTACTAGTTGTGCCCGCGACTTCGTCCGCGTGGAACCTTACGTAAAAAACAGTGATTTAAAGCCATTTGACTGTTTTAAGTCCATTTACTTAAGTACTTTTCTCTCGTACTTAAGTCGCGTCATCGTTAAAGTTACAATAACTTTTGATAGAGTGAACCGATTTTAATGAATAAGAACTAAATAATTTTCGAAGACATGCTTTATGATTTTCTTGATGTGGTTTTATTGTGAACCTAGTACTTTGGCAGTGATGCGTATTCAAACAAAGTGAGAGATATACAGACAGACATTTCTAAAAATGATTGAAATGTATAAATATTATATATATGTTTAAAGATTACAAATTAAATAAATGAAATTAAGTAAACACGCCAACCTTTGTTCACTCTGAAACTAGAAAATATCAAAAAATAATAAAATCAAAACAACTAATAACAATCAAACGCCCGTAACAAAAAGGAACGTAATTTTTTATACCCTCATGTACCCATAATAAGTCGCAACTGTTCCGAAATATAAATGTTGGAGAGGAATAAAATTCGCTTTTATTTGTATAAGAATTTATAAACCCCAATATATTTATATGACACTATTTTGCTTTTATTTAGTCTTCATTTATTTTCTGTTTTGATGCGGA
>JACEII010000001.1:10106029-10170958 GCA_014332785.1 Antheraea mylitta
CCTTAAGCGCTCGCTTTAGTAGTCCGGTGAAGCTGTTAAGACCTTGCTGGGTCAATAGCGTAGACATTTCGAAAAAAACCCTTAGTAACATAGGCTATATTTATTTTTTAGAAAAAAATTGGGATTTCTACTAAAATTGCAATAATGTAATCAAAGGTATGAAAAAAATTTGGCATAAAATGTATTTCACCGCATGCGCCCCGATAACTATGAATGATAGAACAAAAATATGTTCTACAATATTAAAGAACATATTATTATCTATAAAAAAACCTCGCGGCAGCATACATATGTCTATACCTAAAAGTAAAGTCTATACTCAAAAACCTTTACAACCCTACTTGTATAATTGTAAGATTCAAATTGTTTCTATTTAATATTATGTAACGTCACAATAATGTCAGAGAGACGCGTGGATAGAAATGTTTTGTCGTCAACGTCGACCGGTTCATGTCCGATCTCACCAAAGTTAAGCAATGTCGGGCGTGGTCAGTGCTTGGATGGGTGACCGCCTGGAGATATTGCGTGATGTTAGCTTTTTACGGGTCAAATTAATCTTCAGTAATTTTTTTAATGTATAGATAGGTATATGTATTTTTTATATTTTTAAATTAGGTGTAATATAATATTTTTATAATATTACGGAATTGGTTTTTTTAATCTTACTAATATACATATACACTGGCCAAAGTCTGACCTACGTACATCCAAAAATTACTCGATAGATTTCAATTACATGTTTTTATTTTTAAAAGAGAGGAGGCTTATTTTCTGCATTAGGTCGAGAAGAGCTGCCAGTGATGATGATGATGAAGATTATGGTTTTTTGTGACGTTACATTTCCGAAGCTACAGGTTATAATACGAACTTTGCACTATTGACGAAGTACTCAAAAACATCTGCAACTCTATCCGTATAAACATAACATTCAAATTGCTTTGTCGAACACTCGTCGTACCAGTATTACACGGCATGCACAAAGGGCGCCCTTTGACATACCGCCAAACACACCGCGCTTGCACCTTTCACTGATTTCTTTGTTACTATTTAATTAGACAATTGACTGTCACGGATTAAACTACGCATTTTTAACGCTATTTATAAATTATGAAACACCCTTCGCAGTTGTGAATGTAACCAGTGTTTTAATTTAAAATATGTCGGACAGCGATAATTTCGGAACTGAAAGTATGCACCCTTCTACAAAGAAAGTAAAATCACACTATGACATATATCTTGATAATGCTATATCTAATACTTTTATAACATACTTCAGTTATCATCGACCAATTCTCACAGTATTAACCAGCTATTCTAAATTTGAAACCCTTGCGTTTTATGGGACAAAAAGTATCCTGGATGTAGCCTTGTAATATCAGTTGTCACTGTGTTAATTTTGGCTTCTATATGGATAACATAGTCTACCTTCATTAAAATTTCCAAAAAATATTGAATGTACAGATTTCGATTTGTTACAGTTTTAATAGTATAGATTAGTTATTAATAATTTTGTGGACGTTTTCGAAGCAGTTGAAATTTTTGAATAAAATTATTATGTAAGCGTAGCCTAGAGGTAAAGTTGGCGGCTCTATACTACTGTCATCATCGACGGGGAGACGGTTCGAACCCCGTTTTTTTTTGGTTATCTGTTTTTTTTTATGTAGCCTATATAGCTTGAATTTTTAACTAATCTGTCTGCTGTAAATAGCACAAAGGAAAATTACCAAAATCCATTAAGAATCTCATGAACTACAATTTTTTTCTTTCGTCCGTTATTCTGGAGAACTCCTTGCGTTTTATGGGACAAAGAGTATCCTGGATGTAGTCTTCTAATATTAGTTATCACTGTGTCAAATTTCGTTAAAATTGGTTCAGTACTTTCAGAGTAATTCGGGTTTATATTCTAGACTTTAATCCTTTATCTTGGAGAACCCTTGGCGTTTTATGAGACAAAAAGTATATTTGATGTAATCTCGTAATATTAGCTATCACTATGTCAAGATTGGTTCAGTAGTTTCAGAGTGATGCGTGTGCATAGGGACAGACAGACAGACAGACAGACAGACAGACAGACAGAAAGACAGACAGACAGACAGACAGACAAAAATTGTAAAAAGATTATTTTTGGCTTCTATATCGATAACATAGCCTATCCTGATTAAAATTTTCAAAAAATATTTAATGTACAGATTTCGACTTGTTACAGTTTTATTATAGTATAGATTTTATTCTTTCTTCTTTTTTTAATTTATATTATGTTTTCTTTCTTCTATTGTTCTTGATAAGCATTTCCTACGTTTGTTTCAAGCTATGCAAGCAGATCGTTACATGTCCATTGATAGCATTATATAAAAAGGGTATTTCGAAATTGGTATTATATTTTCATGAAATTAGAAATGCATATTCTAAAAGATATCATATCATCTCATATTTAGATACTGTCTTTCCAGGCATAATTTGATTGTCGGATGATTGTGGGACTAATCATATTAAATTCAAAAAAAACGGCTATTAAATAAAACTGTCGAAGCGAATTGCTCGGTGCTTATAGGTGTATAACCTGAAGTTGATATTCGATTTACATAGTCATAAAGCAGTCACAGTGACTCTCATTTGACACGTTTAGGGATTAGACAATGTATATCCAAGAGCCGAGAGAGAGATGAGCAGACCGGCATGACACCTCTGACTGCTGGTAAATTATCGATATATAGATTGTAGATTTTTGCTTTTTCACAGTGATTACCATAAGATATAGTATAGTTACCGCCTCGAGTTTATTTATATACGACATACGTGTATATGTAATGAAAATCAGTTCCACTAACGTTCAATCACGTTAAAACTATTGAACGTATAGGCATAGGACTGTCTGAGTATACCATAGTACTACTATACTATAATACTGATTATTGCCCGATCTGTTTGGCATTAAAAGTGGCAAAGGGTCAATCGAATTCAAAATAAGTAACCCAGAATCATCTAGGAATAATTCTGCATCGAATGATGTTTTCTTAACCAATCTTCTAAATTATTACTGTCCTCGTTGTGTAGATAGTAATATTACAAGTAATAGATTCAATATTCTAACAAGATGGTAGCATGGAGTTTTTGTGGTATCTCAGAGTTCACACTGCGTGTTAGTGAGTATAGTAATCCTAGCAGTATTATAATATGTTGCTAAAACATTATGATCCCCATGTTTACTTTTATGATAAAAGCCAAGCCTGCATTCACTTCCCAGCCACAGTTTTTTATGTCCTCGTTAACGACACGCTAAATAAATCAACATAATTACGTAATTCTACGGCATTTTATAAAGTTTCATATTATGTTACAAATTTCCAGAATAAGTGGCTCTACGCGATATTAAATTTGTAAAACGGATACGATTCCATATTGTAAACACGTTTGTAAAAACAATAGCTACAAAATACTATATTAATAGTAGGAATGTTTGAAGTTTTTGTGTCTAAAATCGATATGAATATACTTGTAGCTAATCCTTTAATCTATCTATACTATAATAAATCTGTAACAAGTCGAAATCTGTCTGTATCGATGTAGAAGCCAAAAATATTTTTTTTTACAATTTTTGTCAGTCTGTCTGTCCCTATGAACACGCATCATTCTGAAAGTACTGAACCAATCTTGACGAAACTTGACATAGTGATAACTAAAAATACGAGATTACATCAAATATACTTTTTGTCCCATAAAACACAAAGGGTTCTCCAGGATAAGGGATTAAAGCCTAGAATCTAAACCCGTATTACTCTGAAACCAATTTTAACGAAACTTAACACAGTGATAACTGATATTACAAGGCTACATCCAGGATACTTTTTGTCCTATAAAATGCATGGGGTTCTCCAGGATAACGGAAAATAAAAAATTGTAGTTAACGTAATTAGACTTTTTTGCGACACCTTAGTACAAGAGCCGGCTAAGTTGGAAGTACAAGAATTTTAAAATACCTGGTTCTTTAATATATCAATATATATATTTTTTTTGTATCATAGGAGGCAAACGAACAGGTGGGTCACGTGATGTTAAGTGACCATCACCGTCTATAGACACTAGCAACACCAGGGTTGTCGCAAGTGCGTTCTATATGGGGGAGTTTCTAATTCTTAGACAATAGTTACAAGCAAGTGACAGTTTACGCTTCGACACGGTGTTCATATATTTTTCTTCAATGCAATGGAGTATAAAAAGGTTTTAATACAAGTTGAAGATAGTAGATGTTTATTTAGTTTTATATAGGTTAGTTTTTATCTTAATTGAACCTGGTAGATGATTCTACGAACGGGTTCTAGGCTTATATTTAAAAAAAATTACATATAATCTAGGTATATGTGTGACTGAGTCCGTGGATTGTTTGGATTCACAATTGGAAATGGTAGTTTTGGCTGCTATCGGATATCCGTTTTATTAAATTTTCGCGTTTAAAAATACAATTGATAACCAAGTGAAGATACAGTGATACCCACTTTGGTTCACACGAAGTTGCACAGGTCAGCTAGTGTAATAATAAATTTTAAGTGAAAACTTTACTCAAACAAAACACAGTTTTATAGTTAACGCGATAGACATGGAATTTGTACACACACAAGCGACAATGCACCACTAATAACTTGATACAAAATATTGAATATTTCTCATCTAAAATATCAACACAAAGATCAAATAAGACCAAACCAACAAACTAGTCAGTCCTTGTGGTAATCGAACGTTTTCAGTAATGTTGTTACAAAGCGGAGGCGGCCTATCCTGTTTATATGTAATCTCTTCACTGCACAAATGTAAGAGTGAGGTAACATCCGCAAACGGCGAGTAAACAAATCGGCGATATAATAATATTAAACTATGAAGCTGCATTTATTCCTGTCACTTTTAATTCACAGTTACATATTGTTTTTCAAGACAGTTACGAAGAGGCCATAGAATTTATTATATCGATAAAGTAATTATTACTGATTGTAGATCCAATCTAAACTAAGATCGGTTTGAATAATTGATGAGTAGAATGTAGTTCTAAATTAATTAAACAATATAATTTAAATTAACGATAATCGATGTATTATTTCTGTTATCTCAACATTGCATATGTTTGATTATTGTTATATTTATTTATTCAATTTTGAATTACAAGTCATTGTTGTAATATTATTTCTTCACGGTGATATTATTTGGTATCGCGTTTATACTAAAACTAGCCTCTAGCCGCGGCTTTGTCCGCGTGGAATAGTTGCTTTGGGTTAACACGAACACGCAGCGAAAACTCTCAAGACAAAAGAAGCTACGATTTTAAATAATTCTTCATTAGTTCTCCGCTCCTATCTTAGCGAGATCATATATAGCCTAATATATAACCTAAGCATTCTTCGATAAATGAGCTATATAACACTGAAACTTTACCTCTTCATAATATTAGTACTTAATTTAGCGTAAATAAATACGAACATCACAATCATATGGCTTATATACTTGATTTTATATTACAACATAAACAATGCCTAATTAGGTAAGGAGTACAAAACGTAAGAGATGACAAGTAAATATTAATAATAATGATGACTAAATTTAAACAAAGCAGAGCTGAGTAGAGACCACACGTGGGTTGAAGACTCTGATGACGCCGCGATGCTAAACTTAAATGTAAACAGTAACAAATCATTTAAAGTCACTGTTCACAGAATTATTGTAAGCTAATATTTTAAGTTAAACCACCGATGGGTAAATATTACAATATATTGTAAAATTAACTTTTAGATATTGTTATTGACTACGTCCGGTGACGTTCGACACAAACGAGAGGCGAGACTGTAACGCCACCGGAACGTTAACACTAGCGTCACTATATTAGATACTTCAATTCTTTACGTAAATAAGAATGATTAGATACAATTGATGTATTACTTAAATAACGATAACTTCATTGTTATTACTATTTCTGTGTTACTAAGTTATTTTGGCGAAATGTGAGTAAATAATAATTGCCTTGACTTCCATAGTTTGTCACATATAAGGACAAGATGTTGTTGATCTGCACGCACTCCTATGTGGAAGTTATAGTAAGGCGAAACTCTACCCGGATAAAATAGCCACAGTGCATATAGAGTGTTATTGGTTTCCCTGACCGACCGGCTGATTATACGTATTTCATAAAACTAGTGGGCGCCCAGTTGTCGACATTCGACCATAGTTAATTGATTTTTTAAAGTTTGAACTTTATTAGAGTTATTTTGTCAAAGGGTATACTTCTATAATCAAAGGCTTTCATCATGGCTACTCAGTTATATGCCATGATCTTTATTATATAATCATTAAAAAAATATTTGTGTAAATGGAAAATAAAATTAATTCTAAATTGGAAACAAAAACCACGCGGTAAAACTCAAATTTTAACCAAACAAAACTTTACGAAAATAAAGAAATTTATCGCAACCCATGACACATTTTTCAATTAATTTTACACGACACCATGAGTGGGTGGTATTTCTGGGTGATATTGGATTAAGTGTAGTCTGTTTATTATGAGAAATAGTGATATGCCCAATATCATCGTTTGGAAAAGTAATGGATCCACAATACAATCAAATGGTGTATCCAAGATAAAGATGTTTTTAATACTACCATTAGCTTTTGAAAATAAATTATTTTTTGTTGCTACACGAGGTTGAATTGCAACATTGTAACCGCGGAGGTTTAAATCATGGATTACTTTTATGAACAAAATTCTTATTTTGATTATACAAAGTATTATTTGGCTCATTTTTTTATTAATTCATCATTTGAAGTGAGTTCACCATAAAAAATAATAAACATTACAATAATAGTTATATTTAATATCATTGTTGAATGTAGGATGAAAAATGGTAATTGGAACGTAAGAGTTAAAAAATACATATAGTCGAGCATAGCAACCTCCTTCACAACCTCTTTTGAACTTCGTAATTATTGACGGCTGTCAAAATGTCTTTTTTATTTACATGTGTGTATATGTTGTGTAAAATTCGAGTAATAGTGAGAGTAGTGCATATTTTAATTAATTTAATGTACTTCTAATGCATTTTATATAAAATAAACAGCTTTCTGCACTTCTCCGGCATATAATAGGGGTGTAAGAGGTGTCGCGTAACATCTTAAGGACTTGAGACACCCAAGCCAACCTCACCTACACGTGGTGCACCCTGCTGAATAACGAACGAGGCAATGGCAAAAGCGGGGTGGTAGGGTTTTACAGCCTGACTGGGTCGCAACCACGATGTATTTGGCGAAAAAGCCCATCATAGTGACTCGCTTCTGCGTGTCGCGTTTCGGGATCAGCCTGTGCATATCCAGTATCGAGTGACTTTCGTTATTATGGCCGGCATGACCGGCGATGGATAATCTGTCTCTCGGTAGTTGCCGATGTTTTTGGATTGTACGAGTACTATGTTTAACATCAGGCGTAGTGCAGTCACTATGCCTTGCTTCAATAAAAAAAAAACTATAACTATGCCAAATTTCAAGTTCACCCGTTGACGGCAAATAGGTTAAAAAGGGTTACAATTTTTTTGCTTCACGTATTAATATATAGATATTTTAACCATAAAGATATATACGAATACATTTCTCTAAAAGAGAACAAAAACGTAATAACAATTTTAACATGTACTTTCTTCGCTTATCATAAAACCATTTTACAAGTTTCAAGTATAAGAATATTGTAGAAAACCAAGAATTGATTATTCATATCTATTCACGACCTATACTTTTGTATTTGAGTAAATGGAATAAATACCAACAAGCAAGCAATACATTACATCGTTAATAGAATTTTATAACATTTTCCATACTAAAATAACCTATTTATATTATATGAAATATAAAATAAAAATATATGTGCACCATATCACGTACAACATTAAATAAACGACGTTTTCTTTAGAAAAATATTAGCTCATATATATTACGTCATTATTTTTCGAGAACAAATCGATTTATCAAAAATATGCGTCAACTGAAACACTCACTCGTTATTATTCATACTCAGGTTTATTATTCCAACTGGGAATTCAACCGTGTTAACTTAGAACACTATAATATTATACTAAATATAAACTATAAATACCCAAAACCATACACTTAAAGTAATTAGTCTTGGATTAGATCAGATATCCCCATATCCTTTTATCGCTGCGGGACCTCTTATGAGTTTTTAGATGTTGTTACAAATGTAACTAATAATATTAAATTAAAATCTTAAACGTGTTAATGGCACACTATCAGTGTTATTCCAAAAAAGTTAAATAGGTATTGAATACTTGTTTTAAAGAGTTTACGTTTTATATGCACCGCGCTCGCTTAATGTTCGTTCTTTTGTTTCGCTTTGCTTAGGTTAAGTTAGACTTGCAAAAAAAGGATAACGCGAATTGCCTCGGGCGAGCGCGGTGAATTTAGTACGGAACCTTTTTAAAGCAATTATTTAATACGTATTTAACTTTTTTGGAATAACACCTATGTTTTAATATATTATATAAATCTATAATTTTTTAAAGTAATTACTAATTTATGAAAAGTTAAAATAGATATCCAGGACTTTCATCTACAACACTTTCCTTTTTAGACCATTTTGAGAATTATTAAAAACCTCTCTTCTAAAATTTCTCCGAATTTTTAGTGACTTTCATAACTGTTTTTATATTAAACTATTAAATTGTATTTAGGTATGCAATATTTCATTGCTATTTATGTGAAATAAAAAATATCTTGTCATGTGACATTATCGTGTTGTAATAGTGCTTCATATTAATATAATGCGGGAAGCTAAGAAAGGACATTCGCGTAAGTATCCCAAGAAATGCACACAGACGCGATGATAATCATCACATCTAAAATATTTTTTATTTATAATATGTGAAATAACATCGATGAAAAATAAGCTCATTTATATACAATTATAATGAATTTAATCATATAGGAAATTCCAAAATTTATTATAAGAAACAAATATAACAATTATAATATCTTATACGGGTATCTCTATCTAATATTATTGTATGAGGTATCTATTTTGCAGTTAACATACAATTATCTTTCAAGTACGTCTATGTAGAATCACGCTCAATGAACCTTAAAGAAAAAATATGTTACAAGAAATGTTCAAGGTTCAAAAACTTATTGAATTGATCGTCTGTTATTTTTTGTCGTTCACTCTACGCTCTGACGGGTACTATATAATTATTCTTAAATCGCTTGATACCAACAATGCAATCATGAATATAAATAAGTTTTTGAAGTTATACTTCTTTTGGTGCGTTAGGGAAAAATTATGAGAATAAATTTTTACAATGCACGCGCACACCGTCACGAAAAACCGACACCCTGAAGTTAGACTATAGTCAACATTTTGTTTCTATGTATTTGTTTGTATTAAAACTTTCAATGTATTAAATACCTTTTTCCTATTATTAGTGTCGCTTTTTCTACAAACGTAGAATAAGGCGAAAGATAACATTTTTGAAAATATTTTTATCTTGTTAAGCCAAAGGAGTATAACTTCTAACGCGTGTACATAAGTACACACACATTTTTTGTTTCTTTATAAATTAGTACTAAGTGTGCCAGCGGCAATAATTTTTGTAATAAACAGTTTAGTTTAGCAAAATAGTACGAAAATATTTTTGTAAAATATCTACGTATACAATTTCCATGATGTTTGGTTGAACATCAAGTTACAGTAAAAGGGATCGCGTAAGACCTTCTCCATAAAAATACTATAGAGTGCCCTTTTATGGTGATTGGACAAACGCTTATGGAGTTTAGTAATCTCAGACGCCAATATATATGTTTATATATTTAAAATACATAATTTCTGTTATTTTAATACTAATTTTTACTCACGGCTTTGGTCACTATAATATAGATTTAGTACATCGCTTGGTCCTGTTTTGGAACCCCATGTTTTTTTCTATATAAGCCTGATAACATACATTTCAAATTTCATGATAATTTATTGAGTAGTTAATAAACGTAACAAACAACAAAAAACACATTTGCGTTTATCTAATACCTTTACATGAGCAATTCTTGTATATTTTTATATTGTTTATATATTCAGGATCTCGGAAACGGTGTCATCGATTTCCGTGAAACTTAGTATGTAGGTGGTTTCGGGAACGATAAATCGATCTGGCTAGATTTCGTTCGTAGAAAACTTTTTTATCTGAGTTTTCAGGCAATGAAAAAATATAGCTATAATATAAAGGTAAATTTCGCCGTCGCTTCCAAAATAAAAATAGCTCAGATGGAACTGAACTGTTCCGAAAATCCGTCTAACCCCGGTTCGAATCCGAATAACAGCAAAAGAGATATCTTTTTCAATTTTTTTTTTTTGCTAAAAAATACTAATTTTTGTGAGGCAAACCTAAATGTTTATTTTAATTAAAAAGTGCTTTTTAAAGAACCGAGGTAGGCTCGGTCGTCCAGGTACTAATATTAATAAGGAAATAAGAATATTGGTAATATTTTCGGTAGTCCGGTGAAGCTGTTAAGACCTTGCTGGGTCAGTAGCGTAGACATTTCGAAAAAAAAAAAGTAATATTTTGGGTAACATTCTTTACTCATTATTGACAAGCGAAGTAACTTAAAAATCGTAACATGTACTATGAGATACCATAGAAGTAAATGCAAAGTTGTAGACCATAATATCATTAGAAAAATGGATTCAGCACAAGATTCTATAATTAGAAACAATTATTCACACAATAATTGGAACAAAAAAAATTGTAAATTGCTATTACATTATTTTTAGAAATTTTAGATGAATAGTATACGGGATACATACATATATCAATTTTATAGTTATTTTAACAATCCGATATAAACCTTGATTTGATATAACGTTAACCAGAACTAGGTTAAGGTGGAACCAATAAAAAACTATAATATACAGCATTCAATTTAGAGTAAAATAGCCCGTAAATAATATTTATTCAAAAAGAAATAAATTTGGTTACAACAATCAAAACATTCTAAAATCTGTGTGCGATATACGTTCATATGTAATGTAATTTATTATCTGTATCATCTATATAAATAAAAATCAATTGCTGAATATCACTATCACTTTAGAACGTAGTAGGTGGTAGAGCCACGCTGAAGCTACAACTGGTTTCAACATGAAAGGGTCAGCTCGTCCGGGGCAGTACCACCCTCTTACAAAAAACTGATGAGAAGTAACAGTGCTTGCATAGTTGCGTTTCGCTCAGTTAGTGAGAGCACCGGAGATTCATATCCTCCACTCTACCTTCCCTCCTCTGGTGTTACTGATGTCTACGGACAGTGGTGATCACTCAACATCAGGTGACGTTTGCCCCCTATTATAAAAAAAGAACGGCTACATTTATTTGGCTATTTCTTTTCTCTCGCCGTGTTTGATTAGAACAAGATTTGTATTAAAAAAATGTTTGAAAAATTTAAAGGAAAATAAACATATTGAATTAAAAATTCTGTTATAAAAAGTAAGCGAGTAAATGGACAGAAGAAAATAGGGAAATCTTAAAAAAATAACAGATAGATGTTCAGTTGTTCAATTGTCATTTATTTATTTACAATATCATACTATTGAGGAAGTATTTGGTTTTAATTTCTTCATTAGTACACACATGAGACACCGCGGGCAGCTATGACATATCTATACTAATATTATAAAGAGGTAAAGTTTGTGAGGTTGTAGAAGGTAATCTCGGGAACTACTGGTCCGATTTGAAAAATTCTTTCAATGTTACTTAGCTCATTTATCGAGAATGGTCACAGGCTATATATCATCACGCTAAGACCAATAGGAGCGGAGCACCAATGAAAAATATTTAAAAATGGGGTTTTTTTCTTCTTGAGAGCTTCCGTTGCGTTTTAGCGTTAGCCCAAAGTATCGATTACACGCGAACGAAGTCGCGGTCAGAGGTTAGTAAGAGATAAGTTTATATAGAATTTTCACTTTTAAATTTGATCCTGGCTTGTTTTTTGGGCTTATTTTATTATCCCTATATGTATTTCAAATGTAACACGCAGTTAAGCATACATTAGTTGTACAAAAAAATCATTTTATTTAAAAATACAATCCTATCAGAGACGGCGTAAATTTTATTAATATACGCTGTACATAAATACTAATATATTTCTAACAGATAATAAACATGACTATGTGATGACGTATACACGATATGAAAGCAATAAAAGGATATATGAAAACTAATATCGGCTTGATCACGTAACGCGCGCGTTCGCTTTTGACCTGTTAATTCTTCGACGCCAAACTATGATTGTATGTTTGGTTCAATTATGAATTCTGTGGACGTATTTGTATAGATGTATAATTCATGAAAATTAATATTAATTACAGTCGACTCTCATTAATTCGAAATTCGAGAGACTCTTAAAATATTACGAATTATCGAGTGTTCGAATTGTCAAATGGTTCGAAATTTTTAAGAGTTCAAAATAAAAATTCGATTTATTAAATGTCGATCAATTATTATTTATTAACTACTATTCTTTAACAATAACAAAAGTTTAGAGGTACATTCGTGTACATATTCATAATGTGGATTAATTAATATTTCGAAAGAATTCTGTTATACTGGTTTGCTTTAAAGCACATTTCTGCTGATCAGACTACTCAATAACTTTTTTAAGAGAAAAAGTGCCTGAAATGCTTTTTCATCACTTTCGTACATCTACATACTTGCCTTAGGATTCGCTGCTCTGAGGTACATACTATCTTTCGAAATGTTTCTTTCTCTTTGCAACTTTGAATTGTCGAGTGTTTGGTGCCGATGAGTTCGAATTAACGCTTAATTTTGTTACTTAACAACGATATTTTCACTCGAATTACCAAGTCTACCAACGTATATTGATTTATTTCGAAATATAAAGAGATTTTGTAAAGAAAGCTTGATTATTTTGAATTATAGAGAGGTTCGAATTATCGCAGGTTTGAATTAACGAGAGTCGACTGTATATACCATTACTTAAGAGTTTTAATATTCATAACAAAATCAATTATTCCATTGTTTTGTCTGGTTATGCTACTTCAATGTCTATGTGTATTAACACGAAGTTTTGTCTATGTTCGCAGTAAATGCAGGTGTGGAAACACACTATCGTTATCTTATGATCTATCAGACTGTGTGACGATAAGTACAGCACGATAACTGGGTCCACATTTTTACACACATCAAAGGAACTTTTAAAAGCTAATTATAGAGTTATGGAGTAAGCGAGTTATAGAATGGCAAAACGGTGCGGAATATTTTTTCCGTTTTTATTAAAATTACTTCCAATGTTAGTTTTTAACGTGACAAGTAATCGAAGTATCGAATCGCATATATGGCATTAGCATTAAGATTACGAAAAACGGTCTAGTGGTTTTAGTACGTAACCCACAACAATTAGATCATCCATGTATAGATTGTGTACATTATTTTTATTCATATTCTACTACACGTTCTTTATACTAAGTCCAAAAATGAAAAAGAGATAACATGCATTTATGATACAATTGTTATTGACAAGCATTTACCCGATTGCTTCACCGAGCGCAAATTAAACTTAAGTAATAATTGATAACAAGTATCCTATATTCTCAGTATAAACGCCTATTTTTTTTTTTCTAACTGACTACGCTATATGCCTTACTGGCCTTCCCAGCTTCACCGGACTACCCTATTTAATAAGTTCCATTACATACACGTTGTAAACTCGACTAACATGGCAAATTTAATTACAATCTGTATAAGTGCTCAAGGACAAGTATTCATTTAAACATACTTTCACAATACAGGTATATTGTATAAACTTTTTCAAATACTTAATTTAAATTACGATACTGAAGTTTGAAAATCCAGTCAAATATTTCCGAATTCATCGTAACAATGTAACCCTTGGCACGGAATTTGCAAAACAAACCCCAGAAACGGAGGACTCCAAAACAATCTAAGTTGCAAAACAAAATCCCACCGAGTCGGTAACGAAGGGACTTAACCAAACAGCGAACTGATCTGATCTCGGTCAGAATGGTAAGGGAATGATTCGAAATCAAATCACGTATAGTCTTCGAGACTAGGCCCACGACAAACTTCGACTAGCGGGTCAAGATACGATATTTACATATTATGAACGGATCATGGAACTTTGAACTAAATTAATATCTGTTTACGGACGACATGAAATTCCACCCAATGATATAATTAATATCGTTGTTGTTTTTTATTGTTATTGTATAATTTTGTTATCTTGTTTATTCATTCATCTGTATTTGATTTTGAAGTCGACTTATAGCAAATAGCATGTTATACGCTCTCGATATTGATTTATTTGTGGTTATTACGTTTTTATTTATAAATATTTTATATTTAAAAAAGCGTTATTTTTGTCGTTTAAAAAATGGTGCTTTAGAAGTTGAAAACATTTGAAAATGCTGAACTAAAATTACATATCAAAGTATGGAATCTATGTAGCTCCAAGAAAAGCAATACAGCGGATAAAATCTAAATGGTATTCAAAGAGTTTTTTTCGACTTGACATTTTATAAATGTCAAAGGAGACACTGAAATACCAGAATAGTAAGTCTAGATTTTTAAAAGTAATAAGATACTTATTTTACGTGTATAATAATATCTTTCTCAAGCAAAGTTTTATGTACAACTACCTATGAAAAATAGTTAATAACACTATATTTATAAGAAGGACCGAAGATCGACCCTTGGGAATGCCTGACCTAACAGAAGGTTGACACTCTCTGATAGGATAATATTTACATAATAATGAGTACTGCTTTGCTTTGAATGTTTTCATATGAATATCGTTAAGATAAGATGTTCTTCGAGATTCAAGATAAATTTTATAGATGACACAGCCCTAACACAAAATCTTGTGTTGTAAAAAAATATATGTGTTATATTTCAGTAATTCAAAAAGTCACACACTTTAAAAACGGATATATGAGATTTATAAAACTCAACTAGCTGTTACTTCGAGCAGGTAGAAATTATCGAAATATCTTCATTTATTGTAAACGCGTGATTGTTCATTAAATCTGAGCGGAACCCTATTTTTTCTAAAATAAAAATAATCTAAATTACTCCTTATAATATCAGCTATCTGCCAGTAAACGCCGCATCGGAATTTAAGCGGAACAAACAAGATTTTTTTAATTGTATTTTGTCGTATAATATACAGTTTCATATCTATTTATTCAAAAAACTGTTATTTTAACATTACAAACAAAATTTCAGTTATGTGTATATATGTATACCTAGGTAATAGGTCATATTAAGAAAATTACCGTAACAAATCTAATTGTTTGTATACGAGTTACTCCGAAGGTTATTGCCATTTTTACGGGAAATTACATTTCTCGCTTAACAGAATCAGTACGTCTGTTTCAATGTAATGGAATTAATTGTGAATTAACGTTAGTTTCCGTTTTATAATAGAATTTAGCAAGGATAGCTCAAATAATTAATCAAAGCGTCTTCATCAATGGTATTACTTTTTCATAGAAAATTTATGTGGCGATACTTACCAAGTTACCAACCATTATGATTATTTCGAGTTATAAGTTGTTTGAAAACTAAGTTATTGGTTGACCTGGTTATTAGTTTAAATAATGTGTAATTGAAGAATTAAATTGCTTTATTTGACATGAAAAGTGACATTTTACGAGAAAGATTTTACGTTATTTTTCCAGAACTTCAAATTTTATAGAAGCAAAATGTGAAGATCATAAAAAAAAAAAAAACGAAAAACCTTATGGACGAGAAAATTTGAACTTCGTTCTTGATGCAAAAAACTGGAAATATTAAAAAAATAAACATTTTATAACAACGATTAAAATTGAATTTAGCCCATTCTGCACCGACACAATTAAAGGACAATTTAAAACTGGTTGTTTGAATCCTTTACGGTGTTTTATTGTTAGGTTTATTTATTACTAGCTGACCCGTGCAACTTCGTCTGCACCAAATTGGTTATCACTGGTTTCAATAGTATTTTTAAACGCGAAAAATTTAATAAAACTGATACCCGATTGCAGCCACAACTGCCGCTTCCAATTGTGAATCCAAACTATCCACAGACATACTCAAACATAAACCCAGATTATAACCCGTTCGAAGCATCATCTACCAGGTACAAAGATAAAAACTAACCTACATAAAACTAAATAAACATCTCTACTACTTACTTTATCATAACTATCTTCAACTTTTATTAAAATCTTTTTATACTCCATTGTATTGAAGAAAAATATATGACCACCGCGTCAAAGCGTCAAATATCGCGTCGAAGCGTCAAATGTCACTTGCTTGTAACTATTGTCTAAGAGTTAGAAACTGTTTCGAAAACGAATTTTAAATATATTTTCAATATATTTTTATAAATAATCTCTGTATCACTCACAACATAGTTCCTAGCACTTTTTGGTAATTTATCTATGTTGATATGTTTCTATTGTAGATTATTCTACGTTGTTACATTGAAAATTTGAAATTAAATTTATAACGTGTATTTGTCACACTTGATGTTGGCGAAATTGCCTAGATAGGCAGAGGCCATACCGGAAAGAATGAATCAAGCCAGTTTTATATATTATATTCATCCGAACAACGTACGTGCTACCTGGCTGCCGGTAAACGTTGCGTTTATTTGTATTCGACAAAAATATTGATTTTAAATAATTTCAGGATGTTTTTTTACCAACTTTGAAACGTTATTAAAATGGAATTATTATGGAACACATTTTTGGTATCCACAATAATGTGCTTGATGCTATTTTTTGGAAATTAAATTAAAATAAAAGTAATCATAAACCATGTTTGAATAGCAGTAATTTTATTATTATTATATTTAGATATAAATAAGTACAAATTTAATCTTAAAGACTAATTCAGTTATTTACTCAATATTTAGACAGATTTATTGCTATAAAAATAATATGTGTATAGAATAACTTAGCTATAGCTATAGTTTAGTGCAGTACTGGCTGTACGATAAAGATAGCGATAATTGTGGCAGCGTATGTAATCGATGCATATATTTAAGATGGCGTCAGTCCTAAGTCATACGTTTACGTTTATCGTTGTTTCATTGTATATGGTGAAATTTTAATATCAATAATGCTTAATAAAATGAAATTTGTTTTTTGCTATGGAAAAAAAATTGATTAGACACAAATTATTTTTATTTATAAAATATATCAGCGGGCATATGATTGTTTATAAAAAATGTGTCTGACTTTGATAAATTCATGATTTTAATTGCGTTTAAAAGTTACTGAAAAAAAAATTCTTAAACTTATTCATAATTCAAAATTAATTAAATCAAAATGCGCAATTCAACGTTAATCGGCTACCAGGTCTCCTAAATTCTGTCTATTAATATATTGATAATTTGTGTAGGTGTTAGAGCCACGCTGAAGCTATTATTGGTTTCAGCATGAATAGATCGGCTTGATCGGGCTAATACCACCATCTCTCAGAAAACCGACGTGAAATAACAGTGCTTGCATTGTAGTGTTTCGTTCGGTCAGTGAGAGCACCGGAGGCCCACCTCTCTTTCCCTTTTCTCCTTTCCCTTCTCTTAACCTCCCCCATATACAGGTTGACAACGCACTTGCGACACCCCTGGTGTTGCTAGTGTCTATAGACGGTGGTGGTCACTTAATATCACGTGACCCACCTCTTCGTTTGCCTCCTATGATACAAAAAATATATATTGATATATTAAAGAACCAGCTATTCTAAAATTCTTGTACTTCCAACGTAGCCGGCTCTTGTACTAAAGTGTCGCAAAAAAGTCTAGTTACGTTAACTACAAATTTTTGTTTTTCGTTATCCTGGAGAACTCTTTGCGTTTTATGGGACAAATAGTATCCTGGACGTAGCCTTGTGATATTAGTTATCACTGTGTCAAGTTTCGTTAAAATTGGTTCAGTACTTTCAGAGTAATACGGGTTGAGATTCTAGATTATAATCCTTTATCCTGGAGAAACCTTCGCGGTTTTATGGGACAAAAAGTATCTTAGATGTAATCTCGTAATATTAGTTATTACTATGTCAAGTATCGTCAAGTTTGTTTCAGTACTTTCAGAGTGATGCGTGTTCACAGGGACAGACAGACAGAAAGACAGACAAAAATTGTAAAAAGATTATTTTTGGCTTCTATATCGATAACATAGTCTACCCTGATTAAAATTTTCGAAAAATATTTAATGTACAGACTTCGGCTTGTTACAGCTTTATTATAGTACTAGCTGTTACCCGCGGCTTCGCACGCGTTTTTTAAATATATTAAATAAACGTAAAAATATGATTAGATGTGTAAATTACAGAAATACTCTCTCAAAAATATTTGTAAGTACGACACGCACATCATATACTATAACAGGTAACATGTACCTTACATATGTAAATACTAACACTATGTCGAATGGAGTGGGATTTATCATCAGCTACATACATGAAACTTTAAACTACTATATTCCATCCTCAATGCTCAGTTACACTGTATTAGAAAGTATTAAAAATATTAAGCTATGTATATATATATATCGAACATATTATAAATCTTTTATTATATAGATATAATATGCCCATATTGTCGATATAATTAGGTTATTGATATACGTTGCTATAATTTAAATCACATTTAACATTTTACTTTCAACTATATTTATTCTTGGAGTCCAGGACAGCGCACGTATCACGCGCATGTTTACAGTGAACAACATATTTTGAATCAATTCCACACAGACGGATGCACGGGTAAAGTTCATCACTACATAGTGTAAAACAAAGTCCTCTGCCACGTCTCTCTATACGTCTGTTCGCGATAAGATCAAAAACTACAGAACGCATCTTCATGCCGTTTTCACTAATATATAAAATGATTCTTGAGCAAGGTATGCAAACTATACCAGTTTGTCTTATTTTCAGAGCGGGCAACGTCTGCTGAACCCGCTAGCTTAAAATAAAACGGAAAATTAGTTAGTTATTTGTCCGTAAAATTCCCGTTTAAATATTACTTGTAGTCCAGTGAAGCTGCTAAGACCTTGCTAGGTCAATAGCGTAATCATTTCTAAGAAAAAAAAAACGTTCAAATAGGTTCAGCCGTTTTGGAGATTACTCGGAACAAATAAACAAACAGACATATCAACAGAATTAAAAAAAAACTGTTGATATTTGTAGCAACACAGATATATTTATTCACCAAAAAGTATTTATTTTAATATGAAATACACTTACTTTACTTTTATAATACGTAATATATCACATATCAAAAATTGGGAACAAAACTAACGTAAAAGAATAAAGTTTTTGATGAGTTTTTGGCGGGGTTTCAGTATGTCGTGTAGTAGATTTTATATTTTATTCATAATCTTGTGTTACTTGTCTCTATATTGTGTTAAATTGGTGACGTTCTATGAAATATAGTTCGTTTATTGTGCATAAGTGAAATGAATGAAAAATAATACGACGGAGCATGAATTCTGTGGTCTTGAACACTAAAAAGATAAAAGTTTATGAAATATGATAGAGAGGATTTGGCGCTTATACCTTTACATTAACTTGGATATAGAAGAAAACTACCTTGACAACTTCAGAATTGGCAGTATGGGTTAATTCCTTCGACTGTCTTATTGGACGAATATTATTACTACTAAAGTTTTTGAATAGCAACACAAAATAAACTTTAAAATCGTTTGCGATATAAACGTAACACGTATAATTAAAAATTGTAAACAAAACTAACGTAGAATAAACTTATTGAATAGGAACACAAAATAAACCATGAAAATATTTGCGATAGAATATTATCGCGTCACCATGGCAACGCATATAATACTGACATTAACACGCAGCGAAAGCTTCCAAAGTAGCCCGATTACACTTTCTTCATTAGTGTTCAGCTCCTATTGGTTTTAACGTGATGTTGTGTAGCCTATAGCCATCCTCGATAAATGAGCTATCTAACGCTAAAAGAAACTTTCAAAACGGAACGGTAGTTCTTGAGATTAGCGCGTTCAACCACAAACAAACTCTTCAGCTTTATATATTAGTATAGATAATAGATAGATTCCATATGGCTTCTAACTATCTTTGCAGTTAATGGTATCTTATTAAACCTCTCGAGGTCGTAGGTTTGTAGTTTTTTTCTAGTTTTAATGAGTTTAGTGATTGGCCACTATTCCACACTATATGTAGTGATCTAGAAGAAAATGATAACAAACTATGCCTAAGCCTAGAGACACTTGATGGATTTTAAATTCGAGATCGGCTCGTATTAGAAAATGCGGGAGTATTAAACAATATTTATAAGGCTAAAGTCACATAATCTCAAGAACCTTGTTCCGGATTCGTCTATTAAACCTGATCTATAGCACCAAGACCCATTATAAAAGAATTTCTGTATGCAGGACAAAATCAGGTAATGCATGCTAAGTCCCTTATACATCACAGGGTCACCTACTCTCCTATATCGAGCGACTGCCGTGAATATTGAATCGAGGTGTTTGTTAGTTGTACGAGTGGACTTAAAGCCTTACTGCGCTCTCATAAATTATTCATAGCGCTAATTACGTTTCAGTAAGTAGATTATATTGTATTACGTTAAATACGTATAAGGTATATCAACTATATTGTATTTTATACATGTTTAAGCTGTTAAGACCTTGCTAGGTCAATAGCGTAGTCAGTTCGAGAAAAAAAGGTATTTTATACAATGCTAAGCCTGGCTTTATTACTGACACTTACGTTGAAGAATGCCTTTGTTTCTACAAAATATCGTAAAATCACTTAAGATTAGTTATTTTGAAAAAGCCGCGAATCATCCCAGTCCGTTAGTGGTATCCGCCGCAAACTATAAACCCGTACCTCACGCTGCGCGTTATAAAAGACGGCCGCGACACATTTTTACCGACCCTCCTGATTCAATCACACAGCGAACAATCAGTGCCAGCCTGTCCCTCGAAACAGAGCGTGTTCACGCCCACGCCCGCGTAACCACAGATCACACCGCCGTGGTCTGGGGGTTAATTTCGCTCCCGCACACACGATTAGGCCTCCCACGGCAGCGGCTCAAGCCTAGGTTCAATCCCTCGGTAGGGAGCCCTTGAGTGTGTTGCTTGCGCGATACGGTGACACACAAATATACATCACTGCTACAACACTACACGATCACCCCCACACACGTGCACGCCTACACGCTTACACATGAAAGTAGAAGGGTTTACTTTTTTCCCTTATCGAACTGAAAAACCTATTACACCTATAACAATGTTTTTCACAAAAATCGCAAAAGTACAGACACGTTAGATTAACATTCTTACTATATGTGTAGGTAGATAATATTTTATATGTACTTAATGTATTGGTTTATTATTACTTAATCCTTTTATAGTCACTTAAAGCGTTCTATCTTAGGTATTTTTATAGACTCTAAATATCTCTATAAATTGTAAAATAAATGTATGCTTCCTTCAAAACATACCCTTTGCAAAAAAATGGCTATAAATGACGAAACAAACGTAACGTAAAAAGTACTTTTAAAAACAATACAAATGGATTGAAAACTTTCTCTTTTTAAAGTCGGTTTAGAAACCTTCCAAATTACAATAAAATGTATTTTAAATTAATCGTTTAAATTAAATCGTTATTTTAGCAAAATTTTATCTCGAGCCCTTGAAAAATAATTCCGTGACCCCAACTTTTAATTATACCACGAAAAACTGGCTCAGCTAATAACTTAAGTGGTTTATTGTTGAAATCTCAAGACTTATGGATCCTAAGAGATATATTTTTTCATAATAATATTCTGAAAACATTGTTATATATAGAGTATACTTGTTTATAGCATCGATTGATAAAAGACAGTTGCTTAGTGTACGTATTTACATTACAGTGCATAGGTTGCCTGCAAGCGAATGTTGTATTTCTTTTTAACCGACTTCGAAAAAGGAGGAGGTTATATGTTCGGGTGTATGTATTTTTTTTTATGTATGTTAATCGATATCTCCGTCAATTGTGAACTGATTTTAATGATTCTTTTTTTGTTTGATTCGGCTATACTCCAAGGTGGTCCCATATAAATTTGAATAAAATATTCAACCCCTAAGAGGGTTAAATATCGTTTATTTGATTTTCACCCAGTTCGTGTCTACGTATTTTCGTGTACTTGAAAGTGATTTCAACAATTTTATTTGAAATTTGATAACTGGGAATGGTGTTCTTGAATATAAATTATATAAATCCAACCATAAGGGTTGTAAATAAAGGGATGAATAAAGCTTATATGAATAAATGAACTTCCCAACAAACTAATTTTAATGAAAACTTGGAACAACCTGTTGTAATGATAAGAATATCGTTTAGTCAATCCTGAGTTGATCATGAAAATGAAGAATGGAACTCCTCAACGGCTTACAGCAGCTATCTTGTGTTTGGGTACATATGACTCGTTTTGACGAGGACTTACATGTGGGATTATGACTGTTGAGGCAATTCCCGTGAAGCGGACATTAGGAAAGATGAGGTTCTGAAATTCGTTCACAATCAACCTAATATGACCAGTTAGATCTAGTACGATGTAATATCATGTTTGTTTGTCAAGTTATGAACTTCTGAAGAACAATTACTTCTGTATCGAATTAAATCAAAGTCATGTACTCGAAAAATATCTAGAAATATGGTGGTAAGCGACTTTATATTTTTCTTTAAGTTATTGTTCAGACCTCTCGGTATTATTACAAACATTACAAGTATACAGGTAGCCGCTTATATATAGGTAGTCTACTAGCTAGCCTAGCTACTAGAAGTCTAATTACCATCACTATGAACGAATTTCACCTTTATTTGTTGTTCACTTCACATAAAATACAAGTGTTATCAAAAAGACCGGAGCTATGATCAAAGTAAGAGCGTAAGCGTTGCGTAAGCATTAATAGATTAAGATTCATAAAACCACTAAACCTTACATACTTTATAATTAAGTAAAACCATGTAAAATATATTTATATACACTAAAAATGGAAAAATAAAAATTTTTACAAAAAAAATTGAACCGACTTCGTACCTATGTCGATATGATTTTCGGTTGGCACCGACTTCCAGTATTTTTCTAGGTAGCGCAAAAATTCATATATTTTATTTAATTTGATTATATTAATGATATATTTATTTTTCACTTTTCAGTGTATTATAAGTTTTTTATATCGAAGTCGGTTCAATTTTTTTTGTAAAAATTTTTTTGATCTTTTTTTTCAACGATAACTCATTTTTGTGTGGCTGTGGGACGTTAAGTGTGCATCTTGGATTTTTGTGTATCAATACATGTACTAGATAATTTTCAATCACAAATTGAATCGGAAGGATTGAACCCATTAATTATACTGTTAAAGTTAATTTGAAAAGAATAGTATTTTGCAATTGTCATTGTTTATATTATAAACACAAAAATAATACATATCCAATAAAATAATATATTGCACTTTCTCGATTTACAAAAAAGGTCCGGTGTTTTCACATCTTAAAAGCTAACCGGTCGTCTCGTCAGTCTGAGTGGTAAGGCGTGTTTTCTCTGTGACTGAGCCTGTATATTTCCGCTAAGTAACTTAGGGGAAATTGACATATAACTCCATGTGTGGAAGAAAAATTACATGCAGCTCAATATATGTCGTAATGGGTTCCATTTATGTCGAGTAGAGAAGTAAGTGTTCTCAGGTAAATATTTTAAAACATCATGTTAGTATAGCGTAGCTCGGTTTTCAAAAAACATTTATAAATTAAAATGAACTATCAGGTTGCTTTATAAAATTAACATTTTTTTACAACAACAAAAAGATATATTTAAGCAAATCTCTTCTGCTGTCACTCGGATTCGTATTGGAGTTATATGGATTTCCGGAGTAACCAATTTCCATCTGAGCTATTTTTTTGACAGCAGCCGCGACATTTGCCTTCATATTCAAGCTATATTTTTTCATTGCCTGAAATCTCAGTTAAAAAATTGTATATATAAAATCTAGATAGATCGATTTATCGTCCCCGAAACTATCTACATAGTAATTTTCACGGAATAAATGACACCGTTTCCGAGATCCTGAATATATACAAATATAAAAATATACAAGAATTACTCGTTTAAAGGTATTAGATAGATATATAGATATATACATATATTATTAGATTTATAGAAGTGACATCATTTCTATGCTATAAGTCAGATGTGTTATCTTCATTTGTATCAAGTGAGTTGATCAAATGACCTATGATAGATGATATATAAAAATCTATAGCACATAAATATAATTGAAGCGGCTCTTTGTAATCTCAATAAAATTATAACAAAAAAGAAAATTGTTGGTCTGTCTGTCTGTTGTTACTTGCATCCAATCTCCGATAGGGTTGGACCGATTTTGATGGGACTTTCATTAGTAGATAAATGATACTATAGTAACTTTTATTTCAGAAAAAGAAAATAGGATTCCGCGCTAATATAAGAAACTAAAGAAGCAGCGTCCATAAAATCGCGCTACCATTTTCACTGCACAAAATTGTTTAAACTAAATTCCTTGAAGAAAAGTCACAGGGAACAGCTAGTTATATAATATAATGAATGTGTACTAATTTGGTAGGCGTGTCTACTGCAACATCTTAGAATTATAAATGAACCTTTTGTTGTACTCACTTAAAGAGGTCATGTATAAATATGAGGATACAAATTCACACACGTACATTTATTCCAAACGAAACAGAGCTTATATTATGATAACTAAAAAGTTTATATACATACATACTCACTACCGTTGCGCTATGAAGACTGTTCAATGGTCAAAATAGAGTGTCTAATTATAACTGTAATCATATGAAAACCCAGTATTCAGAAATTGATTTGCTGTAGGTGGTAGAGCCACAATGAATCTATTACTGATTTCAGCATGAATGGGTCGGCTCGCCCGTGGTAGTACCACTCTCTCACAGAAAATCGACGTGAAGTAACAGTGCTTGCAATGTTGCTTTCATTCGATCTGTGAGAGCGCCGGAGGCACTATCTCTCTCCTCCCTTTCCATTTCTTTCCTCTCCTTTCCTTCCCTTCCCCTCCCCCCTCACTAATATACAGGCTGGCAAAGCACTTGCGACTCCGCTCGTGTCCCTAGTGTCTATGGACGGTAGTGCTCACTTAACATAAGGTGACCCACCTGTTCGTTTGCCTCCTTTGATATAAAAATAATGTTCCTTTGTAAATGCCACATTTAATTAATTACCTAAATAAACAATAACTACTCATTGCTGTTTTAGTATGGACATCCCAGATTTAGTATGAATCATTAAATCTAACCAACAAATGTCACCTACAGTAACTCTATCGAACTTTCGCACGAACTAGTTTGGCTTATAGTAAACCCTTATTAGTTGTCATTATGTAAATGCAAAACAAGACTCTCAACACCATTACGGATAAATCCAAATTACTAAGTTTCCGAAGTGTGTATAATTAATGCAGATTAGTGAGTGCGAAGTGGCTTTATTACTTAATAGTATAGAACCCCTGTCGCTTATTTTCAATTCATATTTACTGTATAACTTATTTGACAGTTTAATTCGATGTACCCAGTTATGGCAAGATAACCTTTTGATAAAGTTAACAGCAATAAACGCAGTATAAACAAAATTAGTTGATACATAATAAATAGGTGCTACACCAATTGTAATCACATTCATATCACTAGGACATTGCAGTGTACCATCAATATATCACACTTCTGACAGCACAATAATAATGATAAAGTATATTCCTACTAATATTATGTATGCTCAAGTTTATGTGTTTTTAATGGTTAGTAGGTGTTAATATCTCAATATACAATTAAGATTTGAAAAAAAAAATTGCCTATTATCTTCTGCCTGCGTGGAATAATTACTTTGGGCTAACGCTAACACGCAGCGGAAGCTCTCAAGAGAAAAAAAAAACCCGATTTCGAAACAATCTTCATTGGTGCTCGGCTCCTATTGATCTTAACGCGATATTATATAGCCTAGCTTTCCTCAATAAAAGAGCTATCTAACACTGAAAAAAATTTTCAAATTGGACCAGTAGTTTCTGAGATTAGCGCGTTCAACCAAACGTGCAAACCCACCAGCTTTGTAATATTAGTATAGATCTGTTTAGGAAGGTTATGTACTATTATCTACTTCCATTTAAAGCTGAGAAATTCGGCAATTACAATTATCAGGAGCGAAGTAATTCTGTTTAAAAGACGTGTGACACGGCGCAAGTTAACGAGGGCCGATAGCGGATATGCCGTCCAATCAGAACGAAGAATTACCGAGATGGGCCGAGCTGTAAATGCCTACATCAGCAAGATATCATGCCGCGCGATTCAGTCGCATAATTGGCTCTCTTTTTTACCGTCGTGCTTTATACTGAATTCATTCAAACTTACCCAACAACATCGAAACAGATTTAACCGCGATGTAAAGTGGTAAAATTCACATATATTTAGACCTCAAACTAATATTAGAGCTAAATTAAAGCGCACAACTTTTACCCAGTTCTTTAAGCCAAAGAGCTCAAAAATAATTTTTCACTGACAATGGCTAATAAAAGCTATTTAACGCGTGTTTGAATGCAGTGTGGTAAAGTCCGCTTACACTGCAGCGGACAGAGTGAAAGCTATCAACCGATTGTCAACTAACTTTTATTATTTGACATGAAAGAGGCAATGACCGATGAATAACTTTAACAACTTCATAAAATGTTTCTCTTTAGAGTCTACTATAAACTTTCTAAGAGAAATAATTACGAATTAATAATATACACAAGAATTCAATAAAGGAATTCATTTTTGTTATTCTTTTTATTTAACTATTATATTATATCCTTTACAAGTTATTTAAATTTAAATGTATTGTTACCTACATATTACTTCTGCAGTAAACATAAGTATAAGAATCATTCTATTCTGTGAAGTTTATTTCTGTCTATAATTGGTACACATCCTTCTTAAAATATTTATTGTACTGGTAAAATTACACCAAAAACACTAAAAATAGCCAGAGGCTCATGTCCCCTTTCCTCCTCCCCATGCTCCTCATCCCCTACCTTCCCTCTCCCCCCAAGCACTAGCTGCCAAAGCACTTGCAACTCCCCTAATGTTGCTAGTGTCTATGGACGGTGTGATCAGTTAACATCAGCTGACCCGCCTGTTCATTTACCTCCTATGGAATTAAAAAAAAAATGCTGGCTCCAGCGATATCAACCGCAATATAAAATTGATGCTAAATTGTCTTTATCTACCGGCAACATACCTATATTTTTCAACATAATTAAAATATAAAAAATAACTTCATTAAATATGAATATATTATAGTATGTACTATCACTTTCCCAAAGCTATACGAATTAATCGAGTACAACAATCATAAAAATATACTAGGGATACAGTAAACGACCCATACTGTGAAATCGATATTGAATCGTTTTGTCGATAATGAAGAAAATTGTTGCTTTAAATTTAATTATTCTTCCCCACTATAATTTTTTTAGTTACATTGTGTTATAAACATTGCACCATTATAACACTTCATTACTTCTAGGAAAACATAAAGTCGTTAAACTTTAACGTCATTGACCTAGAAAACCCTAGAATAATACATCACTATACAAAGGAAGAACGTATTAATGTATATTCCACAGAATTGATTTTCCAACATTATCAGACCTATTCAGTTTTGACGGACGATAAGTAAACAAAGAGCACGTTGGCCGCATTATTAATAGCAGATTATTAAAATAATTAATACATATACAAATATCCTTTGTTTGTTCTCTATAAGCTTCATAATCTATCGGCTGTACTAAACAACGTTATCAGATAATATTCAACTCAATGGACGATAACGATAATACTTCTATTCATATCTTTGCAATTGTATCAGTATTAGCTGTTAAGCTTACAAATGCACGTATCACGCTACTATTATTACCTTTTCAGTAGGTTTCAAGTTTTATAACTCATTAAGAACTGTAATAGAGTTAGATTTTACAACAAAGTCCCGAAGCATATTACCGTTTTACAGGACTAAGTTTTTATGCGACATGTCAAGCGATTTTTTTTTCGGACTGACTACGCTCTTGACCCAGGAAGGTCTTAACAACTTCACCGGACTACTAAGGCGAGCGCTTAAGGCACTCATACGATTTTATTTGACAAGGGCTCAAGGGCGCACAGCACACCTCGGCTCGGGCTGTCGCCTGATACATGCAATTCACGACCTATCTGAGCTAACCTAAGCTAAGCTAACTATTCATACATATATGAGTTGTTGAAACATATATGTGTCCAAGCATACATACCTCAACAACTTTTATATATATTTCGTATCGCATAATTTTCTAAACTATTTCAGTTCGATAAGGTTGAAGAATAAATAAAACCCTTCCACTTTCATATGAAAGCGTATATGCATGCGCGTGTGTGGAGGTGACAGGTGTAATGTTGTCGCAGCGATGTAAGATTTTGTGTCATTGTATCGCGCGAGCAGCGCATTCGAGGGTTCCACGCCGAGGGAATGGACCTAGGCTTGATTCGCTGCCGAGGAGGGCCTAATCTAGTTCATGTCAAGCGGCTTTTGATATCAATAGGCATTATGGGGTAGATCAGTATGTGAACAATGGTGTTGTCTGGAATTGAAATCTCTCTCTGTGCATCCACTAACACGAATATAACGCTGATGCGTTGTAAATATGTGTAAATTAAAAAGATAGACCCGATCGAGTTTCTTGTCGCTGGTTTTCCGAACAGATGGTAGTTTTGACGTTCCTAAATGTAATCTTTGGACCAAAACTGAATAAATTGCCTTTGACTTGTTATAATTAAAATAATGTTTTCTGCTGCCTTTTAAACATGTAGGTCTTTTAGCAGGTGTTTTTATTATACGTGGTCCTTATAGAGCAAACAGTAAGCCGTGTAATAATATAAACAAATACAAATTTGAATGCAACCTTCGGTGTTTATTATATTTTAGCTCAACCTACATTAACGGCGGTTAAATACCGCGGTCAAAAAAATGCATATACATATTCAATATATCATTATATACTTCTGAGGCACGTAATACCATATTACTCACTTTTTTGTCATTGTTCAGTGTTGCCCTATCTTAGGTTACCCTACGTTACATTGAGTATTCGCAAATAAAGGATAAAACGTATAATTGTCACACTCGACAATGGCGAAATTAACACACGCTGTTGCCCTAACCAAAAAAAAAACTACTGGTATCATTTTGATATTGATTCTGCATATCTATCGGCTACACGGACTACATTATCAGAGACTACATGTCCGTTCGGTACTTCGCATTATATGTAAAAACTAATTTTAAATGCCTATGTGATTATATTATTAATAGTGTTCTAGATTTTAAACCAGTAAGCTTTGTAATTCTAATCAAAACAATCAATCATAAACTAGCGAGTACACTCATGAACCAATTGAATTTCATAGACTTTGAATTGAGTTGATTGGACATATTAATACTTAATTCTACCCTGTTAAAATTATAAACTAGTTGATGTGTTAGGATGAATAGATATGAACTGATCCACAGTTCTATGCTTTCCCACACGGTACTACAAAAACATTTCTCAGGTTGAAGTTTCCTCACGATGTTATCTTCACCGTCAGCCGAAAATGTTATCCATTTAAATTAGTAAATGTACGTGAATTCCAAAAAAAGGTGTGTGTACTTATGTACACGCGTTAGAAGTTATACTTCTTTGGCGTAACAAGATAAAAATCTTTTCAAAAATTTTATCTCTCACCTTATTCTACGTTTGTAGAAAAAACGACACTAATAATAGAAAAAAGGTATTTAAAACATTGAAAGTTTTAGTACAAAGAAATACAAACAACAAGTACAAAGAAACAAAATGTGACTATAGCTAACTTCAGGTGTCGGTCTTTCGTGACAATGCGCGCGCGCATCCTAGTAACTTCAGGGTGTCGGTTTTTCGTGATTGTGTGCGCGTATCGCAATAACTTCAGGGTGTTGGTTTTTCGTGACGGCACGCGTGCGCATCCTAATAACTTCAGGGTGTCGATTACTCGTGAGGGTGTGCGCACGCATCGTAAAATTTACTCTCATCATTTTCCCTAACGCGCCAAAAGAAGTATAACTTCAAAAATATTGATACATGCCAGGTTTCGAACCTGCGTGTAAAATTCCATCGGTCAAACCCCTCAACAATCACAAGACTATCATTTAATATCGCAACAGAAACAGTTGTAGTAAGTCACGCGTGACATGAATACATGAAATACATATGTATAACATTATTATATTACTAAGAACCAGTATTCCGAGTTCATTAGTCTCGACATAATAAACGTATATATGTATGTATACTGTAACTATAATAATTCTAAAGGCGATTACTTCGCCACTAACAGACAGATTGATGGACGAGATCGCGATTGTTACGAAAAAAAAAACTTTAAAATTAAGAATGTGGCCTCTCGTGTGTCTATCTATACTTACTAATATTATAAGGAGTAAAGTTTGTGAGTTTGTGACGTGACGTTTTAGGGAGTAATCTCAGGAACTACTGGTCCGATTTGAAAAATCCTTTCATTGTTATATAGCTCATTTATCAAGGAAGGTTATAAATATCATCACGGTAAGACTAATTAGGAGCGGAACACTAATGAAGAATGTTTTGAAATCGGTTTTTTTTCCTCTTGAGAGCTTCCGCTGCGTGTTAGTGTTAGCCTAAACTAATTATTCCACGCGGACGAAGCCGTTGACATAGACTAGTCTTTAATACGGTACCATATTATTTTTTAAAACTTATATGTTGATTAGTTACTACAAAATCGACATCAGTACATGCATATAGTAGAAGTACATGAAGTTGGTTTAAATATTATTTCCGAAATTGTTTTCTTTAACATGAAATAATAAGTACGTAATGGCGCGAATGTGGATAAAATTAACTGTACACGCCAACACGGTCAGACTCCTTTTAACGCCATCTATTTTCACATTCTCCGTATTACGTTGTATTTTTGTATATGTTTGATATTTTTTTTAAATTTCGGCATGCTTTTAAAGCCATTAACCGTTTCAAAATTGATGCTACGATTTTTGTTTGTCGTCCGCTTGTAAACTCTGTTATTTAACATAGTTTCATTTAAAGACAAAAATAAATTAAAAAGTATTATTTTATTTCTAGAATTTTAGTTTTTTAAATGGAGAAATTATCGAGAAAGAGTTTGAACTTCGCCTCCACTCACTTTTAGGTGTGTTCCAAGAGTCATACTAAACAGTCTCTCTAGGCTTAACCTTTGGACATGTGACAAAATACAATCGGGGTCATAAACCTAATAAAAACAAATCATCAACCACCTCGCCACCAAGACCGAATGAGATTATGATCAAAAATTAATCCTAATTAATAATAAAAAACACAATTACATTATCATTACAATTAAACTTTCACAGATTTTAGGAAATAAATGTGTAGTCTAATTATTCACGTTTTATTATACTCGAATTCGGTTAAAAGAAATGATTAAATAGTGTACCGATTTCATATTAAGTCATTGCTATCATAAATATATTAGATCTTCGCAGGGATTTTTTTTTGTAAAGACACGCGTGGCCAAGGTCGTAAATAAAAATTATGGACTTATAATTTTCAACCATTAGCGTGTCCTAAAGACAAGTGCCAAAAAAATGGCCTGGATATTCGCTTCCAAGCCCGAATTTAGTTACCTACCTATACAATTCACCCTATCAACTTGCATTTAATTTTCTCTGCTAACATTAAGTCTATAAAGCAAAAACACCTGGTCGACGCTATAGAGTATCGCCATGACGAATGTGATAATGTAGTTATTTAAACGAACTCCACAGCGATCATGACACTCGCCGAGCACTCACACATAACAAGTGGTAATGACGAGGTCGATACCATTAGGCGATAAGAAACTGCATGAAAAAACGCGATCTCGAGTTTTTATTAACTGTCATTATTTCTTAAGTCTTTACGTTTTTTGTAAAGTAGAATTAACATGGAATACAATAATTAAAATTTTAGCATAATTATAGGAAACAGAGACTCGTGTGTAATTCAATTGCGAAGGAAAACCACCATACTTGTTTGTCAGAAAGACGGAGAGTTCAAACACCTGTATTCTTGCCAGAGGGGTATAGTTTATATCAAGCGTTTACATAAGAGATATCTCAAGTCATACCTCGGGATAGCAAAGCTGTTCGCTACATAGATTATTTAGAAGAAAATTAGCCTTCTTTAATCTTTATTGGGTTTCCTATTTATATCATTTTGAAATAATACTTATGATTCAGTTCTTCATACCTGTCTTTCTTTAGATCATATATAATAGTGCCAAGATTGTACTTCTTACCTGAATTTAAAAAAAAAATATTAGTACACTTTCTAGTTTTTTTCTTATCTTACATTGTTCCGCATGCACCTTTTGATTATTTCCGTAAAGTATTACTAAGAATTTTGTAACCTAACTCTAAATTAAGGAAAATAACCACAGATCAATAAACCCATTTTCTTTTAAAATAAAACACACAGCCATACCGTTAGTATATTATATAGTATATTGCTGTAATCGTTCCTGAATATTTGATTTTATTCATCCAAAACTATTAAATACAAGATGTTTAATATTTTTTATTAACAACTTTGACGAACAAAACATTTTTTACAAAATAATGATTACGATGCTTATTTTACAATTCTATAACAAATAAACAGTTAAAACATCGTAATTCATATAACATAATTCAATAACGTGCCTTGATAATAATCGATTATATAGACGTAAAAATAACCATTAGAGAACGAAACAATTTGTGAACATTATTACGGCGATAACCTCGAGGCAATTTTGCTGCTTATGAATACTGAACGGTATTTGTATAGTTTGTAAATATATAATATACATTTTTATATAGATAAATGCGTCTAATTTACTATGATTAATTGAAACACAAAATGGCAAATTTTTAAAAAAGTACTGTAAAAAAATATTAGGTGTAATTTCGTTTGACGTTACCAAACTATCAACTGCATAATTAGAGTTGTCAATTCAAGTAAGTTTTTCATTATATGTTTTGAAATGTTACTTACGATGTTTTGACAACAATTTCATAGTGACTTCTTCCTAAAACTTATCATTTATATTTATTATGGGAACAAACCAATTTTTAAAGGTTAAAAATTATGTATGGGTGGTCATAAAAATTTTAGAAATGTTAAGGTGGGGTATGGCCTAATAAAGGTTGGGAAACACTGGCTTAAATAGTCATGCATTAGTTTTTTTGATTTAATATTACGTATTAAGGTATCGTGCTTATCTACAGATATATTTTCTCTGTTAATTTTTGATCTTTAAAATTTTTTTCTCTACACCCTTTCTTATAAACAAAAATTGATGAAAACTTAAAAAAATATGATTATGTAATATTTTTTTAAGAAACGTGTTGAGAATTGGCTAGCGATATAGACGATTGAAAGATGAATTAAAATAAATCAGTTCGTGCGGATGTAGAAACTGATATTCAGAATAGAAAGGTACCAGAAGCCGATAAGTACAGCAATCACTATAACTCGTTGCGTTCGATAGATCAACAAAGACCACGTCTAAAAGTTAATTATAGATCAAAGTACATTATTACCTATATTACATTTTGAAAGTTCTCTAAAGTGTATTTTAACAAACTAACACTTTCGCTTAAGTGTATTCTGCTGTAGCCGTTGTAAATTAAGTTCACTTAGAAGCTAGTCAAATACCTTTATTGATGTATATAATAAAAATGTACCATACATTTTTAAATTAGAATGTATTAATACTTTTGAAGTACCTACCTAATTACTTTAAAATTTAATATAGTTTTTAAGAATTATATCAAAACCAACAACTAGGAAAATCAATATTTTACTATTCATTCCTATAATGCTTATCAATTATATAGAATTTGGTGGGTACTAATGAATCTGCAATATCTTCTTTTGGTATAAATTAATCATTATGGGCTATTTTGTACATTGATATTCTTCGGATTCAGCAGTGATATTCTTCGGATCAATATCTTCAACAAAGTTATCATTTTTATCTTCGTAGTCTTAATACAAGAATTAATTGATAATTTACTATTAAATGTAGGCGATAGTTAATTAATCTAATCTGACTAACAAAAAACAAACTAAATTTTCTATTACAATTTCATCAAATGAATCGTAATTTTATATATCGACGGCATCGGACTAACTTGGCTCAATGCGCGATGAACACGTGTATTCATATATTAAGCATAAACTACAAGTCCACCTATTTTTGGTTTCAAAACAACACCTTAACTTATTAGACTATTAATTGTCAAATCAATTATGGAAGACGAATTTATATTTGCTTGTTTTTTTTTTTGTTGTTGTTATATTCGTTTTAATTATTACGTGTGGAAATATTTAATTCGTGATGATTGATATTGAAATATTCTACTACATATATAATTATTTTTAAATGTTTAATTATTTCAAGGTCTGGTTAATCATGTTCAAATATCCATTAACTGGCTAATATCAAAAATTATGGAATAAGAACGTGCCGTTTTCAAGCGATGCTTCTTTGAATTACGTTGAATATTGTTTTTTTAATGTAGCTTGCCAAAGTGACCGCACTGTTCTGATGATAGACACAGCACAATCTAAAAACAACGGCAACCACTGAGATACGAGAAATACATCGTTGTCGCCGCTATCACACCGGTTTGCGTAAATATGTTTTCACGTTATGCCTGGAGGTCTCCATGTTACAGGAAGGAAAGAACATACTGGCCTGGAGGTTGTTCCAAAGCTTAACGGTACAGCAAAAGTAAGGGGGTGTAAGGGGTGTCGAGTGGGGTGTAATGGGTGTCGAGTAACATCTTAAGACTTGAGACACCCAAGCCAATCTCACCTGCACGTGGTGCACCCTGCTGAGTAACGAAAGAAGCAATGGCGAAAGCGGGGTGGTAGGGTTTTACAACCCGACTGGGTCGCAACCACCATGCATATGTCGAAAAAACTCGTCATAGTGACTCGCTTCTGCGCGTCGCGTTTCGGGATCAGCCTGTGCCTATCCAGTACCGGGTGACTTTCGTCATTATGGCCGGTATGACAGCGGCAACCTCTCGGTGGTTGCCGATGTTTTTGGATTGCACTATGCTTAACATCAGGTATAGTGCAGTCACTATGTCGTGCTTCGATTAAAAAAAAAGATGTTACAAACTTGTTAGTTCAAGCCCAAATAGGATTTTATGTTACTGACTATGGATTTCTTTAAAATGTTTATGCTTCTAAAACCTTAGAAAACAAATTACAGAATGAAGAATTCCCTCGTTTGTGTCATTTTTAAAATTAGTATTATATATCGCTTTTAATCATAATGACTCTTAAATGTAACTCCATTGTATAGAGGAATTATAGCCTTATCGATTTATATTAAGCTCCACCAATTGATGTTTTGAAATAGAATTTCTGTCCTCCGAAGTTTGCGTGTCTTTCTCAAAATACGATAGTACTGCGTCCAGAAGATTTTCCTCAGGAACATCGGAGTAGGAAAAAAAGGAACTGACTTTTTAAAGCAAGATGGTATGGTCATGACAAATTAATTGATATCATTATATTTTTATTAAACAAAAGATTGAGAGAGTTTGATTAGTTTAAATTAAATTCACAATGCCATTGCCATAACGTTAGCCAATAAAAGGCAATATTTCCTATTATTTTCATACATAAACTTATATTCATAATTTTAAAAGTATCAAAATGTCTATTACGACACAATCTTAATTAAGAAAGAGGCCATATATCACACATGTAACCTTTTACGCAACTATATAAACACGCGCAATATTTGAGGAAAGATCACTTGCATCGTTATACATCATTAGTATAAAAGGATCGTCTTAGAATTGTTTCACAGGAAACCGGCAATGAACATTGACTCCTTGTTTTCGTGGTATCTTGACAGGTGCTTGCGGGAAGTGTGCCCGGAATCGAGTTACACGCGAGCACGCTGTGAGATTCTTTGGAAACGTAAATTATGGAGACAAAATTAAGCTACGAGTTAGTGGGCTGTTCTTGTATATTTAAAAACTACGATGACATCACGAATTGTTCTGCCGAGTTAAATTGTTCTTCATTTACGCTTTGTTACAGTGCAACTGAGTAAATATGTAAACAAACATAACTGAGGATTGCACTGCAATGAGAACGAACTTATATCGTAAGGAATTTAAAAAAATGTATAATTATGTCATTGATAAAAAAACATACTTTTTCTATCATACGAGATAAACGAACAGGCGGATCCGCTGATTTTAAGTGATCACCACCGTCCATAGACACTATCAATACCAGGGAAGTAGCAAGTGCGTCGGTAGCCTGTGTTTTTAAGGGGATTGGGAAGGGGGGGAATCGATAAGGGAGAGGCTGACCGAACAAAATGCAACAATGCAAGCACTGTTAGTTCACGCCGGTTTTCAGTGAAAGAGTGGTAGTATCCCGGACGAGCTGACCCATTCATGCTAAAACCAGTAATAGCTTCAACGTGGCTCTACCACCTACACAAAATCTATATAATGTATAATATTATGTCAAGCTTTTATACAGCTTGCAATGTTTGTTAGTTTGTTTAAATCTGATCTTGCAAGCTGAATTAGAATCAGTTTCTTCAGACTTATGACTTTGCAATTTTGCATATTAGTATAGTTATATTGACAATACAACGAAATAAAAACAAATATATAACCTATCCTATATAGCGTAGAGGAATTGTTCCGACACAAAATACATACTGGAGTTGTTGAGGCATGCATGCTTGGTACACATGCATGTTTCAAGAGTTTACATTGAGTTCATATACATATATCTAGATAGCTTAGGTTAGCTCAGATATGTCGCGATTTTTGCACAAAACAGGCGACAGCCCAAGCCGAGGTGTGCCGTGCACCCTTGAGTTAGTCGCCCTAACATCCCAAATCGGTTGAGTGCCTTCAGCGCTTGCTTTAATAGTTCGGTGAAGTTGTAAAGACCTTTCCAGATCAACAGCGTTTTCATTTCGAAAAAAGAAAAAACAAAATACACATATACATGTATATATATATATATATATATATATATAAAAAGTGCATTAGAATAACAAAATGTAAGATTAAATTAGTGAATGGTAACAGAGAAATTGATTAACTATAAATTTGAAAAACTACTGGTCCGATTTGAAAAATTATTCCAATGTTAGATAGCTCATTTATCGAGGAAGGATACAAGACATATATCATCACACTAAGACCAATAGGAGCGGAGCACCAATGAATAATGTTTCAAAATCTTTTTCCCTTTTAAGAGCTTCCGTTGCGTGTTATCATTAGCTCAAAGTAACTATTCCACGCAGACGAAGTCGTGGGCTGGAGCTAATTTCTGTATAAAGTTGAAACATATAACACTATTACAAAGAAGTATAGTATGAATATCAGAATGTTTCTTCGTAAGGAGTTATTCTAAAATTATATACTTATCTAATTTTCAAAATTCTCAATGACAGAAAGCGAAGTCTAGACTGATTATTTTGAAGTTGTTCTATTGTCATATTTTCTATGTTGTATTATTGTATGTAGTAGGTATGCTATTTTAAGGTAACAAATGTTAGTAAGAACAGTTAAAATCATTCACTTGAAACATCAAAAATATAGAAAATGAGTATAAACAAGCTTATCCTCATGGACTAGATATAAAACAAAGAAACATAATTATAGGTAAATAAATAAAACTGCTTCAGTGAAGAAGATAGATTACGTATATATCATCCGTTGGGTCTACTATATTCCTATAAAATTTTCGTAAATGCACAAACTTGGCCCTTTCATAAAACTGGCCATGAAAGAATTAGAAGGGAGCAAGACCTAGCGGGAGATGTATGAAGAACTTAAGGGCTATCGCATTTGATAAATTGTATTAAAACTACTTGAATTCGGAATAAAATCCTATTTTAAGGTATGTAATTAATATTATTAGACATAGTTTTTGTGACATTGCCTACATTGCGAAATACAAATACTATATCTATACTATAATAAAACTGTAATAAGTCGAAATCTGTACATTAAATATTTTTTGAAAATTTTAATCAGGATAGACTATGTTATCGATATAGAAGCCAAAAATAATCTTTTTACAATTTTTGTCTGTCTGTCTGTCCCTATGCACACGCATCACTCTGAAAGTACTGAACCAATCTTGACGAAACTTGGCATAGTGATACCTAATATAACGAGATTACATCAAATGTACCTTTTATCCCATAAAACGCAAAGAGTTCTCTAGGATTTAGGATTAAAGTCTAGAATCTAAGCCCGTATTACTCTGAAAGTACTGAGCCATTTTTAACGAAATTTAAAACAGTAATACCTAATATTACAAGGCTACATCCAGGATACTCTTTGTCCCATAAAGCGCAAGGGATTCTCCAGGATAACGAAAAACAAAAATTTGTAGTTAACGTAACTAGACTTTTTTGCGACACCTTAGTACAAGAGTCGGCAACGTTAAAAGAACAAGAATTTTAGAATACCTGGTTCTTTAATATATCAATATATATATTCCTTTGTATCATAGGAGGCAAACAAACAGGTGGGTCACGTGATGTTAAGTGACCATCACCAGAGGGGGATAGACTCTAGCAACACCAGGGATGTCGAAAGTGCGTTGCCAACCTGTATATGGGGGAGGGTAAGGGAAGGCAAAGGAGGAAACGAGAAGAGAGATGGGCCTCCGGCGCTCTCACTGACCAAACGAAACACTACAGTGCAAACACTGTTATTTCACGTCGGTTTTCTGTGAGAGGATGGTATTAGCCCGAAAGGACACTTGGTAGCCAGTTAACGTTGTATTTTCAATGCGCATTTTGATTTATGAATAGGTTTAGGAACATTTTTTTTCAGTAATTTTTAAACGCAATTAAAAGCATGAATTTATTATAGCCAGACACATTTCTTTATAAACAATCATATATATACCCGCTAATATATTTTATAAATAAAAATAATAAATTTCAAACCAATTATTTTCTTCCATAGCAAAGAACAAATTTCATTTTATTATTATTTTAAACATTATTGATATTAAGATTTCATTATATACAATAACAACGATAAACGTAAACGTATGACTTGGGATTGACGCCATCTAAAATATATGCATCGTCGACCATCAGTCTATACGAAACCGAAATACCTTGGGCCGTTGAGATGAAATATCTCGGCGTCACTTTAGATAAACACTTAATTCGATTCACACACAGATAGAGTGCGAAACAAAGCCGCTATGGTCTTGGGTTGTCTCGCTATCATATGCTTTGTCATAAGAGTACAATGTCCCCCAGACATAGACTCACTTTATATAAAACTTGCATCCGTCCCATTATGACGTATAGTTGTTCGGTTTTTACACATGCGCAAAATCGTATTCAAAAGTTGCAGGTTCTCCAGAACCGAGCCCTACATAAAATCATCGGTGCCCCATGGTACGTCCGGAAAAAGGATCTCCACAGTGACCTGAAGATTCTTTCTGTCTGGGCATACATAAAATCACTCACACGTAGTTATTTCGAAAAAGCTGCGAATCAACCCAGCCCTTTAGTGGTATCCGCCGCAAACTATGAACCAGTACCCAACGCTGCGCCGTATAGAGGACGACCGCGACACATTTTTACCTTCCCTCCTGATTCAATCACGTCAGCGAAAGATCAGTACCAGTCTGTCTCTTCAAACAGAGCGTGTTCACGCCCACGACCGCAAAACCACAGATCACGCCGCCGTGGTGTGGGGGTCACTTCCGCACACCAGATTAGGCCCCGCTCGGCAACGGCTCAAGCCTAGGTCCGTACCCTCGGCGGGAAGCCCTTGAGTACGCTGCTCACGCAATACAGTGACACAAAACTTTGCATCACTGCTACATCACACACATCACCTATACACAAGTGCACGCCTACACGCTTACACGCTGTTTTTCATTTGCAGAGAAATAAACGACAAAGAGTTCTACCCTTATTTTTCCCTATCCTAACCTATCCTATATAGTTAGAGAATTTTTTCCGACACAAAATACATGTAGGAGTTGTTGAGACAGGCATGCTTGGTACACATGCATGTTTCAATAACTTATATACATATATCTAGATAGCTTAGCTTAGGTTAGCTTAGATAGATCGCGCACAAAACAGGCGACAGCCCAAGCCAAAGTGTGCCGTGTACCCTTGAATTGGTCGCCCAAACATCCCAAGTCGGTTGAGTGCCTTCAGCACTCTCCTCAATAGTTCGGTGAAGCTGTAAAAACCTTTCCAGGTCAACAACGTACACATTTCGAAAAAAAAAATGCGTCGATAGCATACGCTGCCACAATTATCGCTATCTTTATCGTGCAGCCAGTGTTGCACCAAACTATACCTATAGCTATATTCTATACACATATAATTTTTATAGCAATAAATCGATCTAAATATTGAGTTAATAACTGAATTAGTGTGAAAGATGAAATTTGTACTTATTTATATTCAAATATAGTAGTAATAAAATCACTGCTATTCTAACATGGGTTAAGATTACTTTTATATTTATTTCCAAAAAATACCATCAAGCACATTATTGTCAATACCAAAAATGTCTTTCAATAATAATTCCATTTTAATAACGTTTCAAAGTTAGTAAATAAACATCCTAAAATTATTTAAAAATCCAATATTTTTGTCTGTAAAGGTACGATATGCACAAACAAACGCAACTCTTGCCGGCAACCAGGTAGCCTGTTGTTCGGATGAATATAATATATAAAACTGGCTTGATTGATTATTTCCGGTATGGCCTCTGCCTATGTAGGTAATTTCGCCAATATCAAGTGTTACAAATACACGTTACAAATTTAATGCCAAATATTTAGTGTAACAACCTAGAATAATCTACAATAGAAACATATCAACATGGATAAATTACTAAAAGGCACTACTATGTTGTGAGTGGTACAAAGATTATTTATAAAAATATTTTATAAATATATTTAAAATACGTTTTCGAAACAGTTTATAACTCTTAGACAATAGTTTCAAGCAAGTGACAGTTGCATTTCGGCGCGATGTTTGACGCTTCCATACGGTCGTCATATATTTTTCTTTAATACATTGAAGTATAAAAAGGTTTTAATACAAGTTGAAGATAGTTATGATAAAGTAAGTGGTAGAGATGTTTATTTAGTTTTATGTAGGTTACTTTTTATTTTAATTGATCCTGGTAGATGATTTTTTTTTCTCGAAATGACTACGCTATTGACCGAGCAAGGTCTTAACAGCTTCACTGGACTACAAACAACGGAGTGGTAGATGATGCTACGAAAGGGTACTAGGCTTATTTAAAAAAAAATCACATGTAATCTGGTAATGTTTCAGTTAATCCGTGGATAGTTTGGATTCACAATTAGAAACGGTAGTTGTGGCTGCAATCGGGTATTAGTTTTATTCAATTTTTTCACGTTTAAAAATACAATTGAAACCAGTGATAACCAATTTGGTGCAGACGAAGTTGCACGGGTCAGCTAGTATACAATAAAAACACAAATAAAGAGATAGCTATCGCTGATATTTTTTATAAAGAAATATCTATTTCATTGATTTTGCTTTACAATAGCTGTAAATTTTGTTTCAGTAATAATTGACCAAAAATAACATAATGCGTTATATTCTATTAGACTTCAATGTCAAATTTTATTAGAATTCGTCTACCCGCTAGAACATGATTGATGGTCAAATATTGTAAAACATACTTTCACATTAGTATATACAGTTATCGCTCACCATTTCAATTGACTTACATTAAAAAAAAATTGAATTGCAATCAACGCATGTACGCAATCTTTAGTAAACTATTACAAATTATGGCTGTTGTATAGCGCCAAAATTACTATACTGATCAACACGAAATGGTACCTGGTTCGTGTGAATATGTTTACAGTTCGTCCTTCTTCGGTAATTCTCGGTTTGCGTAGGAAAACAGGCAATTAGTCCACAATACTCCGCGGCGAGCTGCTCGTCCGTTTACTATATTTTGGAGCTACAATTTGTAACGGTAATTGCTAAACTCCTACTGGTTCTAACATGATGTAGGATAATCTCTAAGTTTCATTAAAAGGTAAACTATACAACGAAAAATAAATTATTCAATGTCGATCAGCGGGCGGAAGACACAATGTCTATTGTATGTCTACACTGTTGCTTAATATTAGAAGTATATATGAAATATTACATTTTCAATAACTTATTACATTTATTTAATTTATAATCATATAGAAAAAAAAAGAATTAAATATTATCATTTGCTTAAAAGTGGCAATCCTTTATACAAAAAGTATCGATTACAATGGGAGTATAAAAATAAAATATCTTTACACATTTCAAACTAGATGTAATTATTTGATACTGGTAAATTTACTCCATCGATTCTCCAATTTATGATGCAAATAGTAATTAAATAATCGCCATTAATTGCGTTGAACAGTAATTACTGGAATGCTTAATCAGCATAAGAAATATAAACTTTATTTTATACATTTATTTCAAATTTTACGTTTGTTTTTTTACTAATTTGTGATACCATTCAAATGATAGAGTACAAAATAAAGTGAATATTTATAGAACTTGGAATCATTCAAAGACGAATGAACGAGTCAATACTAATGATAGTATTAAGAAGTAACCTATAAACAGTATTTCTAAAGAAATTCCCTTTAGTAATTAATACAGATTCGATTACTCCAGTAAATATTCGAACGTCAATTATTTGTACAACCTAGTCTAAGATAGACTTTCACCCTAAGTACACGTCTAAAATAACATTATTACATCGAAACGTAAATAATGTTAGTTAAATGTCTTGAAACTGACACTTTAACTACATCTATTTAGATTATGTTACAAAGAGAACTAATCAATACATATTCGTTTGTGATATTTGTTTAGCTGCGTGCTGGACAAATATTATTTTCTATTATTTGGGTCAATCTCAAAGTTCAGTTACAAATATGAGTAAGCTACAAATTCATCAACATAATATCACTAACTTGATATTAACAAAGAATGCTTGTGATAAATTTGAATGAGTAAATTTTATAACACAAATCTTGATTCATTTTTTTTCTATTAGTGTGCAATTTATACATAACGTCTAAAGAAAATTCGTCTGTCTATTTTTTTCCGTTGTCTTGATATCTTTTGGAAACCGTTGAAATTATTTGTGCCCGGTTTCTGAGATACTTGGTTAAACTACCAATAGTTATTGACTCAACAAAATTGTCCATATAGTAAACTATCAAATGGCCCTTTGTGTTTTACTGACATTTATCGTATGATTATGTGTTCAGAAACGCAATTTGTCAAGATATCGAACCATTAACGCTATTGAACAGGTAAACAACAGTTAAAGTACCTCGTTAGACAATTACTATTACACTTACGTTTGTGCTGTAATAAAAAAATATAAGCTTGAAATCGACAAAAAATTATCGAGCTTAATTAATAACATCAAAAATTCTTTTAAGATGAAAAACAGTCCACAATTAAACCGAATAAGCAAGTAATTCCTATTATACAATGGAACGATTTTCACACGAATGAAACCGCAAGTACCAACTAGTGTGTAATTGATCTGTTCTCGATTAACAAATGAAGTTATTGCTTAGCTTAACCTATCTCAATTATAATAGTGTTCAAAATTTGGCTGTAATTCATTAATTTCCTAAGTTTGAACGTTATTGATGTTTAAATATCAAAGATTGTAACTCGGAAATCATTGCATTTATTCTTTTTTTATTTGTTGACACTGACAGAATTCATATATAGGTACGTGCCGTCATTTAAAAAAAAGTTGAAGATGTGATTTTTCTATTTATAAATATATATTCTACAAATATTTTTTGATTTATTGAATGACATATTGTAAAATATATAGTTTCATTATTAATAATCCCTACTCAGAAGGACTATTTGAATACATACTAATATCTGTTTGATTTTTATATGTTTGGCTTTCAATATGAAGATGACCTTTACGTTTTATTTAATGTACGTGTAATTAATATACATATTTTTATCTTTCTGCACTATTTCGTCATATGTACTCTAACTATGCCAAATATCACACATACAACATTTTTGTAGACATATTAATATATATTTCCTTTTACTATTTCGGTTACATCAAATAAGTTTCTAGTTTCAACAGTTATAAACCACTCGACAAATATTATATTAAACCGTAGGGTAAAGCGAGCCGACCCATTCATGCTGAAATCAGTTAAGCTTCAGCGTGATTCTACCACATAAAAAATTCGCATTTTAGGCATGACTGTAACTCTATGTGATATCCAAAAACGTGTGCGACATTTTTAGCAATTTCAAAAGAACATAAATAACTGCATTATTCATAAACAAACCAGCCTTCTCTTTCAGTTCGACCTCATTGGTTAGCAATAATGAAAATCATTACATAGTATAAAACAAAGTCCTCTACCACGTCTGTCTGTCTGTTCGCGATAAACTCAACAACTATTGAACTGATTTTCATGCGGTTTTCACCAGTAGATAGAGTGATTCTTGAGCAGGGTTTAGGTATATTTGTCAATTTTTTTAATTATTAGGACGTAACAACGTCCGCCGGACCCGCTAATATATAAATAAATAAATGGAATAATATAATATCTACATATATGTCACATATTACATATAACGCTATTACAAAGAGATAAAGTTTCTATATTTGTATGAATTTATTGGAACTATACATTTGGTTCTAAACATACTTTCACGAATGGGAAACAACAATATCCTTGTGTGTTTTGCACTATTTTATTTTTATTAACTTGTAAATTGTCGTGGGTTGAGTCGCGTGCAGTTGCTAGTATCTAAACGAGATATTGGGACATACAATTTATTGAACTATTCAGTTAAACCAGAACTGGAAAGAATATCATCTAAATTAAATAACAATTATGTAAGAATAATAATTAAAATTACATTATATTGTGGTTACATTTAAATAGATTCAATAAATATATTTGAAAAGTTCAGAACGTATACACATCTCAATCTTAGATTATTGTAAAACGAATCCCAAAGAACTAGCTAGGTTATATATCATAACGCTATTTCATAGGAGATAAACAGTAATCCTAAAGTTAAAACTAATCTGCAAACCAGTTAAGAATAAGATGTATAGATCTCTCGGAATATTAAAAATTATCAACATGAGCGAAGCCGCAGTATCAGCTAGTGTACGAATATAATCACAGTGAAAAACTAGTAACAGAGAATTATTATATACATACTATGTAATATTATTATTAACTGCTATTTATTTCTACAAATTGAAAAACAGTGATTTATTCTGCAGAATCAGAATTACCATTTCGTGATTTTTTTTGTGTTATAAGCTAAGTATAATCTTAGTATATGTGAAACAAATATCAATAAATATGAACACACTTTGTATCATTGAGTCTGTTCGAAGTTTAGACCTTATCGATATTAATATTATAAAGAAATAAAGTTTGTGAGTTTGTGGGTTTGTGACGTTGTAGGGGGTAAACTCAGGAACTACTGGTCCGATTTGAATAATTCTTTCAGTCATATAGCTCATTTATCGAGAATGGTTATAGGCTATATATCATAGAAGACCAAGGAGTGGATGAAAAATGAAACTGTTGCGTGTTAGTGTATCCATTCTACGCGAACGAATCGCGGGCAGAGGCTAGTAATTTATATAAATACTAGCGGCCTCCCGCGACTTCAAATGTGTATGGTATATAAATGATGACACCATACGTTATTTTTATGTATCTGACGAATTACACAGCGTATGCCGAGATAATCCTAGGACGCGACGGTAGGATATTTTCCGACCTACTTGATACTTATCGTTATATTTATGGCTAATTTAAACCGCTCCTTTATAAATTATAGCTTGTTATTCTTATGTATACGGTATATTGCTGTAACCTCATTCACGTAATCTACTCAAAATCTGTTCAATAGTTTTTGCGTAAAATTGTAAACAAACAAGTTATCAAACTTTTATACTGATTTCTTCTCTAATTTGAATGCATTTTTTTTTTATTTCAATAATTTCACAATTAATATTATTTAATTTTCCATATGCATTTCATATTACATGAATAAGAAAGAAATGTACAAAAAAAGGCCGTATTGTAAATTAACACGAACATAATGGTCTTTCCTCTATAATGGTAGCATAGATCAATAAACATAATGTACTTGGTAAAGGCTGCCTCTTCGAAACGTTCGCCTCGGGGGAGAAATCTGCAAACAGCTTTTTAAAGAGCTTCGGTGCCGTTAAGACTGCTTTGTTGTGACTTGAGAGCTCTTCATTGTCATTGATTCGATGCGGCAATTGAATATGCTTTTACCTATAGTGAATTTGTAAGGTTCAAGGATCAGAGAACTCGGAAGAAAAAACCTTATGTTTCGTTTTTCATATTTATATCTAACTCTTTGAACGAGCATCACATAAAAGTAACAGAATCAATTCTAATATAGTTCGTAATTTAAAATATTCTTTTTTTTATTTTATAGATGGCAAACGAACAGGCGAATCACGTAATGGTAAGTGATCACCGCCGTTCATAGACACTAGCAACAGCTGGGAAGTGGCAAGTGCATTGCCAGCCTGTGTTTGAGGGTAGGGAGATGGGGGAAGATGCGGGGGATGGAGTGGGTTCCTCCGGCGCTTTCACTGACCGAACGAAACGCAACAATGCAAGCACTGTTACTTCACGTCGATTTTCTATAAGAGGGTGTACTATCTCGGACGAGCCTACACATTTATGCTGAAACCAGTAGTAGCTTCAGCGTGGCTCTACTACCTAAAGGTTTCTAAGATTCCAGTAATAATTTAAAGTAAATATATAATTTACTTGTATACTTTTCCATAATATAAATTTGTGTTATAATAATTGACTATGTAAAATCAAAGTATTTGGTATTATTTATTTTAAGTCATAATTTGCCAGATTCGAATACAAGCTATTAGTCTCCTGTTTTAACTCCTTAAAGATTGAATTACACAAAATTCTAAATCAGATTATAAATAAATACTTTTTTTTTCGAACTGACTACGCTGTTGTCCTTGCAAGGCCTTTACAGCTTTACCGGACTACGAATAAATAAAGATATTATGACGAGTCTTATTATTTTAAAGGTTATTAAATTTATAGGCTGAGATTCTAAGCTTATCGAAGTAAGACAAAAAAACGCTGCCATTAAGAAAATGTTGTCGCGGTTTCTATAAATATCAAAGCAAACAAACTTCTTCCACTTAGAACCAAGAACAGCGAGAAAGTTTGTTATATTCAAATTCTAAATATCACAAACGTAATAAACTTCAGTTTAAATCCGAGTGTCTAAATTAACAGAGCGTAACGTGCGATCTCTGAACAGCGATAAATCAAAAAGTTTTACATTCGTTAGCAATAACATTCATTTTAATTTAAATAAATAAACGACGTATTTTTTTATTTCGAAATATGCATTTCACTTATATGTATAGCTACTACTCAACATACCTAGCATAAGTTAACCTAAACATCGTTACTAGGGCTTTTCTTAAAACAGTTTCATATGGAAATTAAATGTAATAAAATAAAATCTCGTAGATGAAACTGCTTTTAAATTTATTAAAATTCTCTTTACTAAATCGTTCTCAACCGAAAAGTTAGACAAACTTAAACGCGTTAGCATTTAAGAAACGTACTGTACTGAAACAAGCATTCCTACAGAAGCGATCAAAAAAGAATTATTAGGATCTAATTAATGAGTTAACCAAAGATAACTATGAGGTTAACTTATATACAACGAAAGAAGAACAAACAGTATATCTATATAATCCCTACATAATTTAAAAAAGTTCTTGACTTCTCAGGAGCCATGATGAACTTTTTAGCGGAAACAGAATCAAAAGCGGCCTTAGTAGGATCCTACCTTTGATTAGAGGCAGTAAAAGTGAGCATTGATATGGATTGTTACGAGTTCCTTATATCTACACTTCGGTCGCGAGCCCTAGGCTCTGTTTCAGACTCTTCTTTTTCTTCTTCTAAATGCATATCTATCCTGTCTATATACCCTATCCTATCCTATATACAATAGTTTTTCCGACACAAAATACATATAGGAGTTGTTGAGGCACGCATGCTTAGTACACATGCATGTTTCAATAACTTATATACGTATATCTAGATAGCTTAGCTTAGGTTAGCTCAGATAGGTCGCGATTTTTGCACAAAACAGGCGACAGCCCATGCCGAGGTGTGCCGTGCACCCTTGAGTTAGTCGCCCAAACATCCCAAATCGGCTGAGTGCCTTCAACGCTCGCCGCAATAGTTCGGTGAAGCTGAAAAGACCTTACCAGATCAACAGCGTTCTCATTTCGAAGAAAAGCATATGGTACTTTAAGCCTTTCTCTCCATTAAAATGCTTAACATTTTATCTTTGCCACATTTATGTATTTGTGAATTACAAAAACTTCATTAATTACTTTCAGTTTATAAACACACGATTATTTCATTATTTAATTAAAAAATGAGTCAGCATATGAAAGTAGTTGAAATATTGTTTGCGAGTTGCACGCATGCTTGCATTCATTTCGCATTTCACCAAGATTTTTTTACATATTCATAATATTTTAAAAACGTAAATTACTCTCGCTGTTAATTATGAACTCCCATTAATATGTGTTACAATAAATAGTTGAGATATACAAAATAAAACGTATAAAACGGGTTTCGTAGGTGGTAGACCCACGCTGAAGCTATTACTGGCTTCAGCATGAATGGGTCGGCTCACTCAGGGTAGCACCACCCGACCCACAGAAAACCGACGTGAAGTAACAGTGCTTGCATTATGTTCGGTCAGTGAGAGCGCCGGAAGCCCACATCTTCTCACTATTCCCCTTTCCTCTTCCCTTCCTCTTCCTCTCCCCTCTTCCCCAACACAGGTCGGCAACTTATCACTTAACATCAGGTGACCCACATGCTCGTTTGCCTCCTATGATATATAAAAAAATCTACCTAAAGATCCATGTAGCTAGGAAACTTTTGAGTATGAATGTGGACGGATATAGAAGTAGAGGAAAAGGGTATGCATGAAGGAAATGAAAAAGGGTATGTGCACAAAAGGTGTGAATACTAAAATGTGATCTGACAGGGGAGAGTGGATGAGAAAAAACATGTTGTGCCGATATATAGTATATAGAGAGTATCGGAGAGTAGTAGCGAGGTAAAATATTCTTTGCTTTAAAATATCTACTACGTATATCAGTTATCAATAAAATCGGTTCAACAGTCCAGAAATCAACGCGCGACAGGCCATATAGTGTGGCAAGTTGTAATTAATTGATTGGCATAAAATACCTCTCCACGGAACACTCATGGTGATTGGTCGAACAGTTTAGTTAGTAGCTAGGTTAACTAAGATAGGTCGCGAATTGCATGTAACGAGCAACAGCCAAGCCGAGGTGTGCCGTGCGCACCCTTGAGCTAGTTGCCAAAAATAAAATCGGCTGAGTGCCTTAAGCGCCCGCCTTAGTAGTCCGGTGAAGCTGTTAAGACCTTGCTAGGTCAATAGCGTAGTCAGTTCGAGAAAAAAAAGATACGTGTGGCACTCGGGGACTGCCGCGGTAAAGCTATTGCATAGCATTTTTTATTAACTTATGCAATTATAACTATTTATTTATTTTATTTATGCAGTTTTTTTTTTTCTTTGATATTAATTCAAGTTACACTTTTTGAGCGTGGTGACCGATAAGAAAACAATTTTTTTTTTCTTATATAATTAAATGAGAAGTTAATATCGTTCAAAATATTTTAATTATTTTACATGTAGGTTATTCAGGAAACACTTTGTACACAAATTATACGAGTACAGATATTCACTGTTGTACATAGATGATAAATACCTATACACCAGTATACTTTCTCACAAACAGCTCGTCTCGATCCGTGCGAGCTTTGTACAGTCGTACCATATATTCGTTAAGCGAACGCTTGGCCGAGCTACATGGTAGGCAGAGTGGGGGGTGTTAGGTTTTTTCGTTACGGAATTTTTGAATTCGGTCTCCACGCTCAAGGCCCGCGATAGAAGCTATGCAATAGCTTAAAAGTTTTGAAATCCATCAATATCATCTTTATTAATATTACATACAATATGTCAATTTGTTTCTTATGTATCTTTTACCTAGAAAGAATATATGATCTTTGATGGATAGATTTAATCTGCACTAACGCAAGCGAATCTGTGGGCGCAAACTACTACACTAAATCCGATATGAACCGAGTTACGAACTTAAAAAAATTAAAAACAGTGATAAAACATTATGTGAACCGGTTACGTACACAGCTTAATTACAAAGTATGTCATAAGACCTTATGTAAATCTGTACTGATTTCTTAAGCCTCTGTACCCACCGGTCGGACCAGCTGTGGATACTTTCCCCAGTATCTACAGCTTAAAAGCGAAATTAATACCCTTCTGCTTCGAGACATGAACGTTCTTTACAAACAAATTCTTAACGGAAATCGTTCGTTTTTATAAATTCTCTGATTGTGAATTTAATTCGCAATGTAATTTCTTTTAAATCTCAGGTTTAATTTATTTAATCTTGTATTTCCCCGCGGCATCGCTTTTGTATATCATAAGAGACAAACGAACAGACGGGTCATCTGATTTTAAGCCATCGCCGCCGTCCATAGACACTAGTAACACCAGGGGAGTCGCAAGTGCGTTACCAGCTTGTGTTTGGAGGAATGGGGGAGCGGGAGGGAGAGAGGGGAAGTGTGAGGCGGGGAGGTGGGTCTCCGGCGCTCTACTGACCGAACGAAACGCAACAATGCAAGCAGTGTTACTTGACGTCGGTTTTCTGTGGTTCGGGTGATACTACCCCGGGCAAGCCAACCCATTCTTGCTGAAACCAGTAATAGCTTCAGCGTGGCTCTACCACCTGTCATTAATGCAGATTCCATATAACTACTTATTTAATAAAACCAATTTGTTTCCCAATCCTATACAAGGTAATGGAAACTTCAGTATCAAACGTGGTTGATTGTAACTAAGATATATTTAACCATTGCAAGTAAGTTTATGTATTGAACTCACCAATTTTTACTACTTTTGCTTAGTTTTCTATACACATACATACATATTATATGTATATTTGAGGTCAATAAACTTCGAAAACGCTTAATCGACCACACAGAAAGATGACTAAGTGTTTTTTATGGAGAAGGTTATCTATAACAGTAATAAATAATAACAAACGTGTGAACTGCGAGCATACTTAGTACATTATATACAATACAAAGTAACTATTTTAGCTAACGACTAAATTGCATACATAATCAAAGACATGTTTTCTGTTTGTGGGAAGTTGCTTGGTATCCTAGTAAGACATTATTCAGAGCAATAATTTCGCAAGTCTGGTGCCGGGTGAACTAATTTACATAAGGCAACGAAGCCGCTTGGAGCAGCCCTGAATAAATAACATCTAGAGCCCTTACTATGGATTTCTGAGTATATTACATTTTAAATTACAGTGATAACTGAAATCAAACGCTGTTGTAAATTAAATTAATCTATATTATATTCTAATTATTATGTTATAATGTATTTCATATTCTTATAAAATATCCACTTGTCAAGAATTGCAAAAAAATTATGGTTTTAAAATATTTACTCGTGCATTAGTTTATAGTTTAATTGTATATTTATTATTTTATAAATAATGAGAATAATAATTGTAATTATGTTTTAGCGTAAGTTATTCTACAACGAGGTAAGAGTGTCTTAGTTTCTTGGACACGTCATGGCTTATGAACACAACTCGATTAGGCCTCCCACGGCAGCGGCTCAAACCCAGGTTCGATCCCTCTGTAGGGAGCCCTTGAGTGCGTTGCTTGCTCGATACGGTGACACACATATATACATCATCGCTAAAACACTACACGATCACCCTCACACACGTGCATGCCTACACGCTTACACGTGAAAGTGGAAGGGTTTAATTTATTTTTCCCTTATCGAACTGAAAAACTCTCAACTTTCCGATAGTAAATATATGGAGGAGTTGTTGAGGCGTGTATGCTTGGTACACATATACGTTTCAACAACTCTACCATATATGAATAGTTAGCTAGGTTAGCTAAGATAGGTCGCGATTTTGCATGCAACAGGCAACAGCCAAGCCGAGGTGAGCCGAGCACCCTTGAGCTGATTGCCAAAATAAAATCGGCTGAGTGCCTTAAGCACTCGCCTTAGTAGTCCAGTGAAGCTGTTAAGACCTTGCTGGGTCAATAGAGTAGTCATTTCGAAAAAAAAAAATGAACATTATTTTGAAAACAAATAAGTTTATATCGTGTTATATTTTGCGTCAATGTCATTCTGTATAACCCTCAAGTCATTATAATCATATATACTGTATAATATATATATGTATATATATATATATATATAATGATACTTTGGGCCAGATATCATTTAGCTTTAGACATGTATCCTGTTTACGTACATATAATATATCACTGTATAATAGTAGATTAATATCTTCTCTTAAATCGCATGACGTAGATTTATCAATAATAACAATTATTATAATATTCTATAAATCATAACATAAATTAATAATGACTATTTTTCTGATTTCATCTGATGCAAATCTATAATTTAGTAGCTTTTTCACATATTTTCTTCAGCATGCAATATAATTATAAATTAGTAATGATTATTACACATATATAAACAATATAAAACACGCATATAGTTTAATACTATATAAAATAAAATACATATTCACATAAAAAGTCACAAAATACTGAAACACTCCGATCGAGTTCGAACTCGTAGTAGTAGACTCAATATGTGTAAAGTATAGAATTCCCAAAATACTAGGGTTGCAATTACTAAGTGTAAATTAGGTTATTTCAATGGTAATGTTGCGCCAGAGATCACCATTACTGCTTTGAGGATCCAATATAGGATGTTAGATTTATAAGGTTACGTAAGATCGGAGGCTAGATTGTTCCCAAAATGTTACCACAAATTTTGTATTCAAAATTCCTTGATCGAATCTTTACATTCTTAGCGTTTTTGGGGAACGTACCAAAAATCCAATTAACTTTCATTGGTGTAACATTTATTAAGACTTAGTTATTATTGCATTGTGATAGTCATTTAAAGTTAGATGGGATTGTAGTCAAGCGATAAAACCTGTAATGTGTAAAAAAATACTGAAGTTATGAAATATAACATGCTAAACATTTTAATTAAAATTTATATTAATTCTAATGCCAACTAGAGGCCGACCACGATTTTCTCTATCTCTAGCTTTGTAGATTATATACGATTTTCGTGCTATTGTAACGATTTCTGCAACACACATCGAGAAAGCAGTCCCGACGGCAGAATTGTCTCCAACACTTATGGTTATATTCTGGTCAATTTAAGCAACATCTCGATAAGGTAGAACCCATATATTATTCTGATATATAAGCTATATTAATGTTCAATTTTATCAAAAGCTGAGCAAAATAATTTTTGCGTGAAAGAGTGACAAGCATACAACTATCCACAGAAATATTCTCGTTCATAATATTAATAGGACGCTACAAATAATAGAAAGTTATAATATGGAATATTATACCATAATACTTTGTGAATTATAGCCACCTTGACCTTGTCTTTGTTACAGCAATTACCCTTTTCAGACCACCAAAAAAGCACTCGGCTGACGACGCGTCATTAGGGAACTAATGCCCTCATCCCAAGGAATACTAAGGATCTAGCCTAAGAGAGAAAGAAAATGAATTTGTTCGTTTATTTTCCTTCCTTTGATTTTTTAATTAATATAATTCTTTAGCAAGATGCTCATTTATTAGTTTAAAAGTTACTATCTACGAAGAATTGGAAGAGTTGGTGATAATTTTCAGTATATTTTAAAATGGCAGTGTTCCGCGATTATACTTGGGTTAAATTTCTGCACAGATACCTAAAATTACAGCGTATGCTTACATCTTCTAGTATCATCCTCAATAAACAGGATATTAACACATAATGGATTTCATACCGAACTTGTAACTCTCCTGGGAATATCAATTTCAAACGTACAAACTCTCCATTTTTATATTATGAATATAAGTATGTATTCTGACAGGCAATCAATTTATTTTTTCTCTCAATTCTACCTACAGACTAAAGATAATAGATAGAGTGTTTTAATTACTTTTAAAACATAGACTGGTAATTAATCATAGTTCTGAAGTTAAAAATTAATTAATGAAATATCTATTCTTATAAAGTATTAGTAGCTACCCGTGACTTCGTCCATGTTAAATAACAATATAAATTTGATAACAATAGATATTCTAATTTTCATATTGTAAGATGCTGAATAAATGGTTTGAATGATCATAATGGTTTTTGTACGTTTTTCTTATGATTTTTTACACTACTATTAATTAATTGTTACGTTTTAATAAAAATAATAACACATAGTATACATTATAACTAAATTTATCTATATCAAGTATACCATTGTATTTTATATTTATGGGGGTAAATATTATAGCTTATTTTTGTATTTAATGTTTCGTTTCGTAACAACCCTAACATTCTCAACGGCATGCATAATGTATGTATGTTTTATGTATGAAATAAGTTTTTTGTCAGCGTATAAATTTCGGATATTCGCTCTGAATTCTAAATTTTACCGAGATAATTAATAGACGAATTGCGTGATTTAGCAATCAATTTTTTTACTCGCAAGACTTGGTATTTTTAAACTTTTTCTAATGGCGTATGAAATCTTATACATGGAGTAATTAATGAGTAAAGTTGAATATTAATTTAAAAAATAATTAATGCAAAAATTTAACAGTTTTACACCTTGACATTTAATATATTATTAGATAAAACGAAAGTAATATTCTATCCAACTAATATTATAAATTATGCGAAACTGAGTTTGTTAATTTGTTTCGCTTTCATACCGTACTATTCGACTGTTCGTCATAAAATTTTGCATATGTGAATACGTACGATGTTATGGGTACAAAAGACATTGGGTACCTTGCTCTAAAAAAAATACTGTTCCGAGATATCGTTTTTTTTTTCGAACTGACTACGCTATTGACCTAGCAAGGTCTTAACAGCTTCACTGGACTACCCAAGAGATATCGGTCTAATGCAACGTGGTTGGAATAGATAGATACAAGTATTTTGTAAATAATTAGTCTAATTCGCGATACAAAGTCACTGTAAGTAGTGTGATCGTTGAACCACGCTGGCGTGAAAATTTTGATTTGTTAAAACGTTTTTTTTTTATATTTTAAAAGAGCCAAACGAACAGGTGGGTCACCTGATGGTAAGTGATCACCGCCGTCCATAGGCACTAGCAACACCAGGTGAGTCGCAAATGCGTTGCCAATCTTTTAAATACTACTACTTTAGGTTAATACTAGTATTTTGTAATTAATTAGTATAATACGCGATACAAAGTCATTGTAAATAGTGTGAACGTACAACCACCCTTGGCTTGAAAATTGTAATTTGTTAAAATATAGTAGTACTATTTTGGGTAAATACTAGTATTTTGACCTTTCGACATAGATCAAATTAATGTTCTACGGAATTATAGATCTTAAAAAGGTTGACAAAAAAAGTCCGGAATGGTATATATTTATCTGTAAAGGGCAAAACACAGTAACCATTTTTATCTTTTTACAAAAATAATTATGAGTTATTTACCAAGTTATTTTATACAATACAGTAATATTTCTTATCCAATTAAATACATTACATACGTTGTATATGTCATGTAGATCAAAACTGCCCTTAACAATATTTCATTAAAATGGTTATCTACATAGCACCCGTGCGAAGCTGGGCCGGGTCGCTATTACTAAATAAAACTTAAAATTGTCATTGACGTGAGGCCTGACTAATAAATCTCTCTAATAAAACTAATGCAAGCTTATCGATATGGCCTCGCGTCCCTCGGTATGGCAACACGATCAATCACAATGAGGTGAAGCATTCTGGCCCCTGCTGGCCAGTTTAGATGTCCGGCATATTTAGATCTCACAAATTATATAAAGCTTTTGTAAATCGCAACGTATAGGGGATCTATTTATGCTGGTGAATAAATCAACACGTGATAATATGCTCTCCTTTCAATTTAGGATGCGGCTTTCGAACCTCGGGTTAGTGTTTGTGTTATCAGAACTTTATGAGTGGTTAGCATTATGATCTTGAATGATTATGTAGTTTATGTTTACGATGTTATTAATTTTACCTGATATATATATCATTTGTTGCAATAGGACTATGCTGCTTACATTTTTAAATAATTCTGCCTTGTGTCACCTATCACAATTCCACAGTATTTCATTCAATGCCCTATTTTTGCAAGCATGAAAGTGCAGTAGTTCCTACGATAAGCTCGAGCTTTCGGTAAACCAAAAAGCGGCAAAAGGTTTATAGTGGTTAAGTAGTTATAACGAATTAATAATTAAATTAAAAAGAAAAACAAAAGGCAGCTCACGATTAAAAATAACTAACATAATTTTCTTGAGAACGATGTCACGCGCTGCAGCTAGTTATTAATTTACACCCTACAAAGGGTTCGGTAACAACTATACGGATTTGTAACTATTCCTATTACCATCATAATAATGTATTTCTTCGTACATGGATTTGGTAAGATAATTTAAGTTTTGCCTCATTTAGAACTCTACGGGTAACTTATTAACATTTATGTCGATAATCTAATTTTTAATGTTCCTAGAGATTTTCAAGTGTCCTTTGAATTAAAATGTGTGCTCGTGTTATATGTATGCAAGAATTGGATTTTCTTTTGTTCTTCGACGTAGATTTAATTAAACTAACGGACGTCGAGTGCTCAAAATTCCAATATAATAAGGGTTACAAAGTATGTATGAAGTTTAATGTACATGGATTTATTTATAACTTTTCACTTCTATCGCGTGCTCGTAAATATACAACCGCTTTCTTTTGGATTATACTGTCCTTATTATCAGGTACAGTGGAGTCACATTATAATGATATAATAAAAACGAACTGCTTTCATTTCACACACGCTCTTCACGACACGAAAATGTATTGTAATTGTTTTTCTCAGAACCTTGCGTGATTCTTAACAATAACATTTTTGCGTGCGGTCAGTAATTCCTTTTTATATCTTAACTAGTTAATGCCTGTGACATCGATCTCGTCTAAATGGCTTCGTTGTTATCCAGACAACTATGTGTTTCATATAAATTGATGGTGGGTTGTATTATTCTATTATATTAATCTATACTTATATTATAAAGAGGTAAAGTTTGTAAGTTTCTGACGTTGTGGCGTTGTAGGGGGTAATATCAGGAACTAGTGGTTCGAATTGAAAAATTCTTTCAATGTTATATAGCTCATTTATGGAGGATGGCTATACATCACGCTAATTCCAATAGGAACGGAGCACCAATAACTTGACCTTATAACTTGATCCATGAAGTAATTATTATGCGAAAATACATAGTGAATAAATGTTTTATTCTACTTTACTTTCTTTAGTTTAAAGTCGTTTTACCGCTAAATCTCCCTTCAATATACTTTTCATATTATCTGTGTGGTGTGTACCTGAAAAAAATAATCTGAAATTAGTACAAAAGATAGAAAAAACGAAATATTAGTAATTGAAACAAACGAAGGAAGTAGTTTTTTTTTTTTCGAATGACTACGCTATTGACCCAGCAAGGTCTTAACAGCTTCACCGGAATACTAAGGCGAGCGCTTAAGGCACTCAGCCGATTTATTTGGCAACCAGCTCAAGGGTGCACAGCACGCCTCGGCTTGGCTGTTGCCTGTTGCATGCAAAATCGCTACCTATCTTAGCTAACCTAGCTAACTGTTCATATATGTATGAGTTGTTGAAACGTATATGTGTACCAAGCATACACGCCTCAACAACTCCTGCATATATTTATTATCGGAAAATTGAGAGTTTTTCAGTTCGATAAGGGAAAAAAAGTAAACCCTTCCACTTTCATGTGTAAGCGTGTAGGCGTGCACGTGTGTCGGGGTGATCGTGTAGTGTTGTAGTGGTGATGTATATTTGTGTGTCACCGTATCGCGCAAGCAACGCACTCAAAGGCTCCCTATCGAGGGATCGAACCTAGGCTTGAGCCGCTGCCGTGGGAGGCCTAATCGGGTAAACGAAGGAAGTAGTCGAATGCTTAGACGCTGTATGTATGTAAACATAACGTAAATATAACATTTGTGTAGTGGTAGAGCCAAGCTGAAGCTATTATTAGTTTCAGAATGAATATGTCGGCTCAACCGGGGTAGTACCACCCTCTCACAGAAAATGACGTGAAGTAACAGTGCTTGCATTGTTGCGTTTCGTTCGGTCAGTGAGAGCGCCGGAGACCCACCTACCCTTTCCTTTTTCTCTTCCTCTCTCTACCCGAAACACAGACTGAGAACGCACTTGCGACTCCCCTGGTATTGTAGGTATCTATGGACGGTGGTAATCACTTAACATCAGGTGACCTATATGTTCGTTTACTTCCTAAGATATCAAAAAACAAAAAATAACGATCAATTATTAGAATAAGTTAAATTAAACACAACAATCTGTTACATATATTTTGCTCCTCCACGATACATTCTCAAATCAATATTGACTCTTTCATGCTTACTTTTTACTAATTCAGATTTTATTTAATGAATTCCAGGTGATACTAGTAAAGTAGAATAAATAACTTTATTATTACCACTAATATGTTATTAATTTTAAGTTACTTTTATCCTCCATGCGAGGGTAAAGAAATGTAATGTAGTTACTCTGAAAAATTACATAGCTGTTAGTAAAACTTCCATTAAAATCTGTTCACCCCTTTCGGTGATTATTCGGAACTTACAATCACTTCAATTTTTTATATGTATAGATTTTATATATGTATGCAGGCTTTTTTTTGTGACGTCTTTTTTGGGGCACGCTAAATTTTCAAAATTGTAAATCTGTATTTTTTACGACAGCTACTACAGAAAAAAACGGTCGTGCGACGCGGAAACTCTTCAAGAAGTATAGATAACATTTTGTATTTGGATAACTTTGACCTACCATAAAAAATCCAAAATTGTTTAACGTTACGAAGTTTGATTTTTTAACTCTTTCATTTCTTCAGTTTTTATAGCAATTTTGCGATATTTTCCAAATTCCCTTCAAGGGCACTGTGTACCCCCCACGTATCGTAGTCCGCTGAAGCTGTTAAAACCATCTTGCTAGGTCAATACCGTAGTCAGATCGAAAAAAGAAAACCTCTGCATGTATCCACAAAAAATCCTGTATATATGTAACTACTCGATATTCTGTTATTACTAAAACTTAAATTCATCTAATCTCAATAAGGCTATGTAAAGTATTTTATAGATTTCAGATACATTTAATGCATATATTACTTGATTGTTTATTTTAGAAACAATTCTTGTATATTTCCACACAGAGGGAGAGAGATAAGACAGTGTTGGCAAACAGTACACATTTATTTTAACCACAAAGCTTTTAATGTTCGTGACGTAACGAGATAAAACACAATCCAAGAAGTCTTATATATTATCTTTATAAACGGAAAATAGTCTTGAACACCTAAAGTTGAAATGAACCATGTCTTTGGAAATTATTTATGTAGAGATAGATATGTACATATAAAAAAAAAGAGATGTACCATATGTTGTTGTCGGAATCAATGTCCGAAACACCTGAATCGATTTCAATAAGGTACTGATATGGATAGATAGAAGATACTTTTCATATTATTGCCTTGCTAGATATCATTACGCTTTTTCATAGATGTTAAGCAGTACTTTAAAAAAACGTGAGAGGTTACGAGAAGTGTGATTCAGTACAAATGGAAAGTTAGTATTGCAAAAAAAGGTAAGCCACAATTAATTCACATAAAGCAAAAACTCATTTTCAGTCGAATGTAATCACAGACAGCCGTTAGTTTTATGTTGAGAATCCATGATAATAAAAATAACATATTCAAAATTGTACCTATAATGTTCCGAGCGAATAAAATTTAAATTTACATAAATTACTTCAAGGTTCACGAAATCGTATCCACAATTATAGTTTATAAATATTTAAATAAAAAAAAAAACAAGAAAATAATGATTATGTTTTATCTCTGCATTTAACATTTAAACATATACAAATTACCTGAAATAGTAAGAACAAAGCAAATCAAGCATTCAAACGTGATCGCACGAGAGAATACAATATTCAGAAAGGCAATGTTCAAGATAGGGAAACCATTACACCGTAGGGACAGCAAATAATAAGGGTCCGAAACAGCCCTAAGGAAACGCGTTTTCACGCTCTACCGCCTTTATGGTGTTGTTCCATTAAATTTTCATTCATTCACGACGTTCCTGTAAGTTTTTCTGCACTCGCGCCTTATGAATTTTAAACGAAGTGGAAGAACTGTTCATCAGAAATGTTCTGTAAAGGTTCGTCCCGTGGGTAGTAAAAATATTGACTTATAAAAAAATTATACAATTTCAATAACGTAATGTCCACTATATTAGTTTAGTTTTAGATGGACAGTTTATTTCACTATTAACTACGAAATATATAAAAGAGTTGTTGAGGTATGTATGTATGCTTGGTACACATACATGTTTCAACAACTCATATATGTATGAATAGTTAGCTTAGGTTACCTCAGATAGGTAGCGAATTGCATGTATCAGGCAATAGCCCAGCTGTGTGCCGTGCACCCTTGAGCTAGTTGTCAAATAAAATTAGCTTAGTGCCTTAAGCGCTCACCTTAGTAGTCCGGTGAAGCTGTTAAGACCTTGCTAGGTTAATAGCGTAGTTAGATCAAAAAAAAAAATCACTATTCTTGGAAGATAATTGATTTTAAAAGGTAAAGTATTTGATTTCATATGTTTACCTATACGAAATTATAATGAACAGGTTTCTTTTAACTAAATCGGTTAATCTTTGTTTATTATGTAATATATTTTATATATGTCATAGCGTGTTTAATGGGGAGGGTTTTACACCATGTATAAGACCCTTTAGAGCAGAGCAATTACTATACAGAGTACATTAAACGAGACCAAAATAATACGGCGACCAGTCCTATGTTTATTAAGTTACATATTACTAGTTCTTTTAGATTATGTTTATCAAAAATATGAATCTACAAATTCACAAGTTACAAGATACAAGGACATTTCATACAAGTTTACGTGAACTGGTATATTTCAATTACAAGTCTTTATATTTGCTAAATTGCAAAATGATTTTTGTACCATATATGTCAGCCAGATAGAAATTACGGTACAATAACTAGTGAAGTTAATGTTAGAAATAATTAAAATAACCGTTTTAAAATAATTTGATTTTGTGTGTTCATAACCTACTTTAGTATCAACGGAATGTTTCTAACTTTTTGTAATAAATAACAAGTTACGAAGGCCTTTATGATAACAAAACCACAAATACAAATATGATAAAGCATTTGTATTCAAGTGATATCACCTGTAAGCCTGTAATTTACAGGTGTAGTTTTGATAAACGCATTTTGGGAAAAAAGCAAGCCGTCACGGGACGCCTGGCAGATGTGAAAGTTTAAAATTATTTTATATAAGTTATATGCATAAAAAAAACAGATTACGACAATCAGCTATGGCATAATGAAAAGATAAAGCATTACAAATTTGTTCCATAAAATATTGACTGTTTATTTATTTTATTACATTAATATTTATATTTATTAAATACGAAATACAAAAATTCAACTAGGCACAGGCGCTGTGTGTTTGGCGGCATTTATCAAAGAGCGCTATGTCGTGTAACACTAGTATAACGAGTGGCCAACAAAACAATTTGAATGTTGTATTTATGCATATAGGGGTTGCAAATAGTTTTGAGTATTTAATTAATTTGTAATCCGGTGAAGCTGTTAAGACCTTGCTGGGTCAATAGCGTAGTCATTTCGAAAAAAAAAAAAGTATTTCATTAATAGGGCAAAGTTTGTGTTTTGCGTTGCCACGTCACGCCAAGCCAGCAATCAGGTTTACTTGCGCCTATAGATGTATCACGTCAAAAATGCACTAATTTACAAGAGAAATGCTTTTAATGTAAGGTTTGTAACTTTTGATTAACGTGCATGCTACTAGCGGTGAGGGACGGAGAATCAAATATTGAAGCACGACGCGAAAAATTAAACGCCAGTGTGACCACGGGGTAGTGCTATTTTTAACCGACTTCAAAAAAAGGAGGAGGCTATCAATTCGACTGTATGTTTTTTTTTTTTCTTTTTTTTTATGTTTGTTACCTCATAACTTTGGACTGGCCGAACCGATTTTGATGATTCTTTTTTTATTTGAAAGCTAGTGCTTCCCGTGTGGGTCCATTTTTGGTCCAATTCTGTCAACGGCATCCAGTGCAAAACCGTATAAGTGTTAAATTTGCATTTACTGTGTATACGACAAATGACGAATAACTCAATATCATGCCAACCGATTTCGATGATTGCTTTTTTATTGTAAAGGATGTTCTTCAAGGGTAGTTTGATGAGAGTTTGGTTAGGTTCTGATTATGGGATCCGTGACAAAGTAACACAACTTTCAAGAAACAAGCCTACTCCTTTCTTAAGGGCTGACAACGCGTCTGTGATTCCTCTCATGTTGCAGGTATCCATGGGCGACGGTGATCACTTACCATCAGGTGAACCGCATGTTTTATAAGAAAAAAATTATGTACACTAAAAATGGAAAAATAAAGTAAATTTTCAAAAAAAAGTATTAACCGACTTCAATATTAATCAGAGGCATAAAAATAAGGCACTAAAAACCAGAAAATAAATAGTTTGCCAACCGAAAATCATATCATCTACATCTAGGTACAAAGGCACCGACTTCCAATACATCTCCTGGTAGCACACATATTCATATGTTTCATTAAATTTGGTTAATTTGATAAACTATTTATTTTCTGGTTTTTAGTGCCTTATTTTTATGCCTCTAATTAATATTGAAGTCGGTTAATACTTTTTTTTGAAAATTTACTTTATACAAATAAACATAGTATTAATGACTGTAACTATGTCAATGTCTTTATTTTTTTACAAATGAAAAAAATATGATACCACATGTTTTGTTCTTGAATAAATAAACGGTTATTTTAAATAAGGTCAAATGAAAATATCATAATTAATTATGAACTATCAAAAAAGAAATCTTTTACAACTGTTTTTAATGTTCCGAATAAATGTCGAAAAATTATAAAAAGAAATGTGGTGTCGCGGGACACCGGGTAGGAACGAAGTTCCTTCAGCTAATTAATAAAAATAGAATTATCAAAATATATATGTATTTAAATGTTTGGAATTGAAGGGACATTTTTTTTTTAATTATTTAAAAGAATAATGAATAAACTTTTTAAATATTTTCATTAGTTTAGAGGATTAAATTTTAAAAAGGAATATTCATACACACGCACACACACACACGACAAGAAAGAAGGAGAAAGAGAAAGGTATTATACACTACTCGCTTGTGTATACGACTGTCGCGCCTGCGCACGTCTCATTTAACGGTTTATTTCACGCACTTTTCGTTACGGTTTTACTATTATATTTTTTCAGTTCGGTCGCGCAGCAAAATCCCTATCTCCTCCAAGCTTGCCGTAAGGAACTTCGTTCCAAAAGTGATTTCGTACTGAATTAATTATATTGTTTCACATATTCACTGACATCACCGGACAACGACCGGAGTATGGAAAATAAATATTTTTACAAATATGTATTATTAGCTGATTTATATTAGGCTTGACATTATAAATGCTAATTTTCTAGGTGTTAGAGCCACGCTGAAGCTATAACTGGATTCAGCATGAAAGGCGAATGAAAGCTCGCCCGGGGTAGTACCATTCTGTCACAGAAAATGACGTGAAGTAACAGTGCTTGCATTGTTGCGTTTCGTTCGGTTAGTGTGAGCGCTGGAGACCCATCTTCTACCCTCTCCCTTCCCTCCCACCCCTTCGCTCTTTTCCTACTCCCTTCCCCACCAACACAGGCTGGCAACGCACTTGCGATTCCTCTGTTGTTGGTGGTGTCTATGGATGGTGGTGATCACTTAAAATCGGGTGCCACACATATTCGTTTGCCCCCTATGATATAAAAAAAAATGCAAATGTGAGTTTGTTATTTATTTGTGCCTTACACTTTCCCGCCTAACGTTTTGTTCAGGCATAAATTGGTTCGGAGTAGTCCAAATTATTTTCCAAACATTATATGTAAGTAAAAATCTTACAGGACAGGTCACTTGCCCTTCATTCACACTGACTCACTTCTTGGGAAGCTGGTGCTTTATGCAAATATAGTATATGTATATGTAAGAAATTCTACAACCGTCAGTGGAAACTGTTTCAAAATTCATTACGTAGTGTAAAAGAACTAAGCGGACACATAGACGAAAAACTATTTTGTTTCATAATAACTTTGTTACAATACAACAACTTCTCGCGTGTTTCTTATAATAGGAAATGTTGTCTAAATCCATAGGTTTATAATTAGACATACAATTATTCACTGCGAATGTAATGATTATTGCTCGAATCTAGCTAAATAAGCTTCATGACGCAATACAAAAGGCGCGGCACAGTACGTTGCGGTCTCGCTCGATGCGATAT
>JACEII010000001.1:10170968-10187873 GCA_014332785.1 Antheraea mylitta
TGCCTGATGGTAAGCATAGTACAATCCAAAAACAGTGGCGACCACCGCGAGACAGATTATCCATCGTCAGTCGCCGCTGTCATGCCGGCCATAATGACCGCTTAAGCACATTACAATATTTCAGTCTTCTAGATTACATTTGTCATTTTATTTTCTTACCCAGGGTTTAATTGTTGTTTCTGTAATTGACTTATTTTCACTTTTTCTAGTTTATTTATTTTCAAATTTTATATTTAACGTTAAACTATTATATATAGTTAATAGTGGAAACTTTGTCAATGCGGTAACTCGTATTTGGACTTTGGTCAAAGATTGTTGACTGTTATGTTTTCCATGGTAAATAAATAAACAGATAAATAATATCCCCTTCATACTTGTTCACATATACATACATAAACTCAATTTCCTAGTGATAATCAAATTACAGAAAAATTAAGTTAGAATGGAACTTTTTCTAGGAAAGTGGCTGTCAAGTGTAGATATACTTGAGTTAATTGTATTCCATGCACATTTTGAGGAACATCAATTTAAGATATCATCATTTATTGTAAAAATAACAATATACATGTATATTAGTTTTGTTGGGCAGATCAAGTTAAACATCCTAAATTACAATATGCGGAGGACCATAGTTTGTTGTAAACATAATTGTAAAACTAAAAAAAAAGTGTGTGTTTACTTATGTACACGCGTTAGAAGTTATACTTCTTTGGCTTAACAAGATAAAAATCTTTTGAAATTTTTTGTCTTTCGCCTTATCCTAACGTTTGTAGAAAAGACGACACTAACAATAGAAAAAAGTTATTTAATACAAAGAAATACAAACAACAAATACAAAGCTACAAAATGTTGACTATAGCTAACTTCGGATTATGTTTTTCGTGAAGGTGTAGACGCGCATCGTCATAACTTCAGGGTGTCGATTTTTCGTGACGGTGTGCGCACGCATCGTAAAAATTTACTCTCATCATTTTTCCCTAACCCGCCAAAAGAAAAATAACTTCAAAAAGAGAGGAAACCACTGTAGTATGGTACAAAAAAGAATCGACCTAGGTTAAAGTACATTAATTTGTAAGTGAGTAACTTTCTAACTTCAGTGTATAAATGACCTATGTTTTTTTTCTATATCAAACTTGCTGCGCCTAGAGGTGTTTCTCCTATTTAATTACTGAACAATACTATCAATAAAACATAATAAGAAAGCTTAAACAAGTACCATTCAAACCAACACCGTTGCGATAAGAGTGGAATACGTTTCTGATCCACGCGGCATGATACCACGGCATAGGTATTTACAGTTCGATGTCTTTCGTTAATGCTCCATTACAAAATCACTCTCGGATGAGACGATTCGCCTCGTTACACAGCCCATCCGCAATCTCGTTCTCTCTTAGTGCACTTTTTCACCAGCGTTTTGTAGCACACCTACAATTTCTTTAATAATCGTTGTGCTCCTAGTCTTCTCTATCTTCTAATGTAAATATAGAAAACAGTATGCAACGTATTTCAATAAAAAAACTATAAAACATTTTTTCATATCTTATTGGTAGTTTCAATAAACAAATTAACTGTTGAGCTTATTGGTATAAATTGCATATATTAAACATTTTACGCAATAAAGTTTGCAACGCGTGCAAACAAATAAAAACAAGAGGGAAAAAAACAATTTCGGATATGAAACTTCCGAAAAATCTAATCCATAAAACTGTTCACAAAGATTCTCTTGTTATCAATTTTACTATACAAAGGGTCCGTATTATATAACTCGACGTCAGCTGAATAAATAAAAATTCGGGTTCAAACACTTTGTACTTTTGGTAGGGAACGCTTTCAGCCACGGCCGGTGGACCCACGTACGCGTACGTTGAGGTAATAAATGTTTTGTCCAGACTGGAGCTAGCTAACCTACAATCTATATTACCTAGACTGTAATAACGTTAAATACGAGTCAGTTTCAATGTATTTACTACTTTTTGTATGAATGACTATAATACTGTATATAGATTTCAATAAAACCGTATAATGATTTTGTGTTTATTCCGTTTTACCTTTGACTATCTTACTATTACTGACTTTTTTACTTTCTGAAATAATATTGTCGTGTACATATTCGTGCATAAATTAAAAAAAAAGAAATATCTATAAATAAACCTTTTTTTTATGTCATAGAAGGCAAACGAACAGACGGGTCACCTGGTGTTAAGTGATCAACGCTGTCCACAGACACTTGCCACCAGTGAAGTAGTGAGTATGTTGCCAGCCTGTGTTTGGCGGAAGGGTTAAGGGGGAGAGGAGGAGGGAGGGGCGAGGGGAGGGAAGGTGTTCATCCAGCGCTTTCACTAACCGAACGAAACGCAACAATGCAAGCACTGTTACTTCACGTCGGTTATCTGTAACAGGGTGGTGCTACCCCGGGCGAGCCGACTCATTCATGCTGAAACCAGTAATAGCTTCAGCGTGGCTCTACCACCTACCTACTTGTGGTTCATATTTTTATTTAACCTGGATATTGCTTAATAACAACTATATACCGTTTCAACTCTTTATAGCGTCGTTATGTATAAGTCAAAACTGTTTATAAGGTAAAAATTAGTTCAATTTGTTTGGTTTATCTTAAAACCCGGAAATCAATACACTCTATAGAACGCAACAGGTATTTTTTTTAGGAAGAGTTATGCTTATATTTTAAAATCTAGTAAATATATACATGAATTAGGAACTAACTGCGAAAGGTTTCGATTAAATCTTTGAAGTGCCGAAATTTGTAAGGCGTCGACGGTCCTAGACAGTCGCCCTGTTTTTATAAATTTTGTTTGCCAGGAACACGTTTGCTATTACTCTTGAACCTTAGTATATCTTGTATATTTTGCTTTTAGTTACTAAACATATCAGGCAACTAAAATAAACTATAATTGGTTCTTTGAAGCTGTTAACTTGACCGGTAAAAAAAAGTATAAGATTCTTTAGAACGAAACCTGTTTATAAAAATTGTTAAGTCCTTTAAGTTTCGTTAAAAATACTTTACACATTATTATGTATAGTAATTTATTAAATATCTTAATAATTAAATATTTCATGTTGAAAATTGTAGTGTCTTCTGAATGGCTGAGTCGATGTTAACAAGATCTTTACTGGTAGATAAATAACTTCTTAGTATATAGGTTGTCATTGTGGTTTCAAGAACTATGCAATAATGATCAAAATTATCAGAGACGTCTAAAATGAATAGGTTTATAGAGGCTAAGTACTTAGTGATGCAAAAACTGCAGTACCATAGATATAAGACAATCCACGAGTATTCTCTAGATATTTAAGTGACTTTTAATTCTAAAGTTTTCATAATTTCGAACGTAAATTTAATGGTGTAAAAATTATAGAAGACTATAAGCTTACCGTAACACATAACTTGAACCGATAACTTTCACTAACCGTGAACAGCCGAATGCCTATTGATTACACTTTCCATGTAACTGTTAAGTCACGTTACATGCAAAGATATATGGGAATAGTATTCTTGTTCCACATACAGACCAACAGAAACATAGAACCATTGTTGAATTTTATTAAACTTGAAGGATTCATAGGAAATTGAAGAGTAAAATTCTTCAATACTTTTTCCACTTACAAACTCGATAAAATATATTTAAAGCGGTTTTTTTTACGTCTATAATTGAAGACAAAGTTAAGTCGGATGTGTTAATGCTTCCCTATCCTATCCTATCCTATATAGTTTAGAGGATTTTTTCCGACACAAAATACATATAGGAGCTGTTGAGGCATGCATGTTTGGTACACATGCATGTTTCAATAACTCATATACGTATATCTAGATAACTTAGTTTAGGTTAGCTCAGATAAGTCGCGATTTTTGTAGAAAACAGGCGACAGCACAAGCCGAGGTATGCCGTGCACCCTTGAGTTACTCGCCCAAACATCCCAAATCGGCTGAGTGCCTTTAGCGCTCGCCTCAATAGTTCGGTGAAGCTGTAAAGACCTTTCCAGGTCAACAGCGTTAACAACAAGGCGTGTTTATACCCCTAACAAAGATACCTCGCAGACTCGGATGAGTTCATTACCCAGAATGATAAAGTTCACTTGTTTACATTGCCAGATACCGCTAGATTCGATAAGTTTACTTTACCGAAACGAAAGGTACACAGATGTCTAACGTCGACGTTGTAAAAATGAAGAAATAAAAAACACGAAAATAACTTTAGCAAAATTGTAATATCTACGTAAGAATAAAATGAGGCCGACGGAAGGCGCGGTTTGTACGCTTTTAGTAATTACCTTTAGTTACTCACTAGCTTTTCGTTCACGGTTTTATTCGCGAGTACTTTAAAATTTGTGTAGTTTTTGAAGTGACAACTTCATTAGACGCGTTGAGCGGTATTTTTAGTAGAAGTTAAACTTATGCGGTGTTAAACACGGACTGAATACTTACTTCAAAAAGGTTACGTTTTAAATGCATCGCGCTCGCTGAATATTCGCCATCTTGCTCTTTTGTCTCGCTTTGATTAGGTCAGGTTAGACTTGCGAAAACAGGATAACGCGAACTTGCCTCGGGCGAGCGCGGTGCATTTAGTACGAAACCATTTTAAAGCAAGTATTTAATACGTATTTAAATTTGTTGTGATAACACACATGGTTTCGCATCAGCAACATCCTAATAAAACGTGATTGACCATATTACGCTTGTATGAAACTCGCGACGCAAATACAAAGAAACAAAATGTTGGCTATAGCTAAGTTCAGGGTGTAGATTTTCGTGACGCATCGTAAAAATTTACTTTCATCTTTTCTCCGTAACGCGCCAAAAGAAGTATAACTTCAAAATGTATATACAAGTAATATATTATATAATATATTATATAAGTAATTTATATAAGTATTGCTCTCAGTGCCAATATATATTAAAACCAGACATATTAATAATATAAACGTACAATTTATGAAATTTAAATAATTCTTACTACAATTAATTTAAAAATTCAAAAGAGAAGGTTTACATATAATTATTGTTCCGAGTGCCAATTGATGTGAAACCAGATAATGTTAATAATATCAATATATAAACTATAAAATTTCAATTCACACTATAATCAATTTTAATTTTCAAAAGAGAACACAGCATATTCCTATAATACTTATTATACTCTTTGGAACACAACTATTTCATTGTTTTGTGTTTTCACTTGTCTGCCTCGACTTTTTTCAATTTATTACATGTTATTACGGTTTGTCATACATTTATTATGCATTATTCGGTATTTTATAAAAATAATATTTCCCGCACTTACTTTTTAATTCATCTTTCAGTGGACGAAATTGTAAAAATGCCGCAATACATACTTTATTAAATCAAGAAGTAAGAATGTGAAGTTTCATTTAAATCGGACCTATTATTTCCTTGCAAACTAGTCTATTTCAACACTCTTAACAATTCAATTGCGAGAAAATCTTCTATATAATGCTTACAATATGAAGTCAACATATTCTTCGATTTTAAAATTTCTATCATTAACCGTTTAAACTTTTTATATATGTACATTACATGTATTACTTACTCAATGAAGTTAATTTCTTCACTCAGTTAATTAAAAGTATTTTAAAGATGACACAGTTTTAATAAGCAAAATAAATTATATAGTTCCAATAAAAAATAAAAACATTCAAGAGAACAAAATCACGGACATCAACTAGCACGAAATAAAAGAGAAAACTATATTGCTGTAAGTTACTGCAAACTTTAAGCGCATTTGTTCTACAGTCTTGAACGTTACCTTGAATTCGCAAAGAGATAGATACTCATAGTTTATATTCAATTATTTAAAAGTATCTAAGCTTATATTTTCTTTCTTTCTTCTTTTATATAGAGCATTAATACTGAAAACTAATTCCATATGATGAAAATATCTATGTGAACATATATATTGCATTATTTATTAATATATGAATTCCGTGAAAGTTATATACGAAATAGAGAGCGAAACCGCGCACAAAAGTTAGTGCAGTAATATAGGTAATCATAAGTTTTACAAAGTAGAGGAATAATTAACATAATATGTCCTCATACATTTACCTTATAATATGCCCGATGGTAAAATTACGTTATGGTTTTTACGGTCAATTAAATGTAAAAATACAATCAAACACCAAACATCAATACAAGAAAAACCCAATGACAAAATAATGACAAGTAGGGTGGAAAATAATTAGCCCTATTAGCGACGAACAAGCAAGAAAATTGGACATTCTTATGGTTCATTTTAAAGATCTGACAGCAATCAAATATTTAGAACTCTAAATTGCATTTTAAAAATATTTCAGTACAAGCATTTATTCATTGTCACATTCTTATATTCTCATATATTTAAATCAACGTGAAAAAGCAATGTGTTTTTAAATCGATGCGATATATAAAAAAACCTATTGTTTACTTTTATTACATAAATCTGTACGTTAAAGAGATTTACGTCATATTATTTAGCAATACAGCGATCAGATGCTTAATAATCCCCCAAGTAGACCGACAACTACATGCAGGAAACCGACGCCCTCGATTCACTTACGTCGACAACTCGACAGTACCGCGCAGTGCACGCTGCGCCGGCTCAACGCTTACGAACCGGTCGCATTTAGGTTAACACTCGCTTTTTAATACTCCTGCGTTCTTTATGACTTATATTTTATGAGTTAGGCGTCAATTCGCATTGTGTTTTGTGTAATCTCTGCGATAGTAACTTCATGATCTTCATATTTTTAGTCACATACATCTGTGTAAGGCAGACAAAGTTATATTGCTAATTAGCTTTCATTGCTAATTTTACTATTCATTTGTACATGATTATTTAACTAGATAACGTAGGTAATACGTAGGATATAAGGTAGGTGTGAATCTCATGAGAGACCACCTTCTGTGGTCTTTTTTTATTTTTTTATTGTAGCACGGCAAAGTGACTGCACTATGCCTGATGGTAAGCACAGTACAATCCAAAAATAATAGCGACCACCGATTGACACACTGTCCATCGCCGGTCGCCACTATCATGCCGGCCTGTAATAAGCTGGATATGCACAGGCTGATCCCGAAACGCGACCCGTAGAAGCGACTTACTATTACGGGCTTTTTCGCCATATACATGGTGGTTGCGACCCAGTTGGGCTGTAAAACTCTACCACCCCGCTTGCGCCATTGCCTCGTTCGTTATTCAGCTAGGTGCACCACGTGCAGGTGAGGTTAGCTTGGGTGTCTCAAGTCTTATGTGTTATTCGACACCCCTTACACCCCAAAACGCTCTGACGCTTGAGGAGATAACCTTGGACTGAAGATGCTTCCCAGTTTATTCACTCTCCTTTACCACCATCTCTTTTGTGAGTACAATTTGCTCATTTGTATCAGGTGAAGAAGTACCAACCGTTTTAAGTCTCAACCATCGACTTCAGGAGGGTCAGAAGTGAAAAACCAGGTCCGCTATCTTCAAGATTTCAGTTAAACATTAACTCAAATACATCAATTTACTACACATCTAATAATATTAGATTATAATACTCAGATTTAATCGATTTATGATGTACATAGTTTTTGCGGTACCCAAAGATCATGCTCAAGGGCATTAAAATTGTCTCTGGACGTATGGCTATTGTATGTTAATCCCATTTGCTCGCTGGCTGGGATTTTAAACTAGTTTCTTGTATAAGGACGCACATTTGAAGCTGTTTTTTTTTGTATTTTTTTAATTTGGAGACTAAGTCCATAGAGAACATGTTAGTCAAAGCGTGTCATAAAGAGATAGGACCATTTTTCTATACATCGTACCCTGACCTTAGATTAATTACAATACTATTTCGGCACTAATGACAAATTTCCATAGAATAATGCTTGCGTGGTCCAGTAAATTAAGGGTAAACTGACCCGTAATGACTTTTGGTTAGATATTATTCCAAACATATTTAGTCAAATAGAGTTCCACATCTTTCATCAATCCACACATATATCTGTTAGGGTAATATAACTTTTTGCATAAGAGAAGCAAGACTCATGTTTGAAAGTACCTTGTGATTAAAAACGATGAAATATCTACTTAAATTTCTATTTACTCATGTTATACTTGGCGTCTCGCGTTACATCTTTACAGGTACTCAAAGTACGCGATCCATTTAATCGATTGACATCAACTCACCGTTAACATAGCTTTTTCGAAAAAAAAATAATTCTAAGAATGATTCCGAGCGAAATTTGAACATAATGTTTGTTGAGAGTACCTTAGCGTCCTAGAATAAACCGACCAAACGGATGAAGTATTTCTATGTTTCCTTCAACAAAATAAGTAACGTAACAATTTAGACAGGTTAAACTTCACTTTAGACAAATAAGAGATTAGTTGGAATGTGAAGGTGTTTTGATAATACCCGCGGTCGACACATTAATTGACGTGAGGTCTATTGAAGAATACACTTGAACATTCAATCAAGGAAAACATAATAGTGAAGTCATTGTACAGTACATGACGATTTCTATTTTTTTTTCTATATAATTGGAGACACACGAACAGGTGGGTCACTTGATTTTAAGTGATCACCACCGTCCATAGGCACTAGCAACACTAGAGGAGTCACAAGTGCGTTGCCAGCCTGTGTTTGAGGGGAGAGGGAGAGGAGAAGGTCTTCCGGGGCTCTTACTGACCGAACGATAAGCAACAATGCAAGCAGTGTTACTTCACGTCGGTTTTCTGTGAGTGGGTGGTAGTATCCCGGGCAAGCCGACCCATTTATGTTGAAGCCAGTAATAGCTTCAGTGTGGCTCTATAGCCTACAATAAATTCTATTACTTAGTACTGATCAGGTACCATTCTTAAATTACTATTTTTTTCATTACTTACTCGTAGTTATAGTTTAGCAGACACACAGAGTCAGCTCCATTTGTTTGCTAAGAGTGTTAAAACCTTAAGTAACATCATAACATAGATAAGACGGTTTACAAACAACATTCTTTAAACCTGTAAAAAAGTAGACTCGGCAATCTCTTTTTTCATTGTCTTCGTCTTTCCACAGTAATCTCTTCAATACGTAAAAAATACAGACGTAGTAAATAGAAATATTCGCTTAACGGATTTGCCATATGTAGTGTTCAGAGACCTAAAAATCATAGGTTGCAAAAGCGGATACATACAATCAACTAGTAATTTAGTAAACGTGTTCGCTTATGCATCACAGATTATATGTTATTAGAATTCCTATATGATTGTAGAAGTAGTGTTATTTTTTTTTTTTTATCTTTGCCCACGTTAGTGAAGGTAACTAAGCGGTTTATTCAATTTTATTCATATAAATATACATCGAATAGAATAAGTAAAACAAAATAAATTCTAGAATGAATACACTTCAACCCTTGACTAGAATAATTCTTGTGCTAAGATAGATTATCAGCGATACCATAAGAGAATGGAAAAACATCACAAATCGACATTTTTTCAGCTTTATAATATTTAATTACAGGCAATATAAAATAAGGATAATAATATAGTTCTCTTGAGCCATTCCCTAAAGTTCGAATCAAGAAGTCACAATTATTATTAGCACTTCCTTTAATCTTATGAACAGATCTAAAATATGTTACTTACGAAAATCAAATATTCAAAACAACGGAATTTGAAAGCGTCTAGCTACACAGAATTTTTAACTTCATTTCGTATCGGTGGAGCTCTGACGATTCCAATTCTATCTAAAAGCAAATTTATAAAAAAAAAAAAAAAAACAAAATACACGGACATTTTAAAATAGATTTGCGGTGTTATAACGCAAGCAAATCTACGGATTACTCATATGCAAACATATAGTGATAAAACCTTCATTCAATAAAATAAATTGAATATTGTTATAATAACAGCTCCGATTGTTGTATTTTGTGACTAACTAATTACACTTGAAACGAATTTAGTGAAAAACACGTAGTTATACTCGTATAAATGATACATGACAACGCATACTTTGAGGAAAATGAATCAGTTTAAATTTGTTATTTATCCATCTTCTAAAAGTCGACTAAGTATGAAAACTATATACGAGTGAAATAATGAAAATAATAAATAACAAATGAATGTTACGACCATTCATAGATATGTAATTAGCATGTTAAATTAAATACCTAATAGTACGTGTTAAATAAATAAAACTTCACACAAAGTAGGACGAAACCAACCTATACTAAATAAGACAGTTGTTGTTTCATTTACGTATACGCTATTAAGTTATCACACAAAATAGGACGAAATCAACCTATATTAGATAAGACAGTTGTTGTTTCATTTAGGTATACACTAGTAAGTTATCATACAAAATAGGACGAAACCAACCTATATTAAATAAGACAGTTGTTTCATTTACGTATACGCTAGTAAGTTATCACACAAAATAGTACGAAATCATCCTACATTAGATAAGAAAGTTGTTGTTTAATTTAGGTATACACTAGTAAGTTATCATACAAAGTAAGACGAAATCAACCTATATTAAATAAGACAGTTGTTTCATTTACGTAGACGCTAGTAAGTTACATCCATATGCAGAACAAGTCATTGTTTGCGCGACCGCGATACACCGCGACCCGTCAACGTCCTTATCGGGCAATTTTGTTACCACTTGCATTGTTCATTGTAAACAATGCATGCGGCTCAAATATGTGCACATTTATGAGTAACTTTATTTCTGACTAGATGTACCCGTGACTTCGTTCTGTTATATCCCTTGATACTATACACATAAAGCGTATTCAGCATTTTCATTATATGACGCAGTTTTATTACGTGCAATTATGCAATCAAGCATGTTTAGTTTACCTTTAATATATGAATTCATTTTACTAAATTCAGTCTTTACTTAAACCTCGCGGAGTACGGCATTGTCCACTCTATACGAAATTAGAAAGTCAGTGTAAAACTATATATTTTTCCAAATATATGCCTTAGTGACAAAAGTGTAGTTTTTTTTATAAGAAAAAGGGAATACAGAGAGGCCACCTACCAGTTCGCATGAAATCTCATGTTAAAACAGTGATTAATAATGTTATCTGAATGTATTGATTACATTTACTTATCTACTTTTCACTCCTACTTAAGTCGCGTCGTCATTAAAAGTACAATAACTTTTGATAGAGTAAACCGATTTGTACGAAACCAAGACTAAATATTACTCGAAGATATGCTTTATGATTTTCGTGATAAGATTTTATCATTAACGCAGTATTTTAGCAGTGATGCGCGTTCATATAACACATAGACAGTCGTTTCTAAAATTGATTGAAATGTATTTTATTACTAATTCTTAGACACCTGCAGCATTTTTTTACAAATATACATATATATAATATCCACATTATGTTAGTTTTCTGTGATTATCAATAGTACTTTATTTTCGTCATGATAATTTGCATTGCTGTCATTTGTATTAATGTTTGCCTTTCACCGTAATCCCCTTTAGGTATTATTTTCTAATGTAACCTAGATGAATAAACAGCACATTACCGTTATACATGAAAAAATCCGTCGTTTATTTGATTTTACTTTGCTAATGCCGGTTGTTAGTAACCGGAGACCTAGAGAACACTATAGGATACTCTAACTCTAGCGACATAGGCGGGCACCAGTTAATCGCAAACGTATATTCCAAATATAATTACTCCATTATTTGTATTCCAGCATCTGCTATTAATAAACTAAGGTGATCAACATTACCAGATAAGTCTTAAGTTATTGTATAAAGTAAATCATGGCTGCTGACTAAACGATGAACTCCCTTGGAAAGTCCGTTTATGTAATATTACTCAAAGTTCTTACTAATGCCATTTATGTGCCTTATGAATTTTAGAAAAATGTTTAAAATGATTCAATTCTAATTTCAAAATTCTTTAATGATAGATTTATTTAATTGTACACTATGTGCCAGTAAAATAACGAATGTATTATTTATATTTATTATATTATTTTTAACCATCTACTATGATATAATCGTATATTCTTCATGATCATAGGATGTAACATCAGATTTCAAGGCCTTTGTAAATATGCGTCATATAAATAAAAATGAAGTGTCCCTTTTATTCGGGCTAACCTTGGAATTGGCTAAATTGTTTTTGACAATAATTTTACTAGTATAGAGGACTTGTCAGATTTCTATAAAGGTTAAATATCTTTACGCTATTCTATAGGAGTTAAAAAGTATTGATAAAATATAATTAAAGTAGCTTAAAAGGAGTAAAATGGTTGTATGGATTAAGTAAATAGTTCATATGTACGAGCCGAACCACTTTAAAAAAAAGTTGTGAGCACCAACTCGTTAATCAATATGATAAATAAGTAATACACGCAATTACATACCAATTGAAATTATTATATATGATTACAGAATAATTATACCGTGTCGTACATTTTTTTAATTATCGGAATCAAATGTACCAATGCACAGTAAATGACTGCATTCCAATAATATTTGTAATAATTAGTTTCTTTGAAAAAAAAATTTTCGTGTACTTATGTACACGCTTTGGAAGTTATACTTCTTTGGCGTAACAGGATAAAAATCTTTTCAAAAATTTTGTCTTTCGCCTTATTCTACGTTTGTAGAAAAAACGACACTAACAATAGAAAAGGGTATTTAATACACTAAAAGTGTTAATACAAAGAAATACAAACAACAAATACAAAATGTTGACTATAGCTAACTTCAGGGTATCGGTTTTTCGTGACGGTACACGCGCGCATCTTAATAACTTCAGGGTGTCGGTTTTTCGTGACAGTGTGCGCGCGCATCGTAAAAATTTACTTTCATAATTTTTCCCTAACTCGCCAAAAGAAGTATAACTTCAATAAGTACAAAACGTTCTTAATTTTCATAGAGTGCACCCTATTTGGTAAAGCGGACTATAATATTAACAGGGTTGCACCGTCGGTAAGTTATGAAACAGGGCACCAGCCTCGCGTCGCTTAATAAGTGCGCAAGTGATTTACTACATATAATCGTAAAACATGTTTGCCAACTGCATTGACACATATACCGAGAGCCTTTACTTGGAAAAATTCCACTAGTTTTTATTACTTGACAGTGCCAACTCTCATATAAATATGTTTTATCCCTATAAGGACAGAAGCCGTACGAAAACGAATACTCCTTTATATAGAGTTGGAGTTTAAAGTAAGATATATTACTTACGTAGTATCGATAGTCTTAATGATATGTTGACAAAACATATGGACATATTTTTGAAGTTATACTTCTTTTGACGCGTTCGAGAAAAATTATGAGAGTTGATTTTTACGATGCACGCACATCGTCACGAAAAACCGGCACCCTGAAGATATCTATAGTCGTCATTTTGTTTCTTTGTATTTGTTGTTTATATTTCTTTGTATTAAAACTTTCAATGTACTAAATATCTTTTTTCTATTGTTAGTGTCGTTTTTCCTACAAACGAAGAATAAGGCAAAATATAAGATATTTGAAAAGATGTTTATCTTGTTACGCCAAAGAAGTATAACTTCTAACGCGTGTACATAAGTACATACATAATTTTTTTTCTTAAAAGAAAAAAACATTATTGAGCAGATTATTTTTTTAAAATTTTATAAGTATATGCCTATAATTTATCATACTCCTAACAAATTAAAAACCATTATAATAAGGTCGATTAAGATCATTATTTACAGTATTTAATAATATACGGTGTCTAGACATTTTTTTATAAAACCTATTAAAAATATTACATTTCATTTCTGTAATTGAAACGTCACACTCATACTAGTTTAGTAATTTTATTTCGTTCATTTGTCTAATAGTTTGTTTTATACTTATTGAATAACATTATTACTGTTTTAAAGAGGTCGGGTCTGCGCGTTATAAGTACACACAACTTTTCAGTTAGCCCCGTGAATGAAACAGAAGATTATGATTCTAGAAGTAAAATAAATTTAAGTTACAATTATAATAGAAAGTATAATTAAAATTAACAAGAAGAACACAATAAAATTAACAAACACTAATTTCTAAAGCAAAGTAACGCTAATACAGTGGTTTACTTATATGATAAGAAAGATTATCATAATAGCTTCATATTTACTGTATTATAAATGCACAACGTGAGTTTGTTTGTATGCTTGTTCATTCACATCCATCGATCATTATGAAATTGTGCATAGACGTTGTCAGTGGTACACAAAAGTGTGTGACGATTGCTTACGTTTTTTTACTCTGTACATGAAATATATCTTCTATACATATAATAGGGATGTAAATGTAACGTATGTGTACTATGGGTCTTTGTGAAAAAAAAATTTAGAAATGTCTGTCTGTTTGTATGAACACACATCACTGCTAAAGTACTGGGTTCACAATAAACCCTTAGCAATAAAATCGGAAAGCATATCCTCGGGAGTAACTTTGTGTATATTTAATTAAAACCCATCCACTCTGTTAAAAGTTACTGTAGTTTTAATGACGACGCGGCCTAAGTATGAGAGAAAAGTAGACAAGTAAATGGACTTAATACATTCAGATGACTTTATTAATCATCGTTTTCTTACATAAGTTCCACACAGACGAAGTCGCGGGCACAGCTAGTATAATATATGATAATAAACAACGCAGAAAAATTATGATTGTATAAAACAGGGTTAAAGAAATACAAAGTATAGCCTATGTTATATCATAGCAATTAAACAAGTAATAAACCACCATGGACAGCTTAAATAAAACGCAGGGTTCAATATTTCCCTGTTAAAAATACACAAGATGAGTATTTTCGAGTCCGACGATTTCGAAGAAACGTTATATTACACACTTTTTTGGCCAAAAAACTCAATCATTTTTATGACATAAACATTTTTTGCCGATGTCGATTTTTTGCTCGGTACAGAATCGGTGGACGAAATTAAACGCGTGCTAATTCAAATAATTTATGTACAAATTTACTGCGACACTTCTAATCACAAATTCGCGGAAAACCCACATTAAAAACCTGTAAATTTATTTCTAAAGAAAAAATATTGAAATTTAATTATTGACTCTTGGAATCCGTGTCTCGTTAGTGAAGCAGACAAAAGAATGACCTTCGACGAGGTTACACTTGAACCGGTCACGATTTTCCTTTTACCAAACAAGCACGCCGACGTGTAAACAAGTTACCAAGTGTGAAGACGAACACGCATAAAGATATTACAAAAATATGGTGAAATAAATGCTCACCCTCCGAGTTTCAAAGTTCAGATGTCACGGGCAATACGACTTACCCTTTCACAATCGTTTAGGATATATTTATTTTTATTTAATCGTACGGTTAAATAGAATATCCGTTCTTTATTATCGTCGATTAATTGATTCAAACCAATTCAAAGATACTTTATTCAGTTTAGGCTCTTATAAAACACTTATGAACGTCAACTACCACCGGTTCGGAAAACAACCCAGTCATCGAGAAGAACCGGTAAGAAACTCGATCGGATACATTTTTTTAACATATATTTCCAATACATCATATAATAGCTTTTAGTAGATGCACAGAGAGGAGTCAATTACTTTATTTGTCGCCGCGAGGTTCAATTTATGTGGAACATAGGTGATAGGGGAACACGTTCAGGAGAATGAAAGCTACACTTCCTGCAAGCACAAGTAATATACTGATATTACTTGATTAAGAGAACTGTCTCTTGGTTTATTTAGGATGGAAATATTGTTACTAATAAATTAATAGCCTTATATAATAGTCGATTTTCACCTCGCTAGCAGTATGCTCCTACCAGAAGTAGGTTTTAAAATGTCTAAAAAGATGTCGCTAATGTTACCATTATCAGCGACTGTCGTAGAACCTAAAGATGCTAGATTATTAATGGCCAGTTTGAAAGCACATTAACGAATCATAATTCTGTTACAGCATATCCAGAATTTTGCATCGTAGAATACAATAATAGCGCAAATAACGAGAAGAAAGTAACTAGTCCTTCGAGATCAAATGGGGATTCAAGATTAGGATTATAAATAACAAATCTTTCTAAATTGATTATTTAAAAGTTTATTATGTTGAATTCCATAGTATAGAATATCGTAAGTTGTTTAGGGTAATTCAGATTTAAAAAAATATTCTAACAAGCTTGTACTTTTACGGCAGGATACAAACGTTATTATTTGCATAGAGAAAAAAAACAATGGCCATGTACTTAGCAATGAAACTAAAAATACTACAATCGATATAAAGGTCATACCTTTCCGAGCATATTAGCATTCCGTCGCGAATAGATGCATTATTACTATGGCTTCCTGTTTTTGTTATGCTGTGTATGTATGTATATTGGATAGAATGGCAGCATTTTAGACTCCATAGATGTCCTCGAAATCAAGAAAAACTGTTATGCGGAAATTCCTGACACGTATATGACTCTAGTCTGCGTTCCCGTATATATTCAGTACCACGTCTGCCATGACACACAATAGTGACTAACTAAAATAAGTAAATTCCAATTATTGAAATATGTCTGGAACTTTTAGCTTTGGTTTTTAATCTATTTTATTTATGCCTTCTTGAGATTAAATGAAATTTTACTATACACATATTTCATATTATCTCATATTTTTTTTTAATTGTTTTCTTTTAACAACATAGAAGTTTTTTGTATTATGTCCATATTTGCATCTATATAAAATAAAACATAATTTACAATTAAAAAAAACACATAATAAAATTTTGCGAGAAAAATATTTTTAATTTGACCATGAAACTGTACCCACAGCCTTGATTGTTTTCCTTGAAAAAAAAAGTACAGTTTCATTAACATGAATTCCATGACGCAATGTATAAGTTTAATGTTTATTCTAATTCTGCTTCGTATCAATTTCGTTTGTTAACGGTTTCTTGCTTTTATA
>JACEII010000001.1:10196693-10214194 GCA_014332785.1 Antheraea mylitta
AAAAATTTAATAAGGAGTAATTATACAAAATAGCAAATTCTAAAACCAGAACAAATGTAAATACAGAACAAATTGCAAATAGAAAATAAAGTCGCAAATAATAAAAAATAGAACCAATAAAACCCCAAGGAAGCAGAAACAAAACGATGCCAAAAATGAAACATAAATAAGGACTCTGACCACCATGTTAGAGGTGAAAAGCCGACTCCCTACAGACGGGCGTCCTATAAATTTAAAAAAAAAAAAAAAAAAAAAAAAACACGATCACGTTCATTTAATATTATCTAGGATTTATAGAATAATATTTATTTAACCTTTATTGCAATTCCAAGTTTAATAAATGATAAATTTTAGCTGAATAAGACATACATGTAGAAGAAATAAGTCACAGAAGTCAAGATTATAAAGCTTGTTGAAGAAAAAACGAACACTTCCAAGAAGTGCAATAGCAACCCATCAATCAACTAATCTATCTTATATTACAAGCGTGCGCAGGGTGTGGTCGCATATGCTAATGTGTAACCGATTTAGCAAACAGTACCGTGGTTGCCCAGTACAGTTCACAATGGAAGTAGATACTACCTAGATAGTGTGTAACGGGCAGAAATGTAAAATATTATTAAAAAAAACTATACAATGGAAATATACTATTATTTCTCAATACAGTTACATAAATACGTGCATTTATAAAATATAGAGATGTTGAATTGTTAATGTTTACGTGTTTAATCTATTTTACTAGTTTTCTAATGTTTTTGTCACTTTTCAATAGAGAAGTCGCGATAAGAACTATCATTGTTATCATTCACAATGTACAAGCAACAGAGAGAGATATAAAGGTTTTTTTTGCTTGCTACAGAGCAATTGAAATATGAAAGCGATTGAGGAACGCTGATTGAATTTGCTGTTAGAAACCTATAGGCAACCAAATATACGTATTGATTTTAAGGTGTAACCACCTGGTTCATCTAATCAAAGTTTTCTAAGCATAATCTAATTATTGTCACCTTTTCTTTTGTTCTTCATTAAAGAGTATCAGAGGACTACTTGAGATAAATAAATAGTATCTCTATCTATAAATAGTATATCTAGTAACCTTCAATTTCTATTACTATAATTCTAAATTCCTTTGCGGTAAACACGTTAATATCTTATCAGAATCCGAGGTTTTGTGTATTACTTATCTTAATTGCAATTTGGCATTACAGGTTCGCTTCTATAGAATCGCGTAATAATATATACACACTACTGGCTAATTAATATCTTCTCAAGTTTGGACCAGCAGTTATATTTAAGTTCAGTCAGACCTATGGCCTGGTAGATGAACAATCAAAAATTTTTAGAACTTTTATTTTTCTTTCGTACAGATAACCATAGGGATTTAAGAAAAAAACTATATTTGGACATTGCTGATAAATACTTCACTTTTGTTTATATGTACACAAACAAATATTAAGATAAATTGTAGATCATATAGCTGAATATTGCATGATAAGGTATTCAAACTTTAGCAACAAGGTGATAGCCACTAACAAAAACTAATGTGATACTTAAAACAATCTTCGTCAACGTTGTTTACACAGATAGGTTTAAGCAATTAAGGCTAAACGTAACTTAATTACGAAGACGATTAAGACCGTCTGAACGCTCAGCAACTCAATATCAATATTTGGTACGAACTTACAGGGGAGTTGAGTTACGGGTAAAACAAACACTTCTCATTCTACAAATGATTCTCCAATTGATTTTATTTTAATGACAAATATTTCTTTTATATACTTATATACTTACGAACTGTGCCTTCCGTCCGCGTGGAATCTAATGTAAAAAACAGTGAGTAATAAAATCATCTCAAACTCTTTGTAATGTCAAAATAATTATACGGCGCTGATAAGTTTTTTTTTATTACTACACACTATTTATCACTACTATTACATATCTAACAGCTATTTTAAAATACATTATTATTTAACATAAGGCGAAAATTGTGGTGAAGCGCTAAAACCTAGACTTAAAAATAAAAAACCGTTGTTCATATTTTGACGGGGCTTTTATAAGAAGAAACTTTAACTGTCTTAATAATAAAATGGTTCCGCCCAAATATGACAAACTAAAGAAGCAGTGCAAATAACCACGCACGGCCCACGCGTACTTTTACAAGAACACATTTTTCTGCTAAATTGAAACGGTCGAAAAGCTAGCATCAACTCCTATGATTTTTACGTCCTGGTGTTGTAAATATATTTTAAGGCACAGTTGAAAAGAAATACACATAAATTGAAATAAACTTTAAATATCTGAGATTAAGGAAAATAATATATATAGGCAGAAGAACAAAAAACTTGAGAGGTGTCAAGGGACACCCGGATGGAACGAAGTTCCTTTCGATTAATTAGTGAAGGAATTGTAATATTTTTTTTTTTTTAAGTTATAATAATATTTTTTTTATTATTAACAAATATAATGTTATATAAACTTAATCAGTAGGCTCAATTTTCGTAATAATTGGCTTGTGGTAACTGAAGTAAGAAACATGTTTGGGATCATTATTATTATTATTTTTTATTATTTACAAAAAACCTGTATACACTCAACAAAAATAATCGTCGCGACACCACACTGTTCAATGCGAAATAGAAATGAAAATATCTGGCTTGCTTTCTATAAGAGAGAGAGAGATACAGACAGACAGAGAAACATGCGACGCCGCACAGCTTACAATAGCTTACTATAGCAAAAAGTGTCGTGACAACTTTTCGTAAGAATTGTTTTCCGTCTAGTCCCCTTTCACAACGCGCGATAAGGAACTTCGTTCCAATAAGCGTATAGCAAAAATAGTAAATAGTACGGATAAAGTCCACACTTATAAGGGTCCCCTAATTAGAGCAAGAAATGTTTAGCTTCTAAATTGTGTAACGACACCGTCTACTGTTAATGGATATTTTTATTGGTTTTTACTTAATTCACTCGCGTTAAATCGAGGAAAATCTGTTTGTAAAGTTCATCTTTTATTCTATTATTACACAAATCTAGTCTAAATTAACTTTTAGACCTACGCTGCCTTCATCCGTCTCGAATTTTACACTTGAATTTGTAAAATACTAATAATATTAATATTTCGATGGCATTATGTTTACAAATACCTAAGTTTATTGTATGACATCTACGATCTATTTACTTCAACTACCACTTACCGATACAGTCATCTATTGCAAAACGGCGGAAGCAAAGTTGTACACCTATTATATACCTATATATGAGTATATCTATACTAATATTATAAAGAGGTAAAGTTTGTGAGTTGTGGCGTTGTAGGGGGTAATCTCAGGAACTACTGGTCCGATTTGAATAATTCTTTCAATGTTATATAGATCATTCATCAAGAATGGTTATCGGCTATATATCATCACGCTAAGATCAATAGGAGCGGAGCACAGATGAAAAATGTTTCAAAATCAGGATGTTTTTTTCCTTTTGAGAACTGCTGCGTGTTAGTGTTGGTGTTAGTGTATCTATTCCACGCGAACGAAGTCGCGGGCAGAGGCTAGTAGTAGTATATATATATATAACGAAGGTGATTTTATTTATTTGTTTGTTACACTAAGAAACCTTAACTATTCAACCGAACATCATGAAATTTTGCATACACGTCTAGGGATACAAAAAAATGTGCTGATCCCAAGAAACAAATGAAGTCTATAATTAAGCGAGAGAAGCCGCGAGCAACAGTCTCTATATAATAGGCGTAGATAAAACAGTACAATATCTTTTACTATGATGATCATCAAACGATCTTTTTTGTTTAGTATTAGGGGTGTGCGAATAATTCGAAGTTACGAACTATTCCTTTCGAATCGAATAATTCGAAGTTCCCAACCAATTCAACAATTTTCGAATCATTCGATTTTTTTCGAATAATTCGAGAATTTCAAATACTTCGATAGTTCGAAGTGTTCGATTCGAATTTAGATTCGAATATTAAAATTAGATTCGATTCGTACGATATTCGCACACCCTTATTTAGTATGTAAAAATGAGATTTAGTGTTATCGAAAAAAAAAATTTTTTTTTTCACTCATACTACACGCTGCGCCATGATATACGTTTGTACAATATTTATACAATTTTTACCATTAAAAAAATCTCAAGAAAGTATAGAAAATAATATCTGCATATTAACACTAGAACGAAAAACGTTGTCAACGCAGTTTATTAAGAAAAACTTAATTATTATACATATACTACTTGTTAAGACAACAATGCGTTTCTGACCCGGGCATGTAAATATTTTATTTCTTTTGGCAATAATGCAGATTTTATTATACTATATATTGTAGCGTATCATGCCTTAGACAATGTTTGTCTAGAAACTTCTCTCATTAATTCTAGCTGTGTTTGTGATCATTATATTTTTTTTAATTTGTATTTATAGTTATCTTCTTCTCTGTGTACTTATATATATATATATATATATATATATATATATTATTGAAGCACGACATAGTGACTGCACTACGCCTGATGTTAAGCATAGTACAATCCAAAAGCATCGGCAACCACCGAGAAACATTATCCATCGCCGGTCGCCGCTGTCATGCCGGCTATAATGACGAAAGTCACCCGGTACTGGATATGCACAGGCTGATCCCGAAACGCGACGCGCAGAAGCGAGTCACTATGACGGGCTTTTTCGCCATGTACATGGTGGTTGCGACCCAGTCGGGCTGTAAAACCCTACCACCCCGCTTTCGCCATTACCTCGTTCGTTATTTAGTAGGGTGCACCACGTGCAGGTGAGATTGGCTTGGGTGTCTCAAGTCTTAAGATGTTACGCGACACCCCTTACACCCCAAATAGTTTTATATTTATATTTATAGTTATCTTCTTCTCTGTGTACTTATATTTTCATAAGTGACAACTTGCTATTAACTTTCAAACATGTTACTGCTTTGTTAATTAATTAATGTTAGCTGTTAGTTTTCCTAAAATGAAAATCAAATACACAAATACAACCCTTACGACCACTGGGGGGCCACCATTTATTGGAACTTTTTTCGAACTGACTTCGCTATTGGTCTAGCAAGGCCTTAACAGCTTCACCGGACTATTAAGGCGAGCGGTTAAGGCACTCAGCCATTTTATATTGACAACTAGCTCAGGGGTGTACGGCACACCTCGGCTTGTGCTGTTGTCTAGTTCATTCATGTCGCGACCTACCTGACCTAACCTAAGCTACATATTCATACGTATACAAGTTAGTAAGATATATATGTGTACCAAGTATGGAATTGGAGCAAAAGACATTTGATATTAATTTCTTTCAATTTACAAAAAAATATATGAACAGTCTGCTTGCTATTAATATCTTAAGTGGTTTGCGACAACAACGCAAAAATGGACGACAAAATGAAGTAATTTCAAGACCCAAATTTCTTAAGGAACCGCCCTTAATGTGGGCAGATGTTCTTAATTGCTCGTAACGTTTAAGGCATGTAACCGCAACATTTAATATTTCTGCGGTATTGAAAGAAAATATTACTGTATTATACATAGCCGAGCCTTTGTCATTTGTACCACGCTTGAATGAACCATCGAATACAAGTGAAAGGCAAGAAGATATAAGAATATTTCGTATCTGATTACCCAATTAACCTGTGGGAACTTAACTCATGCGGGTCAACTATTTTACGACATTTATTTATAACTAGCCTCTGCCCGCGACTTTGTTCGCGTGGAATAGTCACTTGCTGTTAGCGTTAACACGTAGCGGAAGCTCTGACGAGAAAAAAAAGCCCGTTTTTTAAACATTCCTCATTGGTGTTTCGTTCCTATTAGTCTTAGCGTGATAATATATAGCCTATAATCATTCTCGATAAATAAGCTATATAACATTGAAAGATTTATTCAAATCGGACCAGTAGTTCCTGAGATTACCCCCTACAACGTCACAAAATTTACGTCTTTATAATATTAGTATAGATTATCTGTGCTCGTGACTTTGTCCGCATAACACCTTGTGTAAAAAACACTGATTAATAAAATCATCTGAATGTATTATTAAATCCACTTACTTATCTACTTTTATCTCGTACTTACGCCGTGTTGTCATTAAAATTACAATTACTTTTGAAAGAGTGGACCGATTTTAATGAAACAAAGACTAAGTTACGCTCGAGTAAGTGTTTTAACCTTTTCTTTCCTTGCTAAGCGTTTATTGTGAATGCTTTACAAGTGATGCGTGTTCAAACAAACAGACAGACAGATAAACAGACAGACATTTCTAAAAATGATTGAAATGTAATTTATTGCTTACTCCTAGATACCGGCAACATTTTTTTTACGAAAATCGAATAAGTATAGACACGTTAGATTTACGTTCTTATTATATGTATAGATATAGAAGATATGTGTTCTAGAAAAATAGGATAATGTACCTCGCGGACGCAGTAAATTTATTTTTTCTCAACCTGACTACGCTATTGGCCTTAATTTTTTCGCCTTTACAGCTTCACCGGACTACAACGCAGTAAATATTTAACAATTTCGAAATAAATAAAAGCCTATTTTTGCACATTACTTTCGTTATCTTCTAAATGAGACGGCCTGTACGCCATGTATTGTAGAACGATTGTACAAATTTAGAAACATACAACAATTAAGATATATAAGAATATACGAGCCGTTTATTTTATTACAGGCTTACTACTGTATTTCCCATGGTTTATTATATTTCCTACTTAACAGGTAACATGGTTTAAGATCTTTTTCTATAACACTTAACAAAAATATATAGCTGTACTTTTGCTCTTTAACAGAACTGGTGCCCCGAGGTCATTCACTGATTAGATCACTTGAGAACTGAATTGGTTTTTCCGGATGAAAAACAATTGGCAAATTATATACCAAAACCTTCCCCGTAAATCACTCTATCTATTAATGGAAACCAAATGGTAATCCGCTCAGTAGTTTTTGAGTTTATCGCGAACAGACAGACGCGGCGGAGGACTCTATTTTATAATGTCGTGACGACATCTATAGCTTTTCATTTTATCTTTCATATGAAGAGAAATATGTTTGTTTTGTTTAGTACGGATTATGAATAGCTTTACGCAAACAATAACTTTGTAGTACACATAAACTAGATAACAAAAACAAACCCAAGAATATATTTTGACATGTAGTCCGGTGAAGCTGTTAAGACCTTGATGGGTCAATAGCGTAGTCATTTCGAAAAAAAAAAAATATTTTGACATTTTTCGGATGACAAGCATTTTACATCGAATGTAAACGGGCAAACTTGAGAAGTTTCAATTCATTTCCTGTCACTAAGTAGCGTGGCTAAATATGTAAATTGTTTACTTTATACGTTAGTTCGGTTTTTACACGCGACGACCGACGTGTTAATTTTAGCCGCACACGTCGGATCGCATCCGCCCCTGGCTTGCCCGGTAGCACGGCCGTGCCCTGACGATTTACGCCTCTCCTAATCAACTCACTTAACTCTATTGTAGAAAATACGTATATATGATAATACTAGCTGGTCCCGCGAATTCGTCTACGTGAAATAGTTACTTTGGACTAACGCTAACACGCAACGAAAGTTCTCAAAAGGAAAAAACCGGTTATGAAACATTCCACATTGGTGCTCCACTCCTATTAGTCTTAGCGTGATGATATATAGCCTATAAACTTCCTCAATAAATGAACTATCTAACACTGAAAGAATCTTCAAATCGAACCAGTAGTTCCTGAGATTAGCGCGTTCAACCAAACAAACAAAACCCTTAAACTTTATAATATTAGTATAGATTTGTAGAAAACATTTCAAAAAGCTTATCAACGTTTCCACTCAACGGACAGTCGTCTAAAACAATATTTGCACAATAGTAATATGGGACGATTACAATAGATCATTACTAGTCACAGTGATACAGGACTAACATCTGCATAGGCCCTCTTTACAATAAACAAAAAGTAAATAATAGTTGCAGATGTATGAAGTGATATACCTCATTTACAAAACATTGTGACGTATATAGATATGGACATATATGAGCGAAAAAATACTCAATCTATCATGGAATTTTGCTTACTCGTAGTTAGGAGCACAGGAAAGGAAGTAAATTTTTACCTCATTACCTTAGCGCGAACAACGACGCGAATAAAAACTTATACTGACGTAAGAGTAACTCTCTATTTCTAAACCTACTGTAATCACCCGGATTATGGAACCGTGTGTTAGATTACCTAATATCTTATTTAATAATAGCATTGTAAATATTCCTTACGATATAGCTTATATCACTGCAAGGAAATTCGGTTTTATATCAATAAAAGATTTTTCTTGATCAATACCGCTTGAGATTACTTACTATTTCCAAGGTTTAAAACTTTACCTAAAACATATTATAGACTAGCTATTACCTGCGACTTCGTCTGCGTAGAATTTTAAAAAGTAATGTTTATTTCATGTAAACTATGCGTGCATGACACATGCGTTCCTTTTGTTCATTATATTTGCGAGAACTCCTTTTATTTCTTAAATAAAAGTAAACTAAATTGCTCTTTATAACATCTAGCTAGCTGCCATTAAAAGTCTTGTCAAAAACGGTACAACCATTTGGGAAACTAGCCAGAACAAACAGACAGAAAACCAATTAAAATTGATCATTTGTTATAAATTTCGTATATACTTATATATATTTGTCTATATGTTATATATTTCATATCACAAAATTATGAATATATATATATATATATATAAATGTAGATATTAATATACTAACTATTTTCCTGTTCACGCCATATTAGATAACATTTAAATCATTCTGCTTACCTGCTCTTTATTTTTATTTTTTTCCTTCTTCCTAAAAACAGGCATTTTCACTACACAATCACCACTAAGTCACGTTGTTTTAATTGATTATTATTTATAACATCCTATGAGTGAACACGATTGACCAAACAAATCGAACTGGTATTATCGGAAATGAACTAAATAATACTATCGTGAAATGTCCTTGGAGACTTGAGTTTATCGCTCTCGACTGTGTGTGCAATAGATATTTATAAAGACGATAAATATACAGGTAATATGGTTTTTACACAGAAATGCGTTATCGCCACTCCACATATGTAAGTAGGTTTATTCTTCACTCCCATCACGCGTTAACTGCATTTGTTTTTTTTTTTGGGAAGAAATGTTTCCCTGTGTTATCTAATCGCAAAAATAAACCCTCTTTGAGGCAGATCTTTGACGTAACAAAACTAAACGGGGGATTTTTTCTACCCAAATATAACTGTTGAACCGTAACCAAAATAAATTTTTTTTTAATAAAAACACCGTAAAGAACATGATGCCAAAGATCTCTATAGACTTACCTTTTTTTTTTTTTTTTTTCGAAATGTCTACGCTATTGACCCAGTAAGGTCTTAACAGCTTCACCGGACTACTAAGGCGAGCGCTTAAGGCACTCAGCCGATTCCATTCTGGCAACCAGCTCAAGGGTGCACGGCACACCTCGGCCTGGCTCTTGCCTGTTGCATGCAAAATCGCGACCTATCTTAGCTAACCTAGCTAACTATTCATATATGTATAAGTTGTTGAAACGTATATGTGTACCAAGCATACACGCCTCAACAACTCCATATAACTATAGACTTACTCCACCGGCTATTTTTACGCTACTGTTTTTGTTTCCATACCTTACCATCTATTCATAAAGCGAACTAGACATTAAAACGCTATAGGAAACCCCTATATATACATATATAATACTATAAAAGTTTGTGAGTATGGATGGATGTTTCTTACACTCTGACGCAAAAACTACATAATGGATTTTAAAGATGTTGTAATATAGTTTATACCCCACATAATTGACACAAAGTAGCACAACTCTGTCCACCGCTACTATCATAGATGCATCACGAAAAAAAGTACTGTTGTTGCGATATTGAGTTAATTCGACATTGAGGCTAGCGAAGATGAGGGGCATAAACTAGTTTTCTGATACAGTTTTGGCGTCTCTCCTAACATTAGTCTACACCTCAGAGACTAGAAACTACAAGGCTAGACCACGAAATAAAAAAGATAATAATCACCTCAACATAAAAAGGAAAAATAGATAGGTGCTTGCCTTGCTTGGCTCGGTGACACTACATTAGCGCAGCAGAAGATTTATATCGTGGAATTTTTTAGTAAGTAGGAGTCTGACACCCAGGGTTATGTATAGGTGTACAATGTAGGATTTCTTTCCACATAAAAAAGGTATGGCTGCCTAAACAAACAGATAGTTAATTAGCAGTTGTCTTACCATAGTGCTATGGTTCCATGAAATGTTTCATTTATCGATTCCTAAAATTCAAATTCACTCAGCGAGAATTGTAAATCACATTACATTTCGTTTTCTACTTCGAAAGGGAAATAAAATTAATCTAACACGTTATAAATTTATCACAGAAGACGTCGGAGTAACGATTGGAAGGCTACAACAGTATTAGCTTTTAATTCAATAAACGTATATTTTCAAGCAATCCCGTTGATTGACAACAGATGAGGCTAATGCCTTACCAGTTTATTACCTGAAATACATGAAGGCTGTTTACACTTTACTTATTGTATATAAATATTAATATGTACGTACTTATGTACGTCTTAGAAGTTTTACTTCTTTGGTCTAACAAGATAAAAATCTTTTCAAAAATTTTGTTTCGCCTTATTCTACGTTTGTAGAAAAAGAGACACTAACAATAGAAAAAAGATATTTACTACACTGAAAGTTTTATTATATACAAAAAAGGTGTCGGTTTTTAGTGACGGTGTGCGCGCACATCGTAAAATTTACTCTCATCACTTTTTCCTAACGCGACAAAAGAAGTATAACTTCAATAATTCAATATGATTATTGTATTACATATGTAGTATATGTTCATCCTTTAATATAGTAAACTTCTGTGTCCTTGTCCGTGTAATTTTTTTTTAATCTACAACAATGCTTCTGCTAAATTGATTTCTTTTGTAAACCGACTTCTCGATTTCCCATTATATATGAAAATATTATTATAGTTCATTCCGAGATACATTTTTTTCTTTTTTGATGTCGAAAAAAATTACAGTAATTTTAGTACTTCAACCTACTTTGGAAAATCATGTGAATCCAAGTTGTGAAAAGTAAACGTTCAGTTACTACAGCAGTGTAATTTATTTTAACGTATTGTTACGACTGTGGTGTATCTCTTATTGCATATCAACAGGAGTTAAATGCAAACAGTTAGTAATAAGACTCTTGGTGCCTTGTTCATATAGCAACGCGTCACGACGCTGACAGGCGGCGCGGCACGGCAGCGGCAAAGATGGCGACGCGGCGCCACACTTTTGTATTATAAATGCATTTGCATATTTCATTGATTCAGAATACACTACATATTTTGAGTATATGGCAAGAGTAATATCAAAATCAGAGATACGTTCACCGAAAACGAACACAAAATCAAATATTTACATTAATATTTATGTTGTAGAAAGGTTTCATGTGTCGTTACATTTCAAAATGAGCTATCTCCAATTTTAGCCATTCCTAATGTTTACATTATGTTTCAAGATCTTCAAATTTTCGTAAATGTTAAATATTAAGATCGTACAAAAAAATCAAAGCCTTATTAACGGCAAAAATTGAACTTCGTTCTCGGTGTATAAAAACTGGAAATGGTAAAAAAGTTAATCATGTTATATGAATGATTTTTTTTCTCGAACTGACTACGCTATTGACCTAGCAGGGTTTTAACAGCTTCACTGGACTATTTTATATGAACGATTGAAATTGGATTCAGCTTATTTTGAAATGTAACGACACGTATTTTATTAAAAAATGTTATTGTTACAAGAAATCGTTTCTTTAAGGGACTGCAAAATGACTGCACTGTTCCTGATGATGAGAGCACAATACAATCCAAAAACAATGGTGACCACCGAGAGACACGCCATCCCTCGGCCTGCGTAAATGTCTCTTCACGTTACGCTTTAAGGACCCCATGTTATACGAAGAAGGGAACACACTGGCCGTGAGATTGTTCCACAGCTTCACGGTACGGCAAAGATAAGAAGTTGTGAACTTTAAATCATCTTAATGTTAATAATAATTGATATTTTTATACCTTTTATGATAGAAAAAGTATCCCTTGAATTTCAATTTAGCACAAATAAACCTAAAACCGAAAGATTTAAAAAACTTGGTTAAATATTGCTAAATTTTTCACAAGCTATACGAAAACATATTGGTAAGAGATGACTATACATTAAAAGAACTGATAATAACATAAATACTTATGTAAAGCGGAAGAAGCACTCGCAACTCAAACGCATCGTGTCTCAAGCTGACGTATTATAAAAACATCTGTGCGAAGAATGCATACTTCTCGATCGGGCTAAGGCGAACCCGGGGGTATTAGCGGTGTATGACATTATATGGTGTGAATAATCATGTGTTTATGCAGTTGGGTCGTTTCCGTACAATAGCATAGATGTTTGTTCTACAGATGTCATTTAACAAACGTATTGCAAAACGTAAAATATTTCTTTTATTATACTATTTTGTTGAATTATGAACGCAACATTCTCTTATACGTAATTTAAATATCAGTTGGCACCACTGTGTCACTACTTGTTCTACACTATCTGTGCATTTTGTCTATCAATGTTCTCTCTATGTGATTTAAAAAATATTAACATACTATATTTATATTTTAAATATAAACATAATATATTTCATTATAAAATAATCGTCCATTACACAAATACTAGCTGACACGTGCCCACTTCGTTAGGCGATAAACATTTATAAAAAACTACTTTTTGTAACTTAAATATAAAAGTTAGAACGTATGCTGTTGCTCTACAACTTTTCTCCGACTTTGCAAATCTAACTACCACAAAAAAGTCCTTTCATTTTGGAGTTAATATAAAGCATATTGTCACGAATAACGTGGCTTTCTATTGGTAAAAGAATATTCAAAATCGGTTTAGTAGTTCCTGAGATTACCCCCTACAACGTCACAAACTCCCGGACTTGTAAACTGTACCCCTTTATAATATTAGTATAGATGAGCATAATCCTACATATTTACGTTACATGCATTTGTATTTGCATTATATTCATTACATATATAGTAGTCTAACATTATATGACAATGTTAGACTACTATAAATGTATATGCAGGTATGTTCTATGACATATTTTCTAACACAGATGCAGTGTGTGAAAAAACATCCTAGTTTATTGTACAATTTGTCCCACATAATATTATAACTATACTAAGAATCAAGAGACACGTGGAAAACATATGCGCTCTATTCGTTCCAATGTGGTTATACAAGTTAATGCTTTTCCCAAAGCATTTACGTCAGTTGGTAACGAATAAAATTAAATAAATATATATTACGTTCAAAGAAGTAAAAGTCGTCGTGTTTTTACTTACCCGGGTGACAATTTATTTGCTTCCTTATATAAGATGTAAATTGTGGTAGTTGTTTTAACACAGTCTTCGTTAAAACTTTTTGTTGCTCTATTTTTTCGAAACTATTCATTTTCATGAGAATATTCGCATCATTATTTCAACAATACAATTACATTTTGATTGGTATCTAAATTTCCTAAATTTTATACCTAATTAAGTTATAACATCACTTAAACTAATCAATATAGGATCCGAGAAGGTTAATAGTAAAGAAAAAAGTATATAACAGTATATGATATATTTTCTGTATAATTATCTTCTCTAAAACTTCTATAATTGTAAGAAATGTTCAGTTTAATTGTAGGAAATATTACTATACAAATTTCGGACAATAGCTAATAAGTGACCCCTGATAATTAAGTCAATTACAGTGAATACATATAGCTTGTATTTAAAATCGCACGTAATGCACTACGCAAATTCATGAAACATTAGAAGACGCTGATATCCACACTTCTCCTTTATTTAGCAACTAGCCTCTGCCCGCGACTTCGTTCGCGTGGAATAGATACACTAACGTCAACACTAACACGCAGCAGTTCTCGAAAGGAAAAAACATCCCGATTTTGAAACATTTTTCATCTGTGCTCCGCTCCTATTGCTCTTAGCGTGATGATATAGCCTATAACCATTCTCGATGAATGAGCTATATAACATTGAAAGAATTATTCAAATCGGACGAGTAGTTCCTGAGATTACCTCCTACAACGCCACAACATCACAACGTCACAAACTTTACCTCTTTATAATATTAGTATAGATGAACGCAAGTTTATGTAATCAAATTTAACAATATTGGATCACATCTTTATAACTTTGATGAAATACTTGAGAAGTAAAAATGAAATGTAAATATGAATTGTACGCTGTTCTTTCCTCATATCTACAACAATTCTATAAAAATATTACAATCTGAGATCATCACATCAGCATTGAAGAGTACCATTGACCATTGACCTCTTCCCGAAAGAAGTTAAGACATAATTACCACGCCAGGTGACAACGTAGTGGCGATTTTTAGACTACTAAAATCCGGCGATAAAAACAAGCGACAAATATATTAAACAAACTGAATTTTTAAAGTAGAGTTCCATTTTCAAACATCGTAATTAATTTTTAAATATTCTTAGTGCAATGGCCAGTTCCGAAAATTTTTAGTCCCGCCTATTTATTTATTACCTTCATTGTCGTTTACAACTAAAATCGGTTTATGTGGCATTTTTAACTCTTAGTGAAAATAGAACACCTATAGTAATCATATTGTTAAACATAAACCATTATGTAATAAAAACATATAATAGTGTACCTCTTACAATTGTACAATTGATTGAAAACAAAATAACTTTTACATTCAATGTCGTTATTATCATCTTTATCGTTAGAATTATGAACGATGAATCAAATTGTGTACATTTTCTCAACGTGTAAGTAATTACGTAATACTAGATTCTTTCCCATAAAAACTGAGCACAATTTATCTTAAGATATAGTGTTACACATCAGTTGTACGCTAATTAGCACATGTTAGAAACGCTATTGTTCCTTAGTTTGTATATAAATTAGCATGTTACCTTCCCGTGTTTCAATGTTATGTCATACAATTTAAATATAGTGCTAACATCTGTTAATTGCAGAAATTTTAAAAGAGATGTTCTATATAAACAAGGTTAGAAGTAATTCAAGTTGATGAAGGCGTTAGTTTACCGAAATCCATCATTAAATATTAGAGTGGACATTACTTTCCACTTCCCTCTGAAATTGATTGGCCGTTGCCATTTTTTTAAATATCATATCAGGCAGGTGGGTCACCTGATGTTAAGTGATCACCACCGTCCATAGACACTTGCAACACCAGAGGATTCGCAAGTGCGTGGCCAGCCTGTGTTGGTTGGGAAGAAGAGAGGGGGAAAGTGGAAGGACGGAAGGGAGAACGGGAGGTGGGCCTCCGTCGTACTCACTGACGGAACGAAACCCAACAATGCACTGTTACTACATGTCGATGTTTTTGTAGGCCGGGTGGTACTTACCCGGGGGGAGCCGAGCCATTCATGCTGAAACCAATAATAGCTTCAACGTGGCTCTATCACCTACCACCTGCTTTCCTAACAGGAACCTTCCAGCTTCTAATCTAGGACAGCGACACTTGACACCTGTTTGTTCATGTTTATTTCAACCCCATCGTTTCTTCAACTAAACTTAGCCTATTAATAAAGAAAAACAATCGAAGCTATCGTAAATTTGCTAAATCAGCAATTATTAATACAATGAATTATACTGTGCTATTATGCCAATTACAGCAAAATCGATAAGACTCGACGCGACGCGACGTATAACAATTTATACATTATTATGCAAATACGATAACCCACATTACAAAGTCCCTCGGCATGCAGGTGTGTAGGGTTGCCAAACAAACTGTCAACAATATATTTGAATATTCACATATACTATACATAGATTAATTTAATTACTAGACTATACTAGACTATATATAGATTAATCTAAATTTTTCTAATACCTTAGAAACAACAGTTTTATCTGTATTAAAAATAAGGTATATCCTTTACTATACCAGTGACAACGTGTATGTAAAGTTTCGTTTAGATCGGTTTAGTAGTTACGGCATTAAAATGTAACAAACAAACTCCCACTCTCATTTAAAATATTAGTTAGAAATGGCTAAAATTATTTGCTAAACATTTAGATGATTCAAATTTTTACACTGTAATTTGAATCCAGGATCATTGTTAAACCTTTACGGCATGTAAAAACTATATTATTTTATACACCTTTAAGAATAAAAATGATATTTTTTTTTTGTCATTTTAATTATATAAAAATAATTGTATCAACTTATGATTAAGGAGTACTAGCCTCTGCATGCAACTTCGTCCCCGTGGAATAGTTACTTTGGGCTAATGCTAAAACGCAGCGGAATCTCTCAAGAGGAAAAAACCCCGATTTTTAAACATTATTCATTGGTGCTCTGCTCCTATTGATTTTAGCTTTTTTAGATTTTTGATTTTAGATAAAATATAACATTCCTTGATAAATGAGCTATACAACACTGAAAACATTTTCAAATCGGACCAGTAGTTCCTGAGTTTACCGCCTACACCTTCAATAACTCACAAACTTTACCTCTTTATAATATTAGTATAGATTATGAAAATGGAGATATAAAACAAATATGTGGATATATTTAAACCGTTGTTTGTTCAGAATTGTTTTGAAAGATGATTATTTTTACATAACCTTACTAATTTCTAACAAAACATACGACTATTTTATTTAGAAAACCTATATTTAATTTAGTAAGGTACATTATCCCTGACACCTTTCAACGCCCAATATAATATATACTATATTATATTATAGCATACTAGCTTTATCCGCGGTCGCGTTCAGGTTGTGTCGATTTTAAACATTAAATACAGCCCATGTTAATCATTGAATGTCGCCTATTTATGTGAAAGGATCCTTTAAAATCCATTATTTATCTTTCGAATTCATTCAAAACAAATAAATATTTTTTTTTTCCTTTTTTTGTAATAACAGATATGGTTCTACGTAATGTTGATTTACGAATATTACAATATACATTTAGTTTTCATTTAAATTAAACTGATCACATAAACACGATTTAAACGACGAAAATAAAGAAATATATTTTATTAATTTGTATATTTTGTTTTTAACGCAACAAAATATGTATTCCATTTTAGTAGAATCTATTTTGAGATAAAGTTAACAAAACGAAATGTATGTAAGAAATGTGTAAAATTTTATACACTATGTATAGTTATTTATTTAGATAAATATGTTGTTTCCAATTATACCTATAGTAATTACAACATGCATTTGTCGCACACTATTACTCTAAAAAACTCTAAGTGTCTTTCTTTACATAAATAAAAAAAAAAACAAAAAGCAAAAACGTAAACACATTTCTTTATTAGAACATTGTATTGCAGATGTCGAATTTG
>JACEII010000001.1:10227403-10241175 GCA_014332785.1 Antheraea mylitta
TTTTACCGTTCGAAAATTGAATTTATTTCGGGGTGTGACCAAAAGATTTGTTAATTCGGAAAGGGACTGTATATAAACCTTTGACTATCCATACTAATATTATAAATTGTGACGTTGTAGAGGGTAATCTCAGGAACTACTGGTCCGATTTGAAAAATTATTTTAGCGTTATATAGCTCATTCGTCGAGGAAGGTTATAAGCTATATATCATGCTAAGACCAATAGGATCGGAGCACCCATGAAAAATGTTTCAAAATCGGGATTTTTTTCCGCTTGAGAGCTTCCGCTGCGTTTTAACGTTAGCCCAAAGTAACCATTACTACACGGACGAAGTTGCGAGCAGGGGCTAGTAACATATATACATGCTTACCACCCCATTGATGTCGTTTAATATTAATATTACCAGCTGGTAAAGGTTTTGCTGCTGAACCAGACGTCTCTTCCTAAGAGAGAGTATTATAATCACCGCCGAAACCCATGGCGTCATAGCGATTTCAAATCTCGAGTACTAGCTTCGTAAGCGGCCAACTACAACCTTGAATGAATATGTGAATACTATATTGCACTTTGGAGCACAGAGTACTTTGTATTAGTGGAAACTTTGGAGTTTGTACACTGGTGAGTTTAATACCACAAGCCGTTGCAGTTAACTAACGGTATTGTAAACAAGAACAAAGTTATCGTAGGTACTGCATATATAAAAAAGGGACAGAATATACGTATGTACAAAGTAAATCTACTGATATAATAAGTTGGACATCTATTTCTAGCCTGAAAGTGAGTCTATTCTTTAGACAACACCAGTGTTATTATAAAGTTAAATACGTATTAAACAGTTGTTTCCAAAAGGTTTTAGTCCTAAATGCACTGTGCTCGCCTGAGGCAAGTTCACGTTATCCTTTTTTCGCAAATCTAACCTAACCTAACCTAACCAAAGCGAGACAAAAGAGCAAGATGGTGAACATTCACCGAGCGCGGTGTTTTTAAAACTTACCCTTTTAAAAGCAAGTATTCAATACGTATTAAACTTTTTAGTAATAACACCGCACATGTTTTATACAATATTAATTCATATAAGTAAAATTAAAATGGTATATTAAGAGAAACAATATGCATTCTTCAATAACATGTTTGACGTATTTATTCAAAAAGTCGTCATGTTAAACAGATGTGTACAGTATACATTATTACAATACTTAATTGAATATGTATATGCACACAATGATTGTAATAAAAAGTCGTTTTAAATATTAAAAAGGAATTATTTTAATAAAAACACATTAAAGGTTTTAGAATACCGTGTACTTTATAATTAAAAACATCGTTTCGTCTATTATAAAATTTAATGCTCCTTCTATTTTATTTATAATTTTAATTAATATTATAAAGAGGTAAAGTTTGTGAGTCTCAGGAACTACTGGTCCGATTTGAAAATTTCTTTCAGTGATATATAGCTAATTTCTCAAGAAAGGTTATAGACTATATATCATTACGCTAAGACCAATAGGAGCAGAACACCGATGAAAAATGTTTCAAAATTGGATCTTTTTTCCTCTTGAAAGTTTCCGCTGCGTGTTAAGGTTTGCCCAAAGTAACTACTACTACGCGGACGAAATCGCAGGAAGGAGTTGGTTACTTATACAATCCATCAAAAACTCTTGAGAGGTCATGACATTACCGTCCTGACGTCATTCTGGTTGTTTAATAGAAGACAAGGTAAATTATTTTATTCATCACAATGATGAACTTAGCTGATATTAAAAAAAGTTTCTTCTCACTACTGCCATCTGTTAAATTATATCAGAATGTCATCTATGTGAAAGTTTTAACAAAAAAATATTTGCAATCTGATAACATGTTATTAGTAGTTCCCAAGAGGTGGCAGTATATCATAATTTCAATTATAACGTGATATTTTAGAATTATGTCTTGAATCAATTACAGATAGTATTAGGGTAATTCAAAGAGGTAATATAAGTATTATAGGGGTAATTATAGGACCAATGTAATATTGTGAACGCATTTTTCAAATATGTGAACGTTATAAATTCGGTTGCAATTTATTATTTTTATAACTTATAATAAAATACCAAGCTTGCTATGAATATGTTCAGAAAAACTTTGGTAAACTTTTAATTTATCTATCTACCAGCAGTTGTCTAGTTGTTAGTACTTATTGCTATGAAAAACTGTAATTTTTATTTATTCGTAAAAAAGACTGAACCATAAATAAATAATATATTTCATGTACCCTTCAAACAGTTCTCATGAATTGTTATTAACCACAGTTTATGAGAAAACAATTAGGTCTAACAGTAGAAAAAGTAGCATTATAACAGATTATTTTATTCACAAGTAGTTATAACAGATTGCAGATCGCATTCGACACGAACGCATCCGTGATAGCGTTGGAGTCCGTGACATCGCAGACAAGCTGCAGGAGTGTCGACTCCGTTGGTATGGCCACATAAATCGCAGATCGCCAAACTACGTCGGAAATAAAGCCCTCAGCATGACTGTACAAGGCCCAAGGTCTCGCTATAGGCCCAAAAACGCTGGTTGGACATGGTGAAGGCGGACTTAAGGGACAATAATCTCACACAGAAGGATTCCGAAGATCGGGCAAAGTAGAGGAAGTCTATTAGGAAAGCGGACCTTGGCACCAAGCCGGGAAAGCTGAACCCTGGCACCAAGCCGGGAAAACGCTAGGAAGAAGTAGAGGAGTGATAACAATTAAAAAAAAAGATCTTATTAAGATTTTAACTAACAATATTTATACCATTTATGGCAAGCTTTTGCTGATTCAATTTCATAGTTCAAAAAATCTTATCTTTTCTCGTATAAATATTTAGTATCTGGGCAACCGAGCCTAGTTTTAAATCTTCTAGTTCTAAATCTCTCTAGTTCTAAATCTAGCTAGATCGATTTATCGTCCCCGAAACTACCTACATACTAATGTTCACGGAAATAGATGACGCCGTTTCCAAGATTCTAAATATATACAAATATAAAAATATACAAGATATATAAAAAATATAAAATATATACATTCTCATAAAGATGTATATGAGAAAAAATTTAAAAGTTATAGTTTATCTTAAAAATACTAGCTATTTGAAACCCTAAATATTATAAAACGAAGTCTTCTGTCACGTCTGTCTGTCTGTGTTTGTTCGCGATAAACTCAAAACCTACTGAACGGATTTTCATGCTGTTTTCACCAGAAGATAAAGTGATTCATGATGAAAGTTTGGGTATGTAATTTACCAACGTTTTTTTTATAATTATCAGGCTCACCCTGTTCTATAACGTGCGCCGAACCCGGTAGTAAATAATATTTTTAAAATCCGTAATCAGTTCGTGAAGTTTGTAAACAGATATTTTTAGGATTCCTCATTAATCTACTTTGACGATTTCTTTGTTTAGTAAAAGTTATCTTTGAGACTTTTTTAACATACTTCCTGTGAGTAACCATTACCGTAATAATGAACATTAAATAATAATCTATGTGTTATTTTGATCTCAACGGATCTATAGCATAAATACATAATTATCATATTATAAATTAATTTCAAGATCATTATGATAATTCTGGTTTATTTAGTATATATTATAGATATAATATTATGTATACAGCAGAGCAATAACATTTCGTTTAAATTTAAGAATAAGTAAAAAAAAAAATAATTGAGTAACAGTGATTGTTGTTGTTATTTTTCAAACAAGATTTTCCGGACTCTTTGCATTAATTAATAACGAAGTTCACATAAAACAAGTTATGCTAGAAGTAGCAATTTACTGTTTGTCTTGAAATAAGTAATTCATACGTAGGTACATACTAACACTTACCGATAAGTAGTCATATTGTAATAAATTACCTTGTAAAATTACAAATTAATTAACATGATTGTTTTTTCGAAATAAGAACTCTGTTGACCTGGAAAGGTTTTTGCATCTTCACCGAAATATTGAGGCGAGCGCTGAAGACACTCAGCCGATTTGGGATGTTTGGGCGATTAACTTAAGGGTGCACGGCACACCTCGGCTTGGGCTGCCGTCTGATTTGTGCAAAAATTGCGATCTATCTGAGCTAACCTAAGCTAAGCTATCTAGATATACGTATATGAGTTATTGAAACATGCATGTGTACCAAGCATGCGTGCCTCAACAACTCCTATATGTATTTTGTGTCGGAAAAATTCCTCTAAACTATATAGGATAGGATAGGATAGGGATAAATAAATAAATAACTCTTTATCGTTTATTTCTCTAAAAAAGGAAAACAGTGTGTAAGCGTGTAGGCGTGCACGTGTGTATAGGTGATGTGTAGCAGTGATGTAAGGTTTTGTGTCACTGTATCGTGTGAGCAGCGTAGTCAAGGGCTCCACGCCGAGGGATCGAACCTAGCCTAATTAACATGACAATAAATTGAAGGCTTCTATATCAATTTTACTCACGTCCTTTTGATTTCAGTAGTGTTTGATGATTTGTTTTGTAGTGTGTGTTTATTCCTATCTTCAGCCCTCAATACTTCAAGTTGCTGCGCGGCGTAGCGTCACGACACATGTGCTGTGCACTCGCGCTCTCTCCTGCATTACCACCCAGAGTATATAAAATTATCACTTCATTCTCTGGTAGCGTAATTTGTCATCTTAACTTTGTTTAGAAATTGCTCTAAAGTTAAGAATTGTAACTTGATATTAAATGTCTCATAACCTTTCCTAATGAATAAACTACAAAATGCAAAATATAATTTCTCAAATCTGTCTGGTAATTCCAGGGTTTAGCGTGTTCAAACAAACAAAAAATGTACAACGATCTCTTGAGATTTATAATATTAGTAGAGATATAAATCCTTTTTATATATTATGATTAAATATTCCCCATAAATTTATTCCAAAGAGCATCCCTCTTTATTCTTTTTATTAAGCCTCGTGGGAATTAGTTCACATGGAATTCTGTTCCCCTTATGCCAAGGTACTTATCCTATGGGGTAGAATAGATTATTGTATAGAATTAAACCACTTGTTTGTTTGGTCCCTGAGGATTCTGTAAAATCGAGGGAGCCATAATGTTTAAATGTTTTTTAAATTTTTTTTAACAAAACTATTTAAAAATGTTTAATGTTAAGAACATGTGATGTGATTTTATGATACCATGAATTATTTTCAATATGAGAAGTTAAGATGTAATAATAAACTTTATTGTATACCTTAAAAATATACAAGATTAAACAGCAATTTATCAATATATGTGTACAAGTTAGGCGGCCTTGTCTATTAGATCGCTTTATGTCAGATATTTACACTCGAACACTGAATATTTAAGATCCTACGTTTCATAATAATTCTATTACGTGGTTTTTGTTAAAGCATTTTGGAGTAACTGCACTGGACTTGTTGGTTTTATATTGTTTATAGAATTTTGTACTCAAAACCTCACCGAAAGTAAGTAAGCATTTGTCCCACGCTAAATCTAGAAAGAATCAAGCTCTCGCAAATGTTACAATACAAATTAAAATACAATTGTGTTACCAATTGAAATTAGTAAATATATGCGAGTCTATCTTATATCTTTGGTGCTTGCTGGAGTTCGAAACTGCAAACATCGAATTAGTAAGCCACCGGTCAAACCGCTCGACCACAACGACTTCTATATAAGTATATACATAAATTTGATAAACGGGTTTGGATAATCAATAAATTCTAAGCCTATTTGGTATAAATACATAAATAATCAAATTGTGTCAAATAGTTAAAAATTATATTTTTTATTTATTTATAATGTTGCCTCTAATTTAAATATTATATTGGTGTAACATGTTGCCGAAACCATAATAACAGTTACTACGCCGTAACTACTGAACCGATCATTATGACATGTTGTATGCACGCTGCCATAGATACAGAAAAGGAAATGAAGAACCTACCATTCAGAAAAAAATTAATGTTTCCTAGGGATAGATTTTAACTACATTAATGCGAGCGACCCCGAGCAAAAGCTACTTTCCAATAATTAAACAAAAGCATAGGTTTAATTACCGTGATCATAATAATGTATTTACATACCTCATTACCTACGATATACCTCATTAATAATATTATTTTCATCTCCTATTAAGTGCTCAGATATTTCAATAATAATTAATTTGAAGAAATTGTATTTGTGATTTAATTACTATAACCTTTTGTAACATTCTTGGTAAAGTTTACAATTGGTATTAAAAAGTATTCGAAATATTAGTTGTTCTTGCTAAAGACGTTAAACAGAAGACGTCAGATCGACATTCTACAGTTCCCGACCACTCCACGGTAGTAACTTTTCAAACGAATACTGTAAATATAAAATTCAAAAATCTCCTTTTAATCTAGACAAAGGCCCTTTTATGTGCAAAGTTTTGGCAGAACGACTGAACTTCAGCTATTGAATTGCCTTGCCCAGATCTCACGTAGAGAATTCTAATGAAAAATGACTACATTTTGCATATTTACATCAGTCTTATGTTTTTAGTTTGGGTATTAGTGAGTTTTCTTCATGCTTTGACACTTGGCTTAATTGTACCGGTCTATTCATCCTCTTAACATTGGCTTGCAAGTACACCTATGTTCTTTATGTTTTAACCACAACAGACTTTTATGAAGATTTTTGTAAAGTAAACAAAATTATACTTTTAGATTTATTTTTGTTAATATTTTTATTTATCTCGCAACTAGCTGCTAGTCCAGACTTTGCACAGGTGTACTAGCAAGGGAAATGGGACTACATCTTCCTTTCACGATAAGAACATGTCATGAATAGAAATGTTAACTGAACGTCAATCTGTCAATTCTCTCAATATTTTTTAAGATCTTCGTATTTTATTTTATCTCACTAACTCATTTACATTTTTATATGAAAATCTTTTAATTCAATCTTTTCAGTTTAAGCATTATCTACCATACAAATCTTATCCTGACAAACATAACGTAAAAAGAGTTAACCAAATGAGTGCAGCCGCTCTGTAGTAATACGCGTACATACATTCAGCAGTTTATTCTTATTTATATATAGATCAGTGACAGCTCAGTTCAGCTGACCGGGATTTTTATTAGGCCGGGGTCTGGTGGCGTCTGACTCCGGGCCGGCCACTGGGGCGGCATGGTGTCTGCAAGACCGCCCTTGTGCCGCCGCAGTAACGCGGTGGATGGAAAAAAAGTGGTAACGTGTTTGTACATTGTGTCAAACTATGTAGGTTTGAATCGCCAAAATGAGCTTGACGTTTTAGTGTAGAAGAATATCGTGATGAAACCATAGCATAGTTTATAGGGATTTTTGTAATAGTCCTTTGGCTGGCTACCACTCTCAAGTTTTTTTCGTTATTATTGTGAAACGGACTGAACGAAACGAACTAACAAACGCTAGTTATTGTATATTATTCTGCAAGAATACGCTAGTAATTCAGCGACAATAGAGCCTCAGGCAGCTTGATATAGCCACGAAATGGCGATAAACTGTACAGTGCGTGCCTGCCCCGAGGTGCGCATAAATATTGTCGCAATATTGTTCATCAGAGCCGTTGTGTTTCATATGAGTTGTATTCAGGTCTACCTAATTTGCTCTTTTACAATGATAATTACATATGGGAAAGATGTTTAGATAAATGAAAGATCTGATTTAAGTCATGCTAAACGCTAAAACTAGAGCGGGGCCAGTTCTCAAGTGCAGTTATCGTAACAAACCTATAGGACCTTGACGTGAGATTTTCAGCTAAATGGTGGTAACCAGCTAAGCAGGTAATGGAAAATCCCTTAATAGCAGGGCTGTCCAAACCATCGCCCGCGGCTTGAATTGTTGCGGCCCGCAGAATCTTTTTATTTTCTTTTTCCCGAAACTCACGAATTTCGGGCTAAAAATGAGCTCGATGATGGGCAGTACCTACCTTTGTGAAAGTGCATATTCAACAATGAAGCTTACAAAATTGAAATACAGGTGTTAATTGACAGATGATACTTCACTTAAACATGCACTGCATTTAGCTACTACTAATATTGAGGTTGATGTTGACAGAATTGTAAAAAACAAATTAATGAAAAAGTAGATAATAAAATAATGATACCTATTATACCTGTATTTTATTTTTTATAAATATTTTGCGGCCCCGCAATGTGCTTAGACATTTTTGTTGGCCTTGAGTCCCATCTAATTTGGATAGCCCTGCTTTAATAGCATACCATGCTATACTATATTCTGTTATTTCATGTTTAGTAATATCAAGCAGTCGTTGTATTAGTAGGTATCATTTATCATACACATATGAGGTACAATCGCAGATAAGAAGTGTATCAAACTGTAAATATCTTCGCGACTGTACCACACCTTTTACGAGTACCTAACTATGTTGTTCGGGAATAATATGCTTGAATACTTTGCCTTACAATAAAACCTCTGTAGCTGTCTACCGCCATGGAGTTGGGGCGATCGCGATGGCTTCAACGTTCGAAAAAACAATTGACTACAAAAATGTCTGCAAACTATCGTCTGTTATAGTGAGTACTATTTTATAAATTTGAATTCTTTAAAAGGCATTTTCATGGTCCTTCGTTGTCGGATGTGTAATAAAACAATTTAAAAAGTGGTAATTAAATTGTGTATGGTGTTGGAATTGTGAAAAACTTACGTGAGCATAAAACTTTACAAATTTAAATTCTAACAAAATCGTGTGGTGAATTATTGAATAATACATACGCGTATTCTGAAAGATTCGCGTAATTCAAGTCGTATTTCTCCAACGGTTTTCGTTTGTGCCTACTCGCCTATATACATAAAAGCCAAGGTAAACGTTTAAAAATATGGATAAAATAAACCAACTGATATCATGTCAAATGGATAGATTGGAAAAAATACAGAGGTCACAAATTAATTTCAGCAAATGTCCGAAAAGTAGGATAAGTATATCATATATTGAGACTCGCTTAGAAAACTTAGAACAAATTTGGAAATTGTTTATCGGTTGCCATGAAGATATCATAGGTTGTGTGGATAGCGAGAAAAAACAAGGTATAGCATACTTTTCTAAAGATATTTATTATGAATGTGAGGAGGTTTATATAAACCACAAAAGCGATTTAAAAACAAAACTTCAAGAACTCGCACCTATCACCACAGCAAAACAAACAACACTTTCACAACATGAATTGCCACATATGGAACCAAATCTACCTCGTATTAACATCCCCTTGTTCTCAGGAAAGTATACGGAATGGCCATCTTTTCACGATATTTATGTAAGTTTAATTCATAATAATTCAAGATTAGATGATGTGCAAAAACTTCATTATTTGAAAACAAGTTTGAGCGGAGAAGCGGAATCTCTCTTGAGAAGTATACCGATTACATCGCAAAACTATTCCGAAGCATGGGAGACTCTTAAAAAAAGGTATAATAATAAGAGATATATATCCAATTGCATATTTAGAAGATTATTTAGTTTAAAAAACTTAACCACTGAATCTGATTACAACATCAAACAAATTTTAGATACAACATCAGAATGTTTGAGCTCTCTAAAGAACTTAGGTTTATCCACCTCCGCATGGGATGCTATTATGGTTTACATGACAGCAACTAAACTCGATAATGAGAGCTACAGATTGTGGGAGCAACACATAGCTGATCACTCAACTGATTTTGTTTCGCTAGATGTTTTATTTCATTTTTTAGAAACTAGATTCAGAACTTTGGAAATGTTACAGTGCAATACTAAAACTATAAAAACAAAGTCATTTCATGCTGCCGTCACCACTTCTAAAAAGACACCGCAATGCTCATTCTGTAATAGTGAAGAACATTATATATATCAGTGTAAACAGTTCGCAAAAAAGGATTATAAGACTCGTTATGCATTTGTACAAAACAATAATCTTTGTTTCAACTGTTTGATCCCAAACCATTCAGCTTTCCTATGTAAGAGGACTACATGCTGTAAAGTATGTCAGAAAAAACATCACTCATTGTTGCACCCTGAAAAAAGAGATTCAAATACATACAAACAGACGTTAGTAGAGGAAGCAAAACAGGCAGACCAATCTCCATCTGTGTCACATTTTTCAAACAACCCTGGTCAAGTTTTATTAGCTACAGCACTGGTAGATATTACTACAAGTAACGGACAAACACATGTCTATCGTGCACTCATTGATCAGGGATCACAGAGCTCGTTTGTGTCAGAGAACTTTGCTCAAGCAACAGGCTTGAAGCGTTGTAAAATCAACAGCGAGTTTTACCTAAGTGAAGGAAAAACAATACATTCAAGTTCTATGATTGAATTTGAATTAAAGTCGAGATATAACACAAACTTCACCTTATGGGTACAAGCATATGTAATCAGTCGTATCACAACATACCTACCTCAAAAACAGGTCGTATTGTTCGATTGGCCAGAGATAGATACAATTACACTGGCAGACCCTGGCTTTCATCAACCAGGAAGAATTGACATGTTACTAGGAGCTGGTGTCACTAGTAAGATTATGAGGCAAGGTCTATTGAGAAGTCCAGTTGGCATCATTGCACAAAATACACAACTAGGATGGATCATTTCAGGTGACACAAATACAACTATTAAAAACAACAAAATTGTAAGCATGCATTCCTGTGTTTGTGAAAACAACATGCTGAAACAATTTTGGGAACTAGAAAGGGAATCGATAACAGCAGCGAAGAAATTAACAAAGAAGGAAGAAACGTCTGAAGAAGATTATAAAGAAATTAAAATGACTACATATAAAGGCAGGTACAAGGTGGACTTACCTCTTAAAAAAGATATTAAGACACCTGCAGATAAATATGGGAAAACACAGAAAATAACGACATCTAAGATTTTACATTTGGAGAAAAGGCTCCAGCAGAATACAATAGTAAAAGACGGATGTATAAGAGTGATACAAAGACACCAAGAACTAGAAGATATATCATTAGTAAATGACGGCAAGGACAGATGGAGCCATGTAAAATCAAACTCTATTCGAGCAGATATAGCATCGAAAGGAGTTTATCTGTCAGAATTAGAAAACGAAACATTGCGGTGGCATGGTCCACAATGGCTGTGTCAAGTGCCAATCAAAGAGACTACACTTCATGTTCCTGAGATAAAATTACAACCGAGGAAACCAATCCTTAAGGTATTCCATTTTAACAGTGATAAAAACATTTATGATCAATTTTCCTCTTTGAGCAGAATGTTAAGAGTCATATGCTGTAGAAGATTTATACGTTTGAAAATAATGAAAGAAGCTAGAGAACCACAATCTTATTATTCGACAATCATAGATTTAGATTACTCTTTAAACACATTAATCAAAATGGATCAGAAAAAACAATTTCGAGAAGAAATTTTAGATTTAAGACTTAAAAATCGAGTAAAACAAACAGGCGTCTTGGAAACCCAACATCCTTTTATACAAGAACGATACTCAAGAGTGGGTAGGCGGTTACAAAGGGTTAAGGTACCTAAACAAATAAAACTTCCCATTATTTTGCCCAAGGAATCGCACTTAACTCAACTGATTATGAAGGATGTACGCTTAAAACTATTACATGGTGAAAATCTATTAACAATACAGTACATAAGATCTCGATACTGGGTTACAGGTTTGAAGGCTCATATCAAAGGGCTTATCAACAAATGTGTCGTTTGTGTGAAACATAGAGCTAATACAACACAGCCACATATGGGAGAACTACCGGAACAAAGAATACAACCTGGAAGACCTTTCGAGACTTTTGGAATAAACTATACAGGATCTGTCCAAATCAGAACTTCTAAAGGTCGCAATTACAAATCCTACATCGATTACATCGGCTTATTTATTTATTTTTTAATCAATGCGATTTATCTTAAAGCTGTAAGTGATCTATCGACTCAGAGTTTTATGGCAACTTTTAGAAGATTCGTAGCTCGACTAGGCCACTGTTCTAATTTATCGAGTAACAGTAGCACAAATTTAGTTGTTGCCGCTAAGCAATTAAAGGCTTTATTCAGGAAGTGCAAAGAAAATCTACAACCTGGAATTCCAGAGATGTTGGCTAATGATGAGATCACATGGCACTTCGTTCCTACACGGGCTCTCAACTTCGGTGGTCTCTGGAAGGCAGGAGTGAAGTCAGTAAAGACACACCTAATGAAGGTTTTGGGAAATTCAATCCTAAGGTATGAGGAATTGGCAACTTTATTCACTCAGCTAGAAGTCTGCTTAAATTGGCGATCAATCGGTGGATCGAATGACCATCCAGATGATATCAGTGCGCTAACTTCATTGTATTTTTTGGTTGGTGAACCATTAATTGCTATACTTGATAATAACAATTATACACTACCCATGACTCCATTAGATAGGTGGAGATTAGTTCAACGGATTACAGGCCATTTTTGGCAACGATGGAGCACAGAGTATTTACACGTTCTACAGCAGCGACATAAGTGGCAAAATAAGACCAGTGCACCAAACATAGGTGATGTTGTTATAGTTAAGGAACTTTCGCTACCTCCTACAAAATGGTTTATGGCACGAGTAGTAGGCACACATCCGGGGCCGGATGGGGAAATTAGAGTGGTGACTTTGAGAAGCAGTACTGGCTTCTTCAAGCGACCAGTATCAAAGCTGGTTGCTTTGCCAATTTCCAATTAAAACAATTGTGCGCACGGTGGGCGGCTGCAGGAAGAACGGAGTTCTTGGTGGGCGGAATGTTCGGGAATAATATGCTTGAATACTTTGCCTTACAATAAAACCTCTGTAGCTGTCTACCGCCATGGAGTTGGGGCGATCGCGATGGCTTCAACGTTCGAAAAAACAATTGACTACAAAAATGTCTGCAAACTATCGTCTGTTATAGTGAGTACTATTTTATAAATTTGAATTCTTTAAAAGGCATTTTCATATGTATTCCATTCATATAATTAACTTCATATAACTAAAGTATTCTGCATTAATATAAAAATATAGACTTTGGATTCTTATATTTTTACATTATTTACACACTAGCCTTTGTTCGCGACTTCCCTCGCGTGGAGCAGTTACTCTCTAGAGGAAAATACCCCGACTTTGAAACATTCTTCAATGGTGCTCCGCTCCTATTGGACTATTGGACTTAGCGTGATGATATATAGCTTATAATCTTCCTCGATAGATGATTTATATAACCCTGTTTTTTTTATAAATAGGACCAGAAGCTCCTGCGATTACCATTTACAACGTCACGAAATCACAAACTTTACCTCTTTATAATATTAGTATATATTTTTTAACATACTGACTATATCCGCCGGACGTTCCGCTGAGGGACATTGTGGATTACAATTTAAAAGTTTTAATAAAAGTTAATAATTAAGGAATCATAAAGGAAATAATCACAATGAATAACATTTTTTTTTTCGAAATGTCTACGCTTTTGACCCAGTAAGGTCTTAACAGCTTCACCGGACTACTAAGGCGAGCGCTTAAGGCACTCAGCCGATTCCATTCTGGCAACCAGCTCAAGGGTGCACGGCACACCTCGGCCTGGCTGTTGCCTGTTGCATGCAAAATCGCGACCTATCTTAGCTAACCTAGCTAACTATTCATATATGTATGAGTTGTTGAAACGTATATGTGTACCAAGCATACACGCCTCAACAACTCCTCCATATATTTATTATCGGAAAATTGAGAGTTTTTCAGTTCGATAAGGGAAAAAAGTAAACCCTTCCACTTTCATGTGTAAGCGTGTAGGCGTGCACGTGTGTGGGGGTGACCGT
>JACEII010000001.1:10251175-10324779 GCA_014332785.1 Antheraea mylitta
AGGAGTGCCGGAACTTCGAGGTTTGACTATAACATATAAACGAGTGGGTCGCGACAAAGTCATAGTGACTCTTTTTGAGTGCCTCGCGTTATGGGGTTAGGTAGTGTATACCAAACTGAAGGAGACATGATAGCAAAGCCGAGGTGTAACGTGCACACTTAAGCTAGTCATCAAATTAAAATCGGCTGTCTTAAGACTGTTAAGACCTTGCTAGGTCAATAGCGTAATTAGGTCGGGAAAAAAGCTTAGCAACTTTGGATTGTGGATCGTTTAACTGTTTCCTTTATCTTGAACTATGTTGACTGACTATGAATCACATTGTCGTGCTAATATAAAAAAAATAAAAGTTTTAAGATAGGTAAGTGAGATATGTAAAGAATATAATATAAAAAATATACTTAGATCAATTATTGATAAATAATAGTTGCACGGATTTCCGGTCGGACACGATTCTACATTTCCTGTTCACTTCCCTTATGCTTTAATGTATTCGAATAAACAGAGTTTACTAGATATTAAGTTGCAAAAATACTCGATAAACTCGAAATACATTAAGATTCCAGTTTCCAGTAACCAGATAAAACAATAGCGAGACCGGTACTCGGTAATTGGAAGTTAATATTAATGTTTAATTAAATTATTTTTTTCGTGTTGACTTAATTTAAATATTAAAAAGGTTGTACGAAATAAATCTTAAAATTACAGGTTTCGCGCTTAGCTGAGAAGTAGTGGGTTACGTTACCACAGGAGATAGTTTTGTTATGATCATGGTTTTGCTAATTATTGTCTAGGGGATGGGAACTTTAAAGATAACATAACACTTACCAAATACCTTTTATTTCATGAAACACCATATCAAATGATTACAAACCAACATTGAAATTTATATAAGAACATTTAGAAGTTGTAGGTGGTAGGGCCACGTTGAAGCTATAACTGGTTTCAGCATGAATAGGTCGGCTCGTCCGGGATACTATCTCACAGAAAACCGACGTGAACTAACAGTGGTTGCATTATTGCGTTTCGCTCGGTCAGTGAGAGCGCCGGAGGCCCACCCCCATTCCCCTCCCTTCTCCTCGTCATTTCCCTCTCCTCTCCTCTCCCTTCTCCCATTCCCCTATCCCTCTAAACTCAGGCTGGCAACGAACTTACGACTCCCTTGGTGTTGCTGGTGTCTATGGACGGTGGTGATCAATCAACATCAGGTGACCCGCCTGTCCGTTTGACTCCTATATGATATAAAATAAAATGAAGACATGGGTAATATAATTGAAACACATTATTCTTAAGTTAAAGTTTTAATGTGAAGAATGAAATTGTTCCACTGTTTTATGAATAATTGTTTATTTCGGTATTATGTGCGACAACTCTAGGCGTATATATGGGGTAGCATCGAATCTTGACCTGTATTTGTTTTTTGTGTAAACAAATGTAGACTGAAAAGCCTATATTACAACAATACGTTGTGACGAATGGGAGCAATGGTAAGATAGCTAATAATAAATAATTTTGGCGGAACCGTGGCGACTTTTCCACGGAACCCAGTTTGGGAAACCCTGGTCTAGAAGATTGATTGTATTACATGATAGTGTGTATATCTTTACTATAATAAAACTGTAACAAGTCGAAATTTGTACATTAAATATTTTTTGAAAATTTTAATCAGGGTAGACTATGTTATCGATATAGAAGCCAAAAATAATCTTTTTACAATTTTTGTCTGTCTGTCTGTCTGTCTGTCTGTCCCTATGAACACGCATCACTCTGAAACTACTGAACCAATCTTGACGAAACTTGACATAGTGATAACTAATACTACGAGATTACATCAAATATACTTTTTGTCCCATAAAACGGAAAGGGTTCTCCAGGATAAAGGATTAAAGCCTAGAACCTAAACCCGTATTACTCTGAAAGTACTAAACCAATTTTAACGAAACTTAACACAGTAATAACTGATATTACAAGGCTACATCCAGGATACTTTTCGTCCCATAAAACGCAAGGGGTTCTCCAGGATAACTAAAAACAAAAATTTGTAGTTAACGTTAACTAGACTTTTTTGCGACACTTTAGTACAAGAGCCGGCAACGTTGAAAGAATAAGAATTTTAGAATACCTGGTTCTTTAATATATCAATATATATTTTTTTGTATCATAGGAGGCAAATGAACAGGTGGGTCACGTCATGTTAAGTGACCACCACCTCTATAGACACTAGCAAGACCAGGGGTGTCGCAAGTGCGTTGCCAACCTGTATATGGGGGAGGGTAAGGGAAGGCAAAGGAGGAAAGGAGAAGAGAAGTGGGCCTCCGACGCTCTCACTGACCAAACGAAACACTACAATGCAAGCGCTGTTATTTCACGTCGATTTTCTGTGAGAGGGTGGTATTAATCCGAAAGGACACTTGGTAGCCGGTTAACGTTGTATTTTTAATGCGCGTTTTGATTTAATTAATTTTGATTTATGAATAGGTTTAAGAACATTTTTTTTTTCAGTAACATTTAAACGCAATTAAAAGCATGAATGTATCATAGTCAGACACATTTCTTTATAAACAATCATAAATATATACCTGATGATATATTTTATAAAAAAAAAATAATAATTGTAAACCAATATTTTTTTCCATAACAAAGAACAAATTTCATTTTATTAAACATTATTGATATTAAGATTTCACCATATAAAATAAAACAACGATAAACGTAAAAGTATGTACGTGTGACTTGGGATTGACGCCATTTTAAATATATGCGTCGTCGAACATCAGGCTATACGAAACCGAAATAGCTTGGGCCGGCGAGGTGAAATATCTTGGCGTCACTTTAGATAAACACTTAAATTTCGATTCACATACAGATAGAGTGTGAAATAAAGCCGCTATGGTCTTGGGTCGTCTCTATCATTTGCTTTGTCATAAGAGTAAAATGTCCCCCAGACATAAACTCACTTTATATAAAACTTGCATCCGTCCGATTATGACGTACAGTTGTTCGGTTTTTGCACATACGCAAAATCGTATTCAAAAGTTACAGGTTCTCCAGAACCGAGCCCAACGTAAAATAACCGGTGCCCCATGGTACGTCCGGAATAAGGATCTCCACAGGACCTGGAGATGCCTTCTGTCTGAGCGTATATAAAATCACTTACACGTAGTTATTTCGAAAAAGCCGCGAATCATCCCAGCCCTTTAGTGGTATCCGCCACGAACTATGAACCCGTACCCAACGCTGCGCAGTATAGAAGACGACCGCGACACATTCTTACCGACCCTCCTGATTCAATCACGTCAGCGAAAGATCAGTAGCAGCCTGTCTCTTCAAACAAAGCGTGTTCACGTCCACGCCCACATTATCACTATCACGCCACCATGGTCTGGGGGTAAATTTCGCTCCCGCACACCAGATTAGGCCCCGCTCGGCAGCGGCTCAAGACTAGGTCCGTTCCCTCAGTGGGGAGCCCTTGAGTACGCTGCTCACGTGATACAGTGACACAAAACTTTACATCACTGCTACAACATCACATACATCACCTATACACACGTGCACGCCTACACGCTTACATGCTGTTTTTCTTTTTCAGAAAAATAGACACACAACAAAGAGTTCTACCCTTATTTTTCCCTATCCTATCTTATATAGTTTGGAGAATATAGTTTGGAGAATTTTTCCAACACAAAATACATATAGGAGTTGTTGAGGCACGCATGCTTGGTACACATGCATGTTTTAATAACTTATATACGTATATCTAGATAGCTTAGCTTAGGTTAGATCAGATAGGTTGCAATTTTTGCACAAAACAGGCGACAGCCCGAGCCGAGGTGTACTGTGCACCCTTGAGTTGGTCGCCCAAACATCCCAAGTCGGTTGAGTGCCTTCAGCGCTCGACTCAATAGTTCGGTGAAGCTGTAAAGACCTTACCAGGTCAACAGCGTATACAATTCGAAAAAAAAATGCGTCGATAACACACGCTGCCACAATTATCGCTATCTTTATCGTGCAGCCAGTACTGCACTAAACTATAGCTATAGCTATATTCTATACACATATTATTTTTATAGCAATAAATCGGTCTCAATATTGAGTAATAACTGAATTAGTGTGGAAGATAAAATTTGTACTTATTTATATCTAAATATAGTAATAATAAAATTACTGCTATTCTAACATGGGGTAAGATTACTTTTATTTTTATTTCCAAAAAATAGCATCAAGCACATTATTGTCAGTACCAAAAATGTCTTTCAATAATAATTCCATTTTAATAACGTTTCTAAGTTAGTGGAAAAAAACATCCTAAAATCATTTAAAAATCAATATTTTTGTCTGTGAAGGTACGATATGCACAAATAAACGCAACTCTTACCGGCAGCTAGGTAGCCCGTTGTTAGGATGAATATGATGTATAAAACTGGCTTGATTGATTCTTTCCGGTATGGCCTCTGCCTATATAGGTAATTTCGCCAATATCAAGTGTAACAAATACACGTTATGTATTTAATGCCAAATATTCAGTATAACAACGTAGAATAATCTACAATAGAAACATATCAACATGGATAAATTATCAAGAAATGATAGGCACTATGTTGTGAATGGTACAGAAATGATTTATAAAAATGTATTAGAAATATATTTGAAATACGTTTTCGAAACAGTTTATAACTCTTAGACTATAGTTTCAAGCAAGTGACATTTGACGGTTCGGCGCGATATTTGATGTTTCGATACGGTGTTCATATATTTTTCTTTAATATAGTGGAGTATAAAAAGGTTTTAATACAAGTTGAAGATGGTTATGATAAAGTAAGCGGTAGAGATGTTTATTTAGTTTTATGTAGGTTAGTTTTTATCTTAATTGAACCTGGTAGAGGATTTTTTTTTCTCGAAATGACTACGCTATTGACAGAGTAAGGTCTTAACAGCTTTACCGGACTACAAACAACGGAGTGGTAGATGATGCTACGAACGGGTACTAGGCTTATTTAAAATAAAAATTACATGTAATCTGGGTATATGTTTCAATGAATCCGTGGATAGTTTGGATTTTTAGAAACGGTAGTTGTGGCTGCAACTGGATACCAGTTTTATTCATTTTTTTTCGCGTTTAAGAATACAATTGAAACCAGTGATAACCAATTTGGTGCAGACGAAGTTGCACGGGTCAGCTAGTTTTTAAATAAATTTATATTTGTAAATCCGAAACCATAGAGACTTCAGTAAAACAGTTTTCAGACCACTAGATATATGTATTTGTAGAAACAATAATAGCCTAATAAAATTTTAAAATATTTTGAATATTTTGTGCACGAGTAACTACATCGAGTAGTACATAGCGTATTTCTATTATATCAAAAAACATATGATTAACTTTAATTAATCTTTGCTATTCTAATTTTTTTTTCAAACACAAAAAACTAATCTATAAATGAGCGTAATTCGAAAAACAAAAAATATATTTAGGAACAACTCGAATTTAAGCAAATTCGGTGAACATTTTTACTGTATTGTAGTCCGTCAAGCTGTAAAGACTGTATCGCTCATGTTTTTCAGCTTTCCTATACTGTCCGTATTAAAAAATAAACTATACACCGAAACTCTTTGTAGTAAGTGGACACTCACTACGTTGCTTTTGAAAAACAAAAACGCCATAGCAAAATATACAGAACGTATACGTGAATAAATTTAAATATTGCGATAGATATATGTCACAGATTAATTTAGTCGCATTATAACTTTACATCATTGAAACGACAAGCAACCGGTTTGTATTATTTTGTTATGAGATGAAATATTTGCGCATTAAGTTAGAATCAAATTCTAGATCACCATCATCAATACTTTGTTCAAATTCGTACCCATAAATTGCTTGTTTGCCTAAAGAAATATATTGTTTGGTTTGTGGATTGCAAAACTATATACAATTTTGCTGCAACTGCCAACTGATAGTTAAGAAATTTCCTACCCGCGTGCAAATATACTTGTATATACTGTTATAGTATCGTTATAATTAATTTATTTATTAGGTATTCTAGTTGATCTATAGTATTAACACATGTTTCTTACATGGGGAAGGTTATTATGAAATTTACTTTATACTTGCCACTGGTGCTAAGTTGGATATCATTGTTATTAAGATTTCTATCGAACACGGATAAAGTCACGGCCAAGGATAAGAATGACGAAATTCTATGTTAACGCCACCTTAAGCATGTATTCGACCAGTCAATTAAGACTAATGAAGTATTAACGAGAGTTTACCTTAAACATCAGATATAGTACACGACTGTATATAGTTACATATTTTCTATAATGAAAAGCCCGAAGCCCCGCGCTAAAACGATTATCGCTTCTTTTTTTTTAACTAACATATCGCAGCTTCGCTGGACTTTTCACGGCTTCACCGGACTTTTTACTGCTTCATCGGATTTTTTACAGTTTCACCGGACTTTTTACTGCTTCACTGAGCTTTTCACAACTTCACCGGACTTTGATCTCCAGCTCACTTTTCGCTATGCCTTTTATAGATTTGTTTCGTATTAGAGGATAAGGATAATATTCTTGGCAGTTTACAAATACTTTCTAACCAATGACAGGATCTTTGTCCCGACATGCATAACAGGGAACATCAACACGACCGACCTCATAATTGAAAAATCTACACAGTATAAGAATAGGCATACTAAATGATTCAGATGAGCGCTATCTATTAAAGTAATTTATTTATTAATTAATAAAGGAATCTCATTCGTGTCATACTATTTGCTTTCATTAGTTTATTGATCAATTAGAATTATAATTAATTGTAATTTACGATAGCTTCGTGATCTCTAAAGATAGTATAAGGAAAGGTTAATCTCATGCTGTCTTCAAGCGTGAAAAAACCTATAAACATCTCATTTTTCAAAACCCGTGCATATTTCCTGCAAATATACTATAAGTATTTACTTACTAATAATATTATAAATGAGAATTTGACGGTGTTTATTTATTTGTTAAGCTGTCACGCCTTAACTACTCAACCAAATATGTACTGTAAAATTTTACATACACTTTATTAGGTGTAAAGATTAGAACATAGGGTACCTTTTATCCAGTACAAGAGAACTGTCTTGGAGGGATAAGTCAATTCTACATTAACGCAAGCAGAGTCGCGAACATAATCTTGTTATATACAGCGCAACTGGTTAATCACCAGCAATATTTTTACAGTATAATCATTAGTCGATTCTCGTTCTAAAGCAATAAAAATATTGGTGCTTAATATTTGACTTAATTATCTCAAGAAACACAAAACATAATATCAGGTGATTTACGCAAAAACGAACTGGTGTAATAATAAGGAAAGTAATGAATCACACCGTGACGCACAGTCCCGTCACCCTTGCGCTCCTTGGTTCGTGCCCCAGTTCCCATTGTTCGACTGAGTGGCGTTCCCACGACAAGTAGTTACATAATGATTAACCTCGAAAAGGGCCGCTTTAAAACTGTTCACGAACCTAAGCCTGATTTTTTACGTTTAAAAGAAACGTTCCCATATTTATAAAAATTTTAGAATAAATTTTAATCAAGGTTCTCTTTGTTGTTTATTAGTATTTGTTTTGATATTATTATTTTATATGTTAAATGTGACAATGAACTGCCACAGGATCAAAATATGTGAGTGACCCTTTGAATATTCAGCTGGTATATGTATGTCGTATATACACATTAAGCTTGTATTGTGTACCCAGGTAACGTTCATTTAATTATTACATAACACTAATGGTAATCGTTGAAAGAAATATTAAAGTCCGCCAAATGTTCACAATCTCATAAAGAAATATACTTTTTTTATGCTACTAAGACATCCCGAGCCTGTTAATTAAATAAAATTTGTAACTTTGACTCGTTAACGACACTTTGTGTACTAGTAAGAATATTATAAACTAGAATGATATGTCAACTCAGAAAAATTATTACACAATTCAAACCTTTTAATGCCAAACATGCAATTAAAAAGACGTTCAAATAATAATAATAAAAAATAAAAACAAATATGCGATTTTTACAATTATAAAATATACTAAAATGAAGATATAAATCACTAGAAAATGCTTATTTAACCATTTATAGTGTGAGGTTAATTAATAATTGAATGCTTAATGCTGTTCACATAACTTTAGTGAAAGTTTAACAACAAATATTAGACAAGTAAAATAAATTTTAAGTAGATAGGTTAATTATTTTAAAGAAACAAAAAATATGAGTGTGTACTTATGACCAGACGATACAAGTGAAAGCACGCGGTCGATGACGACTGGAGCCGAATAAGTCCGATTCAGCGTCAACGACCCGAACGCGATAATTTACTGTCGTTTAATGCACCTAAAAAATCACTACAATAAATTACATTCAACACATCGCGTTTTATGTGGCTTTTATTGTCACATTTGCTGACCATCATAACAATTATTACTGTCTATTATAACAGTTCTCTATCACCTTCATTTAATTCATCTTGCCCAATAATGTTCTTACATTCAAATATTTTCTTGTTTTATTTGAATTCATTTTTAGTTTTTTTTTTCATCTGTGCAATCTTTACTACTTAGTTTCTATGGCCTTTTACTGGTTTAACATTTAAATGATACCCGTGCTGCTTAATCCCTATAAAAAGCGCAATGAAAATCAATTTATATAATTCTCTGAAAATCTTGTATCTGTCGGTGAAAATCATGCCAAAAATTGTTCAAAAGTTTCAGAGATTATTCCGTACAAACAAAATAAACATCAATTTTATTTCTATTGTTGATATTTGTATAATATTTCATTATTGTTCGTTTTGTTACTTTTATATGGTTTTTAATTGTATGATACATATGATAACTTATTTATTAATCGTGCAAGCAAGTTACTATACACATAATAATCTCTTTTAAATAAATCTACAGTTACAAAATGCTAAAATTATTAATAATATTATGTACAACAATTAATATCATAAAACTTGCCCGCTTCCTTTTATTATAGGTAATTGTATCCGCTACACAATTATTTACTATTGTAATTTACTACTGATTTTCGTTAAAAAGTCATTGACCCAATATCTTACCACTTTCAACGAGCGAAATTTAGTAGTAATATTCAAAATATTACTATATTATACTATATAAAGAAACCTATATGAAATTATTTAATAAATGAATCTATTTTCCAACAAATATAAATCATACCACAGCACATAAGGGCATGGTTCGTTGATATCTTTTGCCCTTAAAGTTTTAAATACCCAATACGTACTTAGTACGTTCAGGTTGTAAGGTGAAAGCGGTGGAAAATAACAACAGTAATCAACAATTTACAATGACATAGTAACATTATAAAGTCATACTTCCAATATCAAGTACTTCCTAAGAAAATCATCGATGAGTGCTTTTTTGTCTTAGCGCCATCTGAGTCTATGAGATAGTGTGATAATCTGATAATATATAGGAGAGGCGCGTGCGCGAAATTCTTTTCAATGAACTCATTTATTTAGGTTTCCGTTGACGGAGCAAGCGGCAAACTCGAAGCCGGCGCTGAATTTAGTTTCGGTTTATGACGCGACGAGCGTGGCCGTACTACATACGCGTCCTCCACACGGCACGCCACTTCGTGCTGAACCTCTCGCGATATTATAAACTAAATGTATATTTAAAATTGTAACAATTAAAAAAAAAGAAGATGTCCAGATTACAGCACCTGTTCTTGTTAATCGCTATACCGATCGGCTTAGTGCACTCCTGGGGTGAGTATTAAAAATCAGCTGATCTAATACTCAATGACACGTGTTATTTTTTACAATTATATAACGGTATAATTTCTGTCAGTGATTTTAACAATTTTACTGTTTAACGTGGGTGGTTTATGTAATTATTTTGTTGTAGAAGATTCGGCATGTGATTTTCGTAAGGTGCAATTTCGCTTGGCACGACGCCATTGCAAGGGGACCGTGAGTCACGTAGGCCACTTCGCGTACACCCGACCGTGTTCTATAGTCGGACAAACTTTTCGAATATTCAATGAAACATCTACTTTTGTAATTTTGTCGCGTTACCTCTGAAATCTGGAAAGCATGAGAAAATTTGCGATTACAAAATGTACTGATATTTACATTGTTTAATGTTGTATTTGTGGGTAGTCATGTATTGGAATCAAATTTAAGTTACAGCCAAAGTAGAATATCATAATAAATTAATAATATACGAGTTATCTAATACGAGTTGATATTAAATATATTTTTTAATTTTAAATACGTAAACGAAAAACTCGCTAATCAACTTAAAACATTTCTCCGTCTATAGTTGTTGCAACCATAAATACAAGTCACTTGGAACCATGTAAATATTAATTTGTATGATATTTTACTGTGTATGGTTGACTTTATTCAGCCATTTACGGATGTCATTTCCTTCCCTATTTTTCTATAAAACTGTATTAGGTACTAACACATAAGATTGTCTCTGATGTTATCGACAATATACTATAAACCGTACAAACCAAGTAGCATAAGTTAGCTTCGATCTCGCACAAACACCGACGACATGGAGTTCAAAATTTTGTATTAACTATAGTCATAAATAAGTTCAAATATAATTGTAGTACGTTGTAAGAAATTAAATAAATACTAATAATACTATTAATCAATCCATTAGAACTGCTTAATTCCTATAATTGGATTAAATATCATATAAGACTCTTAAATTATATGGAACTTAATAAGAAAATAACAGATTTATTTAATTCAGGATAATTTAAAATAAACTGTGTTATGATGACGTTTGACAGAAAATCCTAACTATACATTTTACTGTAACATACATATCAACTCATAGAACTTGCGGTTTTAACTAAATGGATCGTTTACACACTGGAATATTTTTTTACTAGTGGTCAACACATTAACCTTATAGACATCTTTTTTTTAATAATTTTTGAAATATTGGGACGATATTTTTAGCACTAAGAATGTCATAAAGCGCTGTATCGTTCCTAATACATATACAAAAATTAATTGTCTTTAATTTGTTAATACAGGTTTCGAATTAAACGTACTATTCTATAAAAAAATTAAGAACTGTTTAATATTCACAAGGTTAAGTAGCAAAGCCTTAATCTAGTGCAGAGCTGAAGACTCATGATTATTAGATAATTTAGCTAAAACTCAGTAGTAATTCGTATGTACTCGAAATCTGTGTAATTAAGCAAAGCATTCAAAAATGCAAGTCATATAATATCATATAGTCAAAGAAGACTCAAATGTCAAGAGCCATTAGCTACTTATTCAAAATAATAATGTTTATTACGAGGATGACTTGTAGAACTACTTAAATATCCAATAAATAAGAAACATTAACTTATTTTATCAATCACCCCTTTTTCAGCGTGAGATGGTTTTTTATAAATAATAATAAGCAAAGTTAAATAACTTATATTACTTTAATAAATGTAAAGGCAAACCATCAAAAGCAGTATACAGTATTTTTTAAACAAATTTCAGTCAGATGAATCAGTCAAGTATTGAACTCTTAATTCTCAAAATCATCTACAAATTCGGTAAGGATTATAAAGGGCTAGCCTAGACCCATAATATATTAATTACCATTCAAAATTCAGCGATTATAAAAAAATATATAATTTATTTACCAACCTATAAATAGAATAAAAAATCAGTCAATAGAAAACGTTTACAAAAATAAAGTACGTGGGGAATAAGTAGATACTTTATATAACTTTAACATTACTGTATTGATAAAAATCAAGAAACTGATGAAAGTCTATGACTTTATTCCTTTATTGCTTATCTTTAGACAAACAGTCAACTAATGGATCATTTACCTTAATATATTATTGCAAGTAAATGTAATTGTTTTTATTCTTATTAACAAGAGTATTGTAAATAATATATGAGGTCTGTTTCTTTAAAACAAAATAGAAATATAGCATTATTTTGTTTATATTGTACAGTAGTTGACACGTATGAACCCATGTTATTGTCTACGTAGTTATACCGATATAAATAATGCAATTTTTTTTCACACACATACAAGGTCGTTTAGACTTTAAGGTACTCAGAAAAGTCTCACGTCTTAATATGAATTTATATATATATTCTATAAGAGACGTACTACTTAGCATACCATGGATTCACCGTGCAGGTGCCGGGTCCATCTCGTGGCAACGAGAGAAGCTCCGTGTAGTTCCCGAAACTTGTGACACGGGTGTGGTTTAAGGGGCCCTTTCCAACGTACATTAACACTCACCTCAACCACTCGTGCTTTTCTCCTTGCCTATCCAAATCTGGTATGAACCTGCTAGTGCAGCTTTAGAGGCTCGTTCTAGTATATAGCTTACTGCAGTTCTAGATAGACCGAGGTCCATGGCAGGCTATAGAGAGATTTTGCTGGTATACCTCTGGCTCCCACTTCTACGGCATATAGATCAACTCTATAGCTGTTTTTAGTCAACTCGTTGACTAAGTCGTGATACCTGTCCAGCTTCAAGTCGTGGCCTTTAGGAAGTACTATACACTACACGTAAAATTATGTACCATACATTTCTCTTTTGGTACACAACTTTTTTCTTTTGAAGTAACGTATTAAAATTTTCCATTGATATTTTATATTAGTATACGTGCATTATTCTACTCGTACAGTTAGTAAACGATTCTTTTTATTGAAGTCATTACAGACGTTATAAAGTGGGAAATCACAGGGGTGTAAGGGGTGTCGAGTAACATCTTAAGACTTGAGACACCCAAGCCAACCTCACCTGCACGTGGTGCACCCTGCTGAATAACGAACGAGGCAATGGCGAAAGCGGGGTGGTAGGGCTTTACAGCCCGACTGGGTCGCAACCACCATGTATATAGCGAAAAAGCCCGTCATAGTGACTCGCTTCTGCGCGTCGCGTTTCGGGATCAACCTGTGCATATCCAGTACCGGGTGACTTTCGTCATTATGGCCGGCATGACAGCGGCGACTGACGATGGATAATCTGTCTCTCGGTAGTTGCCGATGTTTTTGGATTGTACTATGCTTAACATCAGGCATAGTGCAGTCACTATGTCGTGCTACGATAAAAAAAAAACTTAGGATCTTAAAATTATCTAGCCTCTTTGGATAACATCTGCGCTCTAACAAAATGACGCCATTGTTAGAACTTTCCAGAATTTTTATGACATTCAGACTCGACGTTTGAAGTTATTATTTCTAATCCACTTCACTAAACAATAACAAAACAATATTATTGCAAACTCCCACGAACATTACATTATATAAGTTCAACTAAACCATGTTTATAATTAAAAATATTATATAAAATCAAGATATTATCTATTAATATAAATAAAAATCAATTACTGAATGTATGTAAGGATATTTTTATAACGGCTGCATTTATTTGGTTTTTTTTTGTTGTATTAGCAATTATCAGGTCAAGGTTTATATGATTTTTTTTAATGGTAAGGGAAAGTACAAAAAATTGATTATAATTATATTCAAATACGGTTAAATATTCTACAGATAAAAAGGAATGATATTATATATATAAAAAGTGAGTGAGCGAGTGAGACAGAAGAGTGCAGGATAATTTACAAAAAATATTGATAGATTTATTTACCTTCAATTTATATTTAATTAAATATCACAATCGCAACAATCTTTACATTCATTCATAGTTCTGAATCACAAACTTTTTAAATCAACAATGGAAGGGAAGATATGTTTTGTATATTAAATAAAACTATTTTTGTTACAATATAAAGATGACCTTGAAAGTATATTGCTTAAATACGGTTAATACATTTTTATCTGTCATTATTGTAGTGTCAATCAACGAATTTTATTGATTAAAATTGTTTATTCTCGAATGTCTTTTAGGACAAAAATTATCTTGTATTTTTTTGCGCGCTACTATATCTCAAAGTTCTTATTAGATGTTCGTGCAACGTAAGCGTGTGCCATTAACATTGACCTCTGTAAATAATTATTGTAAACACATATCGTATGATGGTCCCGTCGACGAGCAACAGATAATTTATCTTCTTATATAAACACCATAAAATAACTAACAGGGGCTTGTAATTTCTCGTTTATAAAGTTATATTAATGTGAAACAATATATTTTACAAATTTAAAAATATCAGGAATAGATTACATCATAGCTACGTCAATTCCATTGAATTATCAAACTGCCTACTACTCTATGGTCGCTTCGTACAAAAAAACAAGATGGTGCACTTCAGTGTCTCCGTGTATCGAACGTTTTCTTTATTTTTTGTTTAATAGTTATTAACGAGCTTCATTATTATTATTTTATTATTACTATAAACTATTTCTAAAATAGTTTCCAAAAACTATAATTACACTTTTACATCTAAATAATCTAAAATATTTGTACAATACTTAATATGATAAAAAAATACAGATAATAATATGTATTACAGTATTGGAAAAACTTTGTACCTCATATTGTGGTTGAATTTCCGTCAAGTTATATGTTTTATTATTTCATTCAAAAATAAATCATGTTATTAAAAATCCAATAGACAGAAACATGTGAATGAAATAAAAATATATGTGTTCAGGTTATATATTTTAAAGGAACTATGAGTTCTCACGTTTAAAATTGTTACAAAATATTTAAATTATAGATAAAGACAACGCCTAATTATTTAATTTCGAGGTCAAGCATTTAAATTTACAGTAGGCCACTTCAAACGCATTATATTTTTCGGTCTACTGCACCCAGAGTTGTTAATTGTGTAATATGTAGTAACATTAAAAAAACTGATTATATTGTTTTAACGTCAAGGAAATAATCAATTGTTACAAAAATTATACGTATATAATTTCTAATAACATTCAGTAGCTGTACTCCATCCTGCGTATATAACTAAGGTTGAGAACTTCGCCAAATCGAATATTGCTGTGCTGTGTAGCAGATAGCTTTTTTAGGGCGAAGTTCCTTCACGCGGATTGTGGTAGGATTTGACTGGTAGAAATCGTCACGTAAAAAACAAGCGTTATGCGGTCTACATGAATGAAAGGAGCTTTTTCGTACCGTAATGAGGATGTATTTGCATAGCGGTAGGACTTTTTTAAGTCTGCCTAACTAGATACCACCCTCAAGTTGAAAGTCTGTCACTATACAATGCACTTAAGAGCCAGTCATAAAAAATATGTAGAAACTGAAATAATCTTACTCTCCATATCGATTTTGATGGGTAATTTTATTTTGTGTAATATAAAATTTCAGTAAATAGTAATTCTGCGCCGTCTCATTGATTTGACCGAATTAGATGATTTATTTTTATATAAGGAGTCGCTTGAATGGTCTTTAATATTAATTATAACCTATAGATGGAACTGTTGTCAAGATTTCGATTTTTTTTATAATATTCCAATACATTTTTTTTATTTGTCCTATAAAAGATGAATTCCTTTCAGTATCTCTTAATATCTTTTAATTCAATTTTTTATGCTGAATGTCTCAGGGCAACGTTTGCAGAGTATATGTTGCTAATAAAAGCATCACTTTACATTTATTAAATCTGATACCCTCCAATTATGATTATTTCCTTTGTGATGCTATACTATTTAAAAATGATTAAACCACGTAATAATATTTGGCGACAAATTAAAGAGATTAAATTAATGTTTAGTGCACCGTGTATATTGTGCGAAAGGCACGAATTCGTGACAATTACACTGCAACATTCAACAAAACCTTGCGCTCGTATTCAACAAGTTATAACTGCATTTATTTCGAACTTTGTAGTCAATTAAGAAATATGAATTATTTCAAGTCTTGCAAATTGATACCTTAATGTTTTTCATTTGTATCAATGCATTATATATTCAATCAAATTGTATTCCATTTACATGTTATTTCAATTTTTTAAGGAGACCACTTTAAATCAAGTACATTAATCGAAAACTACTAAAAATACGTATAACTTATACCTTATTCAACTACAAAACACGAGTTTGTCCTTATTGTGAAGGTTTTATTAAAATTCCATAGTCTTTTGTAATGTAATACACATTTATTTAAATGAAACCGATGTATTACAAGACCTTTATCAGGCGTAGATATTATCATATTGTTTCATTCATAATCCATATCTGCAAGTACGCTCTTGTATGTTGATCTATTGCCTCTTAACTCAAGTGTCAACATAATCTTTACAAGTGGCGCCAAGCTGTCAAAGCGACTTCCTTTAATTCTGTTTAAATCTCATGATAATGTCCTCCTTGCTGTATCAGTCACAAGTGGAAGCTTGCTAGCTTCTGGAGAGTATGTAGCCTGCCAACTCAAATTCCGGTTATGAAAGTAAGGGAGATAGGCGCAAGTTTGTGCAGAAAAATTTCAAGTGGAAACGTAGCAATTTTTAGAACGGTTTTTATAGTAGGATTATTCCATTGCGGTATTTCAGTCAACAGTTTTCTAATGCTCCTACGGCATTCTTAACGGATTTAGCCCTTTGTGAAATCTGTTGCGCTCTTCCCACTTATCTGGTAGTTATAAATGGTCGTAAAGATTTTTCTAAGCCTGCCTACGTTCATGTTAAAATTCAGTAGCCATGGGGTGTTCCATCAAATACACTTGAGATCCACATCGCCATTTAACATCAAGTTACAGTCGGAGTCTACGAAAATTGGTCTTCTTTGGAGTGAGGTAAAGCGTGAAGCCATCGACAGATCGAAATGGAAAAGCATTGTGTCTGCCCTCTGCCCCGAAAGTTTGGGACATAGAATCCCCAATAGAGAGAGAGACAGAGATTGTTGTGAAACGCTAAAATCTGCAAAATTAATAATTGTATTGTAGTTTTTCAAAAATCAGGAGATACTTCGAACGATGAGACGGCTTTTAATTACATCTCTGTAACAAAAATATGCAGCTCTACATTTGCGATTTCCATACTTTATACACCTGAAATCATCAATATGACCTCACTAGGTTATTTGGTATATAGTAAGTGTTGATTCTGTACCACTTTGGTCGTCGTAGCATTTCCGAGTTAAGGACATGGACCAGCAATCTCACATGAAGAACTCATCGTAGATGTCTTATGTTGAAGATATTACATCGCCTAATCTGGTCTGTATGGAGATGTTTCAATGGGATAAGGCAGTAAGAGAAAAATAATAGCTGTGTACACAGAGATTTTATTTAAATTCTTGTGGTGACTTAGTGTTGTGGATATGTTGTGTCTCGCATATGTCAATATACAACGTATTTACCGATGAAGAAAAACACCGCGAGAAAGCTAAACGTTGAAACACGAAAGTGATACGTGTATTATAGTGAAGAATAAACAAAGATGTTTTATGTCTCGAATATACTATGTTGGCGCTGGGTTTTATTTACGTACAATTTTGAAGCACTCTCAACGCAGGTTTTCTGACAAATTTCGTATTGAAGATGTGTGTTGCATAGAGTACCGACCACTCAATTAAGTCTCTCAGTCTGTTTACTTCCTAATGTACAGCGCTCGTCAATCTTTTTGGCCGCTCTGAATGTAATCGTAAGTACGGGATAGGTCGTAATACAGTCAAGAGTTTAATACAACCGAAAACTAAAATATATATAGAAATTTCTTCTGTACGTGTGTATGTTAATGAACTCCTCCTAAACGGCGGGACCGATTTTGATGAAATTTTCTGTGCGTGTTCCAGTGGGTCTGAGAATGGTTTAGATTCACAATTGGACCCGGTGGGTGGCGCTGCGGTTGAATTTTAGTTTTTTTTATTATCAAGGCAGGACAACGTCCGCACGGCCCGCTAGTGTTATTATAGGAATCTAATATTGACATTTGGGTATCCTTAAGTTGTCACGACATTATACATATATGTAATATAATACGTATTTATACCTCAATTTGTGTTCTATACAACTATATTCAAAGCAGTCAAAGCGGTGAGGATTGTAGGCATTTACAGTTCGGCTTTTCTCGGCAATGCACGATATTTTTCAGGCAAACGGCAAAAGGCAGAGTTTGAATTATAGTTCCAGAGAAATCGAATTAGTAGTTACAGAGAATACTGTGTTGAAACAATACAAAAAGAAATAATATTTTGAACCTTATAATACTAATATAGTTATCGAAATGAACCCATAAATATATTAATACCTATTTATTGCTGTTTAGTTTCTACACAATTTTTCCTTTGAAGGCTATTTGCAACGGTACACGTAACACACTTATAACTATATCTTATGTATATATAAATTATCGGTCGTTATTTATTATGGTTACAGAAAACATTAAATATTATTTATAACATTATAAATAGCTAACTATATTTTAAATCAGTTTACTGAGGAGTTGGTAGGATTGGTGGAAGGTTCGATTGGGAGAAATATTATCGCCACACTTACTTGTTCCAGTGAGAAATCATGGTCACGATACTGTGTATTGACCTCAAGGAGTACTTTCCCGAGCGATTTTGGGTTAATACTTGCCGGCAAATGTTAACCTCAGATTATACTACACGGTTATCTGTCTTAGGTAATATTGCTGCAATTACTATTAAACGAAAAACGGAGTATATTTTCGTTTACTGCCACTTCTAGTAAAAATCATAATGTTCTTTCTATACGTTTTAATCGATTATGACTTCGTTCGCTTTTATATTACAGTATAAAACTTCGTAACATTAATGCATAGGCTAGTGCCATGTAGAAGGTTATAATAAGCTGTAAGTGGTAGAATCACGCTGATGCTGTTACTGGCTTCAGCATGAATGCGTCGGTTCGCCCGGGTTAGTATCATCCTCTCAAAGAAAACCGACGTGACTAAGCGCTTGCGTTGTTGCGTTTCGTTCGGTCAGTGAGAGCGTCAGAAGCCCACCACTCTTCACCTTCTCCTCTTCTCATCCTCCCCCTCCCAGTCCCTCAACTCAAGCTGGCAGCGTACTTGCGACTCCCCTGGTGTTACTAGTGTCTATGGACGGTGGTGATACCTTAACATTAGGTGACCCACCTGTTCGTTTGCCTCCTATTATATAAGAAAAGAGTTAAAAGCTTTATCTTCTAGTTTATAAATCTTATATACATATACCAACATCCATTTATATGATACCACCTTTTGCTCCGGCTTCGCTCGAGTTGATATAAGTTTGACCTATCTCTAGTCAACAATACTTTCATTTTGAAGGAAAGGTATCCCGTATCCTTTTTTATACTCCTGATCACGTACATGCAAAATTTTTTCATCATAATAAACCCACCTTCGGATATGTAATATTAGTAAGGATACATACACGTAAGTGACTTTTATAATATCGTATTATAGATACCCAAAAACCTTACATCATCATCATCAAATGTGACGATGCTGACAGATTGATGATCCTGTGAGAGATCCACTGCAGAGTCTTAGGCCTCTTCTCTAAGGAAGTTATGGATATTATCACCACGCGAGCCCACGGCGTGTTGGCGATTTTAAATTCCGAGAAATCCACAGTTCTATATTTTCTCACATATGTCGGTATCGGTACAACAAGGACATTTTTTATGTTCAGGTTTCCTCATTATGTTATTCTTCACCGTTAGTCGATAGTATTACTAATTTAAATAAGGAAATATATGTGTATTCATATCAACCGACCGTAAAACCTAGTCTTCAGTACTCAACCAAGTTGTTCCAATAATTGTATGATTTGAAATCGAGTAACGTCCTGGATTTTGTTCGACTTGCATTAATTGGTTGTCGTGTAACCTCTGCCACTTATTGTGATCACAACAAAGTCGACTAACTGGCACAGGGTCAGTGATTAAACACTTTTGAGTGATGTTTTTAATAGAAATTCGACTGACACAGTTTTGTTCTTGTAATCGTTAAAGTGTTTTTTACTCTAACAGTCTCGTGCGTGTCCTAGCGACTCTAATGATTGTTCTACTTTTTAAAAACTAAATACCGTGAAAACTATTTATATCTTAACCAGTTCATTGTAATTTGATTATTGTCGAACTGTTATGTAACTATTTGATTTTATATATTTTTATTGTTGAAGTAATTAATGGATGCTTTAAGAAATTCCTCATAATGTCCAATCGCTTGGAAGCGTTGTAGACATCTACTGAAGCCATCATGTGACAATATGGTAATAACATACACATTTCCTGCAAGGATAGTTTAATTATTTAGGACGTGGAGACGTTTATGCAAAAATAAAAACGTATTCGAAAATATTTCGGACGTGTAAACGTCTTATAAATCGATGAACGCCAGCTGCGTGCATGAAAAGGCATGACTCATTGTCACGTTTTGCCTGAGCCGAGCGTGCAAGCGAGAGCGCCGAAAAAGCGATAGGGAGGTCCTGAGCGTTCGGCTTGTGGCGCATCTATTTCTCTTCCACTCCATCGGCCGAAGCGGCTGAATCGTTATCACGTAAAATTATCGTCCATAAATCGAATTTCAGACAATTTTATTTTTTAAGGATATAGATTACAATAGGATTGACGTAAAATATTCAGTCGGCGATTGGTATCTAGTAAGTGAATATCAGAATATCTACAATTCTTGCCAATCGTTTTGGCCGTTCAGAAAACAGCCGTAAGTTTGGATTTCCGCATAATACCGTCAAAAGCTGAATACAAAACGAAGTAAAAATATTATAGGAATGTATGGTAAAAATTGTCTCGATGTTATACATATAATAAATATATTACGTATTTATACCTACATTTGTGTCCTTCGCAAATACATTCAGGCCGGTCGAAGAGCTTGGCGAGTGCTCTACCATATCGAATAAGGAAAGAAGATATCGGTTCACGATACTGTAAGGGTTTTACTCAAGTAAAACATTTTGCAAGTATAGTATATGTAGTAATACATTTAGTAACAATCACTCTTTTACAATATCAATATCCAAACTTCTGCGAAAAATGTAAGCTACGAATCCTTCTCCTAAGCCCTTATCGAACTTTAGTACTATAATATTGCAAATTTTGGTTTTGAGTTTGCTTTTCACTAATTTGCAAGAGCGTAGACGGTAGACTCATCTAGCAAAAATTAGCACGAGTTCAACGACATACCAATGACAATTCATTCTCAAGTTATTACGTGTTAAATATGGTTCAATATCGCTCTTACACTTCGGTTCCGTATAAAACTCTTCCGGTAGTCTGGCCTCTATTCTAATACTTAATAACTGATTACATCGTTAACGATAAATTAACGGTAGGTTAATTCCTTGTCCGTACAATATTGTTAAGGTCGCCTAGATTAGATTCGACAAGAAATGAAACGTAAATAAAAATTTTTACAAAAAAAAATTGAACCGACTTCGATATCAAAACTCATACGGCACTGAAAAGCGAAAAATAAATACATTATTAATTGAACCAAATAAAATAAAATATGAATATTTGCGCTACCTAATAATATATTTGAAATCGGTGCCAACCATATTTCATATCATCTACATACAACGTTTAGGTCCACTCTCGCGTCTATTTGTATAGTGTAATATACTTTTTTATACCTACAACAAATTAGAAATTTAGGTTGGCACCGACTTCCAATATATTATTAGGTAGCGCAAATATTCATATTTTATTTTATTTGGTTCAATTAATAATGTATTTATTTTTCGCTTTTCAGTGCCGTATGAGTTTTGATATCGAAGTCGGTTCAATTTTTTTTTGTAAAAATTTTTATTTTTCCATTTTTAGTGTATATAAATATATTTATCTGGTTCTAATTAATTATAAAATAAGTTCATAACTTGACAAACAAACATGATATTACACCGTACTAGATCCATCTGCTCAAATTAAGTTGATTGTGAACGAATTTCAGAACCTCATCTTTCCTAATGTCCGTTTCACGGAAATTGCCTCAACAGTCATAACCCCACATGTAAGTCCTCGTCAAACGAGTCTTATGTACCCAAACACAAGATAGCTGCTGTAAGCCGTTGAGGAGTTCCATTCTTCATTTTCATGATCAACTCAGGATTGATTAAATGATATTCTTATCATTACAACAGGTTGTTCCAAGTTTTCATTAAAATTAGCTTATGGGGAAGTTCATTTATTCATATAAGCTTTATTCATCCCTTTATTTTCAACCCTTATGATTGGATTTTTTTTTAATTTCAAGAACACCATTCCCAGTTATCAAATTTCAAATAAAATTGTTGAAATCGGTTTCAAGTACACAAAAATACGTAGACACGAACTGGGTGAAAATCAAATAAACGATATTTAACCCCCTTAGGGGTTGAATATTTTATTCAAATTTATATGGGACCACCTTGGAGTATAGCCGAATCAAACAAAAAAAGAATCATTAAAATCGGTTCATAATTGACGGAGATATCGATTAACATACATAAAAAAAAAAAAAATACATACACCCGAACATATAACCTCCTCCTTTTTCGAAGTCGGTTAAAAAAATCATGAAATATGTGAACTAAATGTATGCGTACCAGCTGTAGGAGGCACATTTGGATATCTTTCATTCTACTTGTCAGGGCATAAAATGTTATGGAGTCAACATATTTGAGACTCAAATCTTTTTTTTATATACACTATTTGGCTGTTTGAATATCAATTTTATGTTAAGTTACATTTTTCCTTCTAAAATACTTATAATACAATGTGAATAAAATGGTTTTATATTTACTGAGAATACATAAGAAATATACTTATTTATACTATTAAGAAATGGCATAGGCATACGAATAGACAGGAATAAATCAAATTTATATCGACACGAATGAAACCACGATTAAAAGTTAGTCAAAAATATACTTAACAATATGATGTGCTTTAGAATCATAAGAGCGTAAGTTAAATTGACTTATTCGCAGTTAAATAGTCAAATACGTCAAATTAACCATTTGGATTCCTTGTGAGAAAGTCAACCTATGAAATGTTTATTTCCATAGATAAATCAAAAACTAAAAGTAATAATCAATAAAATACAGCATGATTTATGAGAAGCAATGAATTATTAGTCAATGTTTATCTTAAAATTACATACAGTTAGATATAGGATTGATCGATTGTATTTCAATTGATTTTTTCTTATCACTTAATCAAACACTTCGCAATTTCTGTATCAAGAAATACCAACCAACGTTCTTAATCGGTTCGATAAATTCTCCTGTAATCATGTTTTTGTCGTTCTATCTTTTACACAAAATAAGTACAGGTTTTTTTAGGTTACGAGATTAGTATTATTTTTAAGGTTATTTATGTAACAATAAAAATTGTAAATTTGCAAAATTGATAATTTTTATACCATACATTTTAGATGTAATTTGAATTAGTCTATATAAAGATGATTTTTCTCAATTTCTTTAATTATATCTATTACTGTAACGAATAGCGTAAAAAAAGATAGAACATATTTTAGGCGTATTTAGGTTGTGTTTTGTTGTCTTTTGAAAAATATTTTTTCCATAATGTTCATTTTACTATTCATAATTAGATAATTGTCATCATCCAAAGTCAATCCAATGGCAAACACAGTCGTATTTACGAACAAAATGTAATCATGTACGAATGACGTCTCTTATTGATTTTATTTGCTAACCTATTCTTAACTCCACGACAAATATCTACATATAATTAGCGCATATAAATTTCTTATACATTATATAACACTTCCGTACCTACAGATTAGTTTGCATCTATTGCATAAAGATCTCAACGTTATCATGTCGAAGTCGCAGTATAATCAAACTAATTAATCATAGAATATCCCCATTTGACATTGCAACGAAATTCCTGAATGCTTCATAGAGTTTTATTACATACTAGCTATCCACTGGGCTTCGCACAATTGTATTGACGGAGATATTGCTAACATATCTATCCTTTAAAATAGGACCATACAGTGAAATAAGACGCAACTGAGCAACTAAACGTTGATTTGTTAATTATGTCAATAATCTCCAAGATCTACCAACAATCTTCAATTTTTTTTTCGCACTTACTACGCTATTTTTTTTTTTATTTCGTAGGTAAATCAGATTACACTTGAAATATATTGACCTAGTAAGGTCTTAAAAGCTTCACCGGACTACCGTCAATCTCTGTTAAACACCTTAAAGTTTATAGTTTGTATAAAAAAATAAAGAATTATTCTGTCAGTGATTGTAAAAAGGTAAACTTGAGTTTTTGACGGGTTCTTAGTTTGTTATGTGGTGGATTTTATATTTTATTGTGCTATTTGACTCTATATTTTGTATTTTTTTTTTTATCTTTATGCTTGTCAACTAATCTTTCACATTATTACTGCCATTGCCGTGTACTTCATAATATTACAAGCTTCGTGTGATTTCAATATTCTAACAAGGTGGTGGCTCCCTTGTTAGAACCTTCAAAGGAGTTTTTGTGGAATCTCACAATTTCATGCTCCGTGGTATTATTTTCCATTCACTTCGCTTATGCACGATAAACTAACTATACTACGTAAAACACCACAAAATTTACAAAATATAGAGTCAAATAACACAAGATTATGAATAAAATATAAAATCCACTACATGATAGACTAAAATCCCGCCAAAAACTCATTTTGTAACATTGGTGGACTTTTACGTAAAACAGTTCGATCATTGTGCACAAGTGAAATCAATGGAATACAATACCACGAAACATGAATTCTGAGAGGTCACAAAATCTCCATGGAAAGTTCTAACAAGAGAGCCACCATCTTGTTAGAACATTGAAATGAGATCAAGACATTTATATTACTATTACTTACTCGATAATGGCAGTAATAATCTAGACCAGGGCTGTACAAAGTATGGCTTAAATTATTGCGGCCCGCTGAATCATTTTTTATCTTCTTTTTCCCAAAACTGAGAAATTTCGGGCTAAAATTGGGCTCGATGATGGATTACCATTATGAAAGCGCATATCAACAATGAAACTTATAAAATCGAAATACAGGTCTAGCTAATACTAATATTTACGTTGATGTTGACAGAATTGTAAAAAACAAATTACCTAATGAAGAAGTAAACAATAAAATAATGATACCTTTTATACCTGTATTTTATTTTTTATAAGTATTTTTCGAAAAAATACACTTAGTCATTTTTGTTGGCCCTGAGTCCCATCTAGTTTGCATAGCCCTGATCTAGGCGATTGGTTGCCAAAAATAAAATAAGAGAGAAAGAAATTAAACCTCTACAATTTTCCAAAGTTATTATTTTATTTGTAAATCGAACTTGAAAACCAACATTCACTCACTTGTTTGTATCGAGATTTTGAAACATATATTTTTCACTTTTCCGTAAGATTAAAAAAAAATGTTCTTTTACATATACGTTTTCCTGACAATTAACAAACAATAAAAAAAATGTTAGCTAAAAAGATGTAGTAGCCGCACTGAAGTAATGCACTTACGAGTACATACATTTGGCAATTGATATTTACTTATATAGATGTTCAATTTAACCAATTTGGCCTATTTCAATATGTCACAACAGACAAAAACGTCTACAGTTTACACGGTCTAGTAACTTTTATGCAATGGAGTCGATGATAAATTTGTTAATGGCAGCAAGCAGTCAATGACAAATCTAACACTTCCTGAATATAGGCGGGTGGATGACTCTAGAATATCAGTAGAAAAAGTACTCGTAAGTTAAAGAATAATTAGAAAAAGAAGTGAAATCTTAAAAAAATTGAATGACCATTTTGATTTTGAAATCTTTAAATCAACCATTTTCTGCATTATTTAAATTTTATGATTAATCAATTGAAATTACTATCATTAGTCTGCTATTCACATCTGTTGCTACTCCGAGAAATTATTATATACATTTTTATACATTTTCTTAACTAACAAACCTATGATGGGCTGCACGAGCTAAATACTATATCAATATTAATATTACATGTACACAGGACGCTTCACTATTCACCGCTAGTCTGACGCAAGCGCAATACTTCACGAGCATTTCAAGATAATCGGAGACGCGCATCCATAAGCCTTTTCCATACCAAACATTTCCTCTTAATTGCTAAACGCGATAAAACAGTTTTCACTTCGAAAAAATCACAGAATAATCTGACATACGAATGTGGTTACAAGATCGATTAACCTTTCGTTCATGATCAATAATGTTCTCTAATCGTACTCATTTAAGAATTCGTAGGCGGCTATCATCAACGCCAGCCAAGAATCTTACCACGAAAAGACAGTCGTAAGTAGTCGTACATAAAGTAAACGTGCAGTGGTGCATTTTAGTAATTTTGTGAATAAAATAATTACCGATTTGTTTTATTATCGTCGTTGTAACGTTTTTAATATATTGGTATTCAATGCCAACAAAAGACATTGCGACCGTAGTCAAAACAAAAACTACTTATAAATAACAAGCCGTATCACAACAATAATGAATTACCAACGTCTCTGTAAGACACATTAATGTAGTTAATGCTTACTTGGTTATATTTTTATCTTATATTTTGCTAAAAAATAATATGGTTTTACAGTTTTCCATTTAATTCATTATCAGAACTTTATCAGCCTTCCTAGTTCCTATTCATTTTCTTCCGTACATTTAATCTTTGATATACTTGATATAAGGGCGTTAAAAATTGAGATCAATTTAATAAAAAATATATCATATAATAATAATGATCATACATACATTTTTTGTAAAGTATACGTAATATTGAGTATTGATAACCTTTAAAACGAATCAAAGTATTTAAAATTTATTGATATTATTTAAATATTTCGTAGACAAGAATTGTTGATTAACAAATTCTTGGTTTAAAATGAAAACGTATGTATGAAATGTATGTACAGTAAATATGTACACATTGTTCATGCTGAATGCATGTACAGTTACTCGCAAAAGTGTGAGACAAAACAATATTTTAGGAAACTATGATCGAAATTTATTGACATTTATATAAAAATATTTTGCACTTATAAATTTAAAATTGAAATATACTCTCTCATTTATTTAGGTGTTTTTTTTTATATATCATGGAGGCAAACGAACAGATGGGTCACCCGATGTTAAGTGATCACCACCGTCCATAGATACTTGCAACACCAGAACACCAGGGGAGTCGCAGTTGCGTTGCCAACCTGTATTTGGGAGGATGGTGGGGAAGGGGCAGGAAGAGAAGGAGGAAAGGGAAGGGGAGGGTAGGTGGGCCTCCGGCTCTCTCACTGACCGAACGAAACGCAACAATGTAAGCACTGTTACTTCACGTCGGTTTTCTGTGAGAGGGTGGTGCTTTCACGGACGAGCCGACCCATTCGTGCTGAAAACAATAATAGCTTCAGCTCGGCTCTACCACTACTGTAGGTGTAATCAATTTGTGTATTAATGATTACAATTGGAAAACATTTGTGTTCATATTTTACGCCCAATTTGATCTATAAATAAAACTGACAACGTTCAGAAATTTGTTTGTAATTTCTTTTCCGTAAAGTTATAAAAAATATTAACAGGACAGTATGCTCAATAATATTTGATTATTTGATTTTATTATTAGTATATGAATACTTTCAACCGAGGTAAAGAAAAGAACAAATAAATTTCATGCCTAAATTTATGTACAGTATTCTCAAATTACTGCGTTCGATAAAAAGCATCCAACGTTACGTTATGACTGCTGCACTCGAAGGTTTATATTATTTATAGAATTAGTATGTTACAATTTACTAACCGAGTCAGTCAATTGACCTCATGTTTCCATACGGTATATAGAAAATATGTTTACCACTTTACGGTTTATCCTTAGAGGATAAATAAAATTTTGAAAAATAAATAACAATCATGTAACTCTGGAAATTGTAACGGTAAATTTATATTTTATAAATATTTACCTCAACATTGATTAACTAACAGTATTATTACATTTGCCTATTATTCAAATAGTACTTATTGTTTTCTAAGATCATGCTGTAGCAGTATCATATAGAGTACGTTAATACTAAGTCACATATATATGTAATACTTACTAGTATTATAAAGGTGAAATTGAGTATGTTTGTTTCTTACGCTTTCACTACTCAACTGATCGTTCAAGAGATTTTGTACACACATTATCAGAGACACTGTAAAGGGCGTAGAGTATCTTTTATCCTGTTCCCAAAGAATACGTAAATAGATTCAAGTAGATGTAAGTTAACGCGAGCGAAGCCACGAGCAAAAGATAGTACTTAATAAGTACATAGGAGGAAATAATATATTATACGCCTTTTTATATTGTAACGTACCAAACAGGCAAACAGAGTTCATCAGAAGTTAAATTGGCAGATAAACGAACAGCTATTTATAACCAACCTCAGTAGGACTGCAGTTCTGAGAATAGTCACTACAGGTAGCTACTTCTGACAATTGAGTTGAGATGCCTTGTGTGCTTTACCTGTTGCTAACCATACCCTACAAAGAGGAATACAGCAACAAGAGCACTCCTGCTTTTTGACTGGAATAGTAACTTTCCCGCAGAAAACCTTGCACAGGCTCGTTAGGTTATGTTGTTTAGAACTTTATAAAAGGTAATAAAACACCTGTCTCCGACTGAAACAGCTATCGTACTGGTGAACAATTCTCTACCTTGTGGTGGCGTCAGCCGGTACAGCTACGCTGAAGCTATTATTGGTCTCAGCATTAATGGTTCTGCTCGCCGGGGCTACTACCACTTGACCCACAGAAACATCGACGTGAAGTAACAGTGTTTGCATTGTTCGTTCGGTCAGTGAGAGCTCTGGAGGCCCACATCCTCTCCCCCTCTCTCTCCCCATCCCTACCCCCTCTTCCTAAACACAGGCTGGTAACGCACTTGCGACGCTGCCGGTATTGTTAGTGTCTATGGACGGTGGTAATCACTTCAGGTCAGGTGATTCTCCTGTTCGTTTGCCTGCTATAACATAAAGAAATCATATTAAGGCGGTTGCCACTATTCTTGTCTTATACCTACTTAACACCGCAATTATTTTGTCGAGCACGTATACAAAAATTAACAATGTAACAATAATAAAATTACCTACAATAGAATTTATATAAATATTATTAAATCTTGCGTCAAAAGAAAAACCACATGATTAAAACTATGCGATATGGGAGTAATCAATTTTTGGTTCACTACAGGTCAGCGCGAAATAATTGCGTTATTGATAAAACATATTTACAAATTAAAATAATTTTCTACAGTTACAACCAGAATGATCTATAGAGAGTTAGGTATTAATTTTTACTATTATAAATGTGTTTATTCTTGTAATCGAAATTATACTATATATTAAATTATGAATATTAGTTATTTATTCAAGTTAATATGAAATAATTTAATTCAATGATTAAACTAAACAACTTACAAAGCAAACTTGTGAATCTCCCACAAGAATTATAATCATACATTTTTATTTATTTTGAAGAGGTTTACAATGAGCAGTATTCGGTTTGTTTTTCTAATTCTCAATGTCGGTTTTAAAAAATTTCCATTGATAAATATTGGATGAAGTATTAATCTGTTACCTTGTAATGTAAATTAATACTAAGTAGTAATTGATAAAAAGTATCCTTATAAGGTCAATTCCATAATTTAATTGACTTGTACCGATATTAGAGGGATTAATTGAATGTTATAAAAATACATAAGGGATATAAGAAAATGTAACGTAATTTTAATTAAAATCACTGTAAGAAAATTAAATTTTAAACATCTTTAAGATACGCTTTGCTTTGACCAACAGAACCACCTGTGTTCTGTTTGCACTCCATGATTTTATCTGTACAGATTATAATTATGTGTACATATGATATCAGTAGCATAATTTAATTTTAAAAATATATACATTTTAAAAATAATTCTCAGATATATATGTATTTATAACGAAGTTTTTATAATTATATAAATCACTTCCGATCGCGATAGTACTTGCCTATATATCGTAATTGAAGACGATCTACTAAAACGTAAGATGAAGCCGAAATGGCATGTTGCGAGAACGTGGCTAGAGTCACGTACGCCAACTTTAAACCAACATGGATACACGGGGAAACTACGGGGTTACCTTTTAGATAAAAACCATAAGTTAACAGCGTTAGTTTACACATTTAATTGCGGAACGGGACATGTTAATTTAAATATAGTATACTAATGATTATTATGGTATAAAATGGTAGGTAAAGAGTTAATAGCTTACTCTTGTATTTCAACCGCTTTACAGGATATTCTAATAGTATTTTATTTAATCATAAATTAATATTAATATTGCTTTCTACAAAAATATTTCTATTATTTTTGGCATGAATGTGTGAAACATACATGTGAATTCATATTCATTGCAATAAAATACAAATAATTATGAACTTTTTTCAAAATTAATAATCGGTTATTCAGAAATAGGTATAAATTTAAAATTTTATTTTGTGTTTTGAGGATTAAAATATTATTCAATCGACTTGGCTAGTACATTTTTGATTTTATAGTATTAGAAAACTAGATATTTTCGCTCGAATTATTAAACTGCAATTATTTTTGTGTTTAATTGATTTTTACTCACATTTTATTATTAGAAAAACAATAATTGATAATTGTTATAGCCTACATATTTCTGAATGAACTTGAATATTTTTTTTTATTATTTTTAAGAGTATTATAGACAATCAATATCACTCCCGATGTACGAATACTTTTTAAATCAATCTCGTTAATTTTAATTAAATCCACGTCATACAAACAACTAAAAAGCCCAAATCAGATTTATAATTAACACTTGCCGTAAAGAGTATAACAAAAATGTACAGAATCATACAGTTATTAATATAGATATAGTATTCGACCAAATGAGATTAAAAAAATATGTTTTCTATGATAAAAATTACTCACAATTATGTAAAAGCTTTATAAAACTTATTCATGACGTATTATTTTGAAGTCTTAACGAAAGGTACACGTTTCACAAATTATTAATAATGTAAGGTAGCCGGTGAGTTACGAAAATTTTACAACGTAATTTGGATTTACTCCTGAGTTTTGGGAGTTTTTTCGTTTACAGAAATGACTTCTTTTTTTTTTTTACGTGGGGAAATCCCTAGTGGATACCCACCCTCCCGGGGGAGAGGATGGGTTATGTCCGACTTGCACGGACTAAAACCCCACGGTGTACCAACAGACCGTAGTGTTGGGGCGGCAAGGGATCGTGCTAAGCTATTCACCTTAGATAGCCGCCCCAACGGTCCGCCCGGCGGAAGGTGGCCGCCGAGCTCCTACCTATAGAGAGGCAGCTGGGTACACACCAGCTGCCTCCCCTCGTCCGCCGGACCTGTGCAAGGAGGGGATGAGCCCCCCGACTACATTCCCTCAGGTCCGCCTACGGTGGCAGAAGGAGTTGGGCAAAATGCCGCCTCCTCCTGCCGGTCGTCCGTTGGCGAAGACGGCCGCTGAGGGGGTCCGCCTCGCGGGCCCTCTCCGCCGCCTCCTTTTGCGAGAGGACTTCCTCGCAAAAGGAGGCCACTACTCGCCACGCCTGCTCGCTGCCGAGCATGGACGAAACCACGCTCGGCAGCGACAAATCCTCCCCCACCACCGCCGCCAGAGTGCGGCGCTCCACCTCCCACGCAACACACTCAGAGAGAGTGTGCTGCGCGGTATCCTCCTCAGCGCCGCACTCATGGCAGGCGGTGGTCGGCTCCCTACGAGCGATCCGGTGCAGGTACCATCCGAAACAGCCGTGTCCGGTGAGTACCTGCACCATCCTGACGGAGCCCCACTCCCTCCCAAGCCACTCTCGCAGGACCGGGCGGACGGCGTTGACGGTGTACGTTCCGTAGCGCGCGTCCGCCAGGTCCTGCATCCACCGCTCTACCGCTCCCTCCCGCAACTCCCGTCTCTTATACTCTATCTCCCTGGGAGTCGGAGGCTGACCATTACGTTTCCTCGCCGCCGTGAATTCGTACACGGCGGCGAGAACTCTTGCCTCCAGTTCCCAGGGAAGGGAGCCGGCGAGCGCAAATGCCGCCGCCGAGGACACCGTCCGGTACGCCCGGATCGCCCTCAGTGCCACCGTGCGCTGCGCACTGCGCAGCGCGCGCACGTTGACAGAAATGACTTCCTGCTTTTGTAGTTCGCTTATCGTCTTGTATTAGCGTTAACAACATACATTTGTTGTATTTTACTATAATTGGCACATAGTTCGTTAGTTTATATTTTAATGTTTTAAATTTTAAGTTATCGCAGATAAAGCTGTTGATGGTTGGTAGTTGGTAGTAGTTGGTAGCCGGTAGCTTATTACCGGTAATTACTTATTTGGCAAGGACTGGTTTGTAGGTGGTAGAGCCCCGCTGAAGCTATTTTTGGTTTCAGCATGAATGGGTCGGCTCCTCCGGGGTAGTACCACCCCTCTCACAGATAACCGACGTGAAATAACAGTATTTGCATTGTTGTGTTTCGTTCGGTCAGTGAGAGAGCCGGAGGCCCACGTTCTTTCCTCTTTCCTTCTTTCCCTTTCCTTCTCCTCCTTCTTCTCCCATATACAGGCTGGCAACGCACTTCCGACGTCCCTGATGTCGCTAGTGTCTATGGACGGTGGTGATCACTTAACATCACGTGACCCACCAGTTCGTTTGCCTCCTATGATATAAAAAAAACCTTCAAGTTTCTCTATAGCTGGTTTAACACTGAATGTTCCCCAAACATGCCACAAGCGGATCACTGTAAGGAATTCTAGGCCATACATATAGTCGTATTTATCCGGTCAGGAAATACATAAGTCCCCGCTTTATTAATCAATATATCATTACTGATTCCGGACCCGCGACATACCTAAGTAGGCAATTATCCATATCGACCTGTAAAAGACTCACTGCAGTATCACCGCTTTCCGAACGAAGGTATAGGCATAATTACCGCGCCAGCCTACGACGTACTAGCGATTTCACACGCCGAGATAATTCAAACCGTTCTATATTGCCCATATACACCAGTACAAAAAGAATATTTCTCAGGTTTAGGTTTACTCAGGATGTTTTCCTTCACTATCAAGTATGCAACTATGGCAGGTGGAATGGTGAATCGTGGTGGCGAAACATTCAAACGATTGTTTCTTAGCAAGTAATAAAAACGAATTAACGATACACAGCTGATGGTAGAAAAAAAATTTTTTTTTTCGAAATGTCTACGCTATTGACCCAGCAAGGTCTTAACAGCTTCACCGGACTACTTGGTAGAACAAACGTAGTAGGCACTATAAGATTACAACGTTATAATTTGTACGACTTTCGAGAAACGCGACGCACCATTAAATATTCATTAGAACGCCATATATTTTCTTTATCAGAATCATTAGTGGTTGTATAATCTTTCCATATTTTAATCGTTTAAAATGCTATACGTAAAAAATGTGACAACTATAGACATAAACACCTGGTCCGGTTAAATTAAAATAAAATGATTAATTTAATTTTAATAAAACGATACAATTATTTGTTATGTCTGCAGTAGTTTTTAATTATATATCCTGTTGATTTGTATTATTTTACAATTTGAAGGTATTCATAGAAATATTAGTATTAAATACATATAAATCCTAAACTCTGTAAATAACATTATTACGCTTAAGAAAGTAATGGACATAAATGCCTTAAATATCTCCAAAAATATTTTAAACATCAAAATTAAAAAAAATGATCGGAACATAGCGGCAAATTTTGTATCTAGTAAGCGTTTAGCTTATCATGGTTTTCAACTACAGAAAATTAGAAGTCAAGCGCCAACTCGTCCAAAGTTACTGTAACCATAAATTTAATATTTAATTGACATTCACGTATGGACAATTTTTTTAATATAATTCAATATGAGGCGTTGTTTCACCTTGCAAGCCAGATAGCAGTTGCAATTCCGTATCACATGATTTTAGCTCAGTGAACAGGTAATTGAATTATCAGTTCAAAATAACTGCATCGGGTGCGGCATATGATAGATGTTATCTTAGTATTTTTGGGTAATGTTATCTTTGTGATAATATTGTAGATATCATTTTATCTTTAACATCGAACGTTTTATAAGAATGTTTATCTATTCCATAGTAAATGGAAGGGCAAAATAAAGATTCCCTACAAGAGGTGAGAGACGGAGATAATGACAACGATGAACTAAAATATAATTGTAAAAAAAATGAAATGTAATTTAAAAAAGTTATAATTCATTCAATAATTCAGTGATGTGGTATTGTTCTATTAACACACATTTAAGGTGACTTATACCAAATTTTAAAACCAAAGTGACACTCATATAGCTTTTGACAGAACTAAAGTGAGCTTAAAACTAACTGGATTAAACCTTTCATCACAAGAGGTCCTTAATAGAAGAAGTGGTATTTGGTTGAGTTGCCTAAGGATATGATTTTTTTAAATCCGCTTCTGAATATGGATTCGATTCATAAACAATATGTTAAGTGGGTTTGACCTTAATACAATTATGTTTTGTGTGTAGTCCGTTGACATTTTACGAAGCGATGATAGCTCAGGCTTAATTCGGTTTGTTATCGATAATGAGTCTTCAAAAAAGCATCACGATTAAAAGAAAGCGGTAGAGCACTTTCACTAAGCTATTATCGTCTCTTAGAAGAAAATCATATGTATTTCAATAGATATATTTAAGGAACGTCTTTCAATACGATATTTGTGTCTTTAGATTTCAAAATGGACGAATTCCAATTGTAGTCGTCCATTTAACATGTTTAATTTTACTACTCCCCTGGTGTTGCTAATTTTTATGGACGGCGATGATCGCTTAACATCAGGTGACCAGCCTGTTCGTTGGCCTCCTATGTGATATAAAAAAAACGAAAATATTGCCGTCCATATGGTTTTTTATGACCTTCATGTTTTTCGTATACGAAAAAAAGAAACGTAAGCTAAAAAACGACAAATTTATTTATTATCCGTGTTAGGCTTATTACTTAATTATAATCGTATTTTATACAAACGGTAGCCTGTAATTGGTTAAAAAAATTAGTCCGCATTCTTTAACATCACACGATACGATTCAAATGGCCTTTGGGAATAGAAACGCGTGATCCACGTGACGTATTTGAATAACCGGACCAACTGCACGCCGCAACGACATCTCTATATAAATAAAAATAGTTGCCGAATGTATGTAAACACATCATTTGAAACGGTTGCAACTATTTTCCTAATTCTTTCTCTGTTGTTAGTAATTATCGGGACATATATATTTGTATGGAAGACCGTACGGGAAAGTAAAAAGTTGGTTTCAAAAATGTCCGTATACAGAAATTGAGTTGTCACGGGACGCCTGGCAGATGTGAAACATCGAAATTGTTCGAATTGAACGAATCTCAAATTACACTATAGGTATGCGAGCTCAGTGCGGCAAGAGAGATTGTGCACAATCGCTTGCACATGGCATCGCGTCACCACGTCTCACACACTCGCCACGTCAACAATCTGGTTTACCCGCGCCTATAGATGTTTCACATCAAGAGTGAGTCGGTGAGTCTGGAGACGGTTTGGATGTCCTCAAAAATATTAACAGATTGACATTCATTTGTTAACAGTACCAATTAAACAGTTCAAGCAGAAATAGATAAAGACAATAATATTTTAGTAAGATTCAAGTTCACCAAATATTTTTCAAAGATCCTATTTATTCTGCGTAATATTATAATAAAGAAAATTAAAAAAATATAAGTGGAATTAAAACATCGATATAACGTCATGCTACGTAAAGGTAGACACCATTCTGAGGTGTGTGTAATAATGAACGCGTCACGACCAAACAAGTATATGCGAATTTCACGACATACGTAACTCAGTAAGTACGTACGTCGACCATGTTTGGAACTACGAAATTTTAAACTCATAAAGAGTTAGTAAGCAGTATATTATAATGGAATATGAATACACATATAATCCCTACTAATATTATAAAGCTGAAGAGTTTGTCTGCTTGAACGCTCTAATCTTAGGTACTACTAGGCCCATTTGAAAAATTATTTCAGTATTAGTTAGCTCATTTATCGAGGAAGGCTATATAGCTCATTTATCAAGGAAGGCTATATATCATCACGCTAAAACCAATCGGAGTGGAGCACCAATGAAGAATGTTTCAAAATCGGAATTAACGTACGTGTTATTTTAAAATATTTTTACCATCTAAGTAGAAGAAGTCGCGAATTAAAGTTAACGTTAGCCTAAAGTAACAATTCCATGCGGAGGAAACCACGGGCAGAAGCTAGTATAACGTATTTTGAAATATATTAACTAGCAACCGCCCGCGACTCTGCGTAAAATTACAATATAAATGTTAAACAATAAAACATAAATTAGAATTACCTAATGACAAATTTTAGTAATATACATAGAAAAAATTGTTTTCTATAAAAAATACTAAGTTCGCTACCTTCTATGATGAATATTATAATTTATTTTATTACCATAAAATATGCAACATTTATGCACAATTTTCCATCTATTCTTAGATATTACAAAACATAGTGTCAATCTATATATCATATATTCAATACCTCTATATATTTTGCACTATAGAAAATATAAGCAATTATTGGCCTCAGATTCGATCAATATACTTTCGAATCCTTGCAACTGAATCAGACCCTTTATTGAAAAAGTGAGTTGAAAAGTTAAATAAGTATTAAATACTTACTTTGAAAAGGGTTCTTACTAAATGCACCGCGTTCGCCCGACGCAAGTTCGCGTTACCGTTTTTTCGCAAGTCTAACCTAAACCAAAGCGAGACAAAACAGCAAGATGGCGAACATTCAGAGAGCGCGTTGCATTTAAAACGTAACCTTTTTAAAGCAAGTATTCAATACGTATTTACCTTTTTGTAATGACAACGATGAAATTTAGAAAGGACTTGTGCAAGATACTTAGACAAGGCAAGAGCAGTAATAATCTCGAAGATTGATTACCAAAAATATATAGGTATATATATAAAGAACACTATAGAATTTTGGTATAAAAATACACTGTAATCAGATAAACATACAAGATAAATAGTTAATCAGCCATGGTGTCATATCACTAAAAGTTTTGATAACCCTAGCCTAATCTAATTACCGATACAACAATTACGTACCTACATAAAGTTCTCTGAGAAATATTCCGTAAACCTCGCAATTTTTCATTGTAAAGTTGACATCGATAGATTCTTCAGAATCGATCGTTTCTGCGAAATTACTGTTTCCATGAAACAACCGCTCCTAACTATGATCGCTTACTTGAAGTTGTTATTAAAAATGATAGCTTTTAAATAAAATTAATAGAACGTAGTAGGATTTGTGGGACCACGCACATAATAAAACGATTTTTTTATATATTGTATTTTAATTGTCCAAAGAGTACTTGAATTTTATCTTCTCAACAAAACTAACTATCTAAGTAATTTAAGTAAGTTTTGATATGTAAAGACAAAATACTTGAAAAAGAAAAAAAATTACAAAATTATTATTTTTTCTATTTTGGTCGTACATTTATACGGTGGATATATAGTGACATAGATGATTGCGATTAGTCCGGTGAAGCTGTTAAGACCTTGCAAGGTCAATAGCGTAGCCAGTTCGAAAAAAAAAGAAAGATGATTGCGATGGTGGCTCAGTGGCAGCATCTTAGGACACAGTTACGAACGTCGTAAATTCGAATCTTTTAATGAGAGGGAACTTTCGATTTAAGAAAACATTGTGACGAAACAGAATAGGTTGGAGATAAAACTTTTTTTGTAAATAGCCACCATCGTAAACTTGTACAATTTATGACCAAAATGTATGTGTGAACTTCATAACCAGTTCCCTTCTACGTTTACTGATTTACCATCGTAGACCACATAATTATTTAACATTACACGAGATTGCGGTTAAACCAATAGAGTATAATATAATTACATATTCAAATATAAAATATTCATTATTTAATTTATTATACAATAACCTCAAACCATGAACCATGAATCACTTCTAGTTAACGCCTACTTCAATAACCAACACAAATTCATTAAACTGTTAATTTAACGTTTGTATTTCTTGACGGATTTCTTAATAAACTTGTATAAAAAATATGCCTAATGTAACTATTCATACATACTTGATACTAATATTGTGGTTTTAAATATCTCATGAAAATTTTATTAATAGAATCAAAGTTTCGATATAGAAACTCGGAGTCGAAATCTCAGAAAATAAATGTACCTTTATTATAAGGATCAAAGAAATATTAATTAACAAACTAACCAACAATTATAAATACAGTGTCAGGTCTCAGTCAAATACATCGTTATCTAAAGGTACAACCAAAGGATTAACAGTTAGCGTTTGTTCATAAATAAACATCTCAAATGCATCATTTTTTTTTTGAAAATATTTCGCAATCTTGAGGGCAGTGTGTTAATTATAAAACGTCACAGTATAACGTACAATAATCCACTTGCGAAGACACATTTTTTTCTTCCTTTATGCTGTGGACTGAGATTTCGGTTTACGATTTTATGACCGGCAGCCGAGCTGACGTCAACATCCTTGGAATCCACTTACTTGCGTTTATTTAGGTAAATAGTCATTATCGTCGCTTTTAACCGTCGCGTTTAAATCAGATAGGTCGCGAATTGCATGAATTGCAATTACATTTTTTTTATTAACGAGGGTAAATCCCTTATGGACACGCCACCCTCTCGGGGGAGAGAGTGGGTGATGTCCGATTCGCACGGACTAAAATAAAATAAAACCAATCAAATCAAAATAAAATCGGCTGAGTGTCTTAAGCGCTCGCCATGGTGGTACGGTGAAGTTGTTAAGACCTTACTAGTTCAACAGTATAGTCAGTTAAAAGAAGCCTTTTTTCGATCTGACTACACTATTGACCTAGCAAGGTAAAAAAGCCTTTAAGAGCTTTCACTACTATTATTATAAGAAAGTATGATAACAAGTTATGCTCATGTAACTCTAACGGTTTTGCAATATGTTCGTGTAACTCTAACGGTTTTTGCAATATGTTCATGTAACTCTAACGGTTTTTGCAATATGTTCGTATAACTCTAACGGTTTTTGCAATATACTGATGTAACTCTGACGGTGTTTTAAATACACACAAAGATAACTCTAAAATGGCATGCCTTTCTAACGTAATTGACATTTATTGTTATACTTTGGTCAATTCAGACAAAATCTTTATAAATTATAACATACGTGTCATCTTAATGTACAAGCTATATTTGTGTAAAGTTTGATCAAAATCCATTCAATGTATTTTGCGTGAAAGAATAACAAAGATTAAAAACAGGATACAAAGTTATCACTTACGATTAGCTATTTTGAAAAAGCCACGAATCATCCCAGTCCGTTAGTGGTATCCGCCGCAAACTATGAACCCGTACCTAACGCTGCGCGTTGTAAAAGACGTCCGCGACACATTTTTAGCGACCCTCCTGATCCAATCACGTCAGCGAACGATCAGTACCAGCCTGTCCCTCGAAACAGAGCGTGTTTACGCCCACGCCCGCGTAATCACAGATCACGCCGCCGTGGTCTGGGGGTTAATTTCGCTCCCGCACACCCGATTAGGCCTCCCACGGCAGCGGCTCAAGCCTAGGTTCGATCCCTCGGTAGGGAGACCTTGAGTGCGTCGCTTGCGCGATACGGTGACACACAAATATACATCACTGCTACAACACTACACGATCACCCCCACACACGTGCACGCCTACACGCTTACACATGAAAGTGGAAGGGTTTACTTTTTTTCCCTTACCGAACTAAAAACTCTCAATTTTCCGATAATAAATATATGGAAGAGTTGTTAAGGCTTGTATGCTTGGTACACATATACGGTTCAACAACTCATACATATATGAATAGTTAGCTAGGCTAGTTAAGATAGGTCGCGATTTTGCATGCAACAGGCAACAGCCAAGCCGAGGTGTGCCGTGCATCCTTGAGCTGGTTGCCATAATAAAATCGGCTGAGTACCTTAAGCGCTCGCCTTAGTAGTCCGGTGAAGCTGTTAAGACCTTGATGGGTCAATAGCGTAGTCATTTCGAGAAAAAAAAAAGGATACAAAGTTATATATTTTATAAAATTTAGTTTCTTTTAGGGAACTCGTTCTATTTCAGATTATATACACATAGCGGACCATAACGATAGTATTGTTATAAAAAAATAATAATATCTAAATTAAGATTTAATGTATCTTTTAATGTTCGTGAAGTCCTTCAATTTAGTGTATTTAATTTCAAACAAAATAATACTGTCAAATCATGTAGGCAATAATAATTATTTTTAATCATCGACAATATTCAAATTACGCAACTAAGCCTGATTTATATTTTTTATACAAACGCCTTGGCTCGCGTCCAGCTTTAGAGGTGACACTGAGTATGTTAATATTGCTAAAACGTATCACACTGGCATTGATCTCGGTTAAGACAATTCGGCACTTATTTAAATAGGTCTGGTTTTGGATTTCTTTACTTCCCGTTAACCAAACTCCGGTTGTTCAACTTTGTGATTTAAGTAGATCAACGGATATCGACTTGACTTATATCGACTTTATATTATTTCACGTTTGATATGAAACGTAGTACTTTAGAATTCCTTACGATAAGCCTGCGAGTTGTCTTTTGAGGTATGCTTATGCTAACAAAGTTATTATACGTTGGAATTTCATTCGTGGAGACATAATTAACAAATTATACATCTGTTTTAATATCCCGGCTGTGTATTAAAGTTATTAGTATTTTAATAGCCGTTTAATTATTGTTTATAAAATTTTTAATTATAACAACCCATTCATTCTCGACCAATTCTGGACATTTTTAAAATATTTTTTACTGTTCTTGTTAAAGAAGAGAAAAGAAAAAATATCCCACTGAAATCGCTACTGCGATTTAATTATGAAAAGGTATTCTCGTGTAATTCCCATATATGTATATTTAAAACTAGTTTTTATTTAAACATTTTTCTATTATCTATTTTCAACCCACCGGGTCAAATTGCAAGCGTATACAAAACTTTAAGGACGTTCTTTACTGTTATAAATATATATTTGGAATTTAAATAAATGATCATCATAATCTGAATTGTCACGTCATTTCCAACAAATTGGACAACCCTAATTAGATCCGTATCTAAGTTCCGCATATTATTGAATTATTTATGCTAACTGTCATCATAATTAATGCAATATTACTTGTAGTTGAAGCATATACATGTATATGCTATAAATAAAGTTCCCACTGATATACCTTGGTACTTCGAATGAATTGACGCAAATAAAATGGTAGGTATAACAGTTAGTGGATTACACATAATCAAGGACAATACTTACAACTATAATATGTATGTGGTAAGGAAAATCAATGAAATGTTATTTTATGTTTCATTTTGACTGCAGTTTATAAGGTCTACATTTCCAAAATTCCTAATTGTTTTCTATGGAGGAGGCAAACGAACAGGTGGGTCACCTGATGTTAAGTGATCACCATCGTTCATAAACACTAGCAACACCAGGGGATTCGTAAGTGTGTTGTCAGCCTGTGTTTGGGAGGATGGGGTAGAAAGGCGGGAGTTTGTCCTCCGGCGTTCTCACTGACCGAACGAAACGCAACAATGCAAGCACTATTATTTCACGTCGGTAATTATTTCTACCCCGGTCGAGCCGACCCATTCATGCTGAAACCAGTAATAGCTTCGGCATGGCTCTATCAACTACAAAACATAGGTTTAGTAAAAAAAAAAGGCGACGCGGTCATAAGAACTGCTGACAGATGTTAAATGACTACGTCCGGTACCGCTATGATACACCCGAGAGGCGTGACTATAACGCCACCGGAACATTGCTAGATCCACCGTATTAGAGATAACATAATTTATATGCATAAATAAGAACGATTATATAGATGGTGTATCACTTAAATAACAATCTGCTATTTAATATCATCTTTGTGTGTGTTACTAAAAATATGGGAGATATGAGTGAATAGTAATTGCTTTGACTTCCACAGTTTGGCATATAAAAGGAGGGATACCGTCAATCTACGCGCACTATACCCGATAGGTTAGTTCACATTATCCGTGATTATCTAGCCGATAGAACCTTCCGTTTTAGAGTAGACGGCGAACTCTCATCGCCCCGTCCGATACGCTCAGGTGTGCCACAAGGCTCAATACTCGCGGCCACCCTCTTCAACCTGTTCATCAGCGACCTACCTAAGCTCCCGGGAGTCGAGGTAGGTTGTTATGCTGATGATACAGTTATCTACGCCTCTGGCTGGCGGCCGAAAGTCCTTAGGAATCGCATCGAAAAAGCCGTTAGCACGCTCGGTGACTGGTTTCTTCGATGGCGTATAGGTATTAACCCTGATAAGAGTGCCGCGATACTCTTCGATCCTAGATATCGCGACAACAAGTTAAAGCCCATAAGGCTATACGATTCCGAGATACCTTGGACCACCGAGGTCAAGTATCTCGGCGTCACTTTAGACCGACATTTAACGTTTGATCCTCACATTAAGAGAGTGCGAGACAAAGCCGCTATGGTCTTGGGTCGCCTTCATTATTTACTCTGTCAGAAGAGCAAACTGTCCCTCAGACATAAGCTCACATTATATAAAGTTTGTATTCGTCCGGTAATGACGTATAGTTGTCCGGTTTTCGCCCACGCGAAGAATCTAGATACGCTTCAGGTTTTGCAGACCCGGGCTCTGCGTAAAATCACCGGTGCTCCTTGGTTCGTCCGGAAGGCGGATCTCCATAGGGACCTGGAGATGCCGTCTATCTGGGCGTATATAAAATCACTTACAGACAGCTATTTCGAGCGAGCCGCGATTCATCCCAGTCTGTTAGTGATATCCGCCACGAATTACGAACCCGTGCCCAACGCTGGGCGTTATAAAAGACGTCCGCGACACATCTTCAACGACCCTCCCGACGATATCACGTCAGCGAACGATCAGTACCAGCCTGTCCCTCGTAACAGAGCGTGCGCACGCCCACGCCCGCGTAACCACAGATCGCGCCGCCGCGGACTGGGGGTTAACTTCGCTCCCGCACACCCGATTAGGCCTCCCACGGCAGCGGCTCAAGCCTAGGTTCGATCCCTAGGTAGGGAGCCCTTGAGTGCGTTGCTTGCGCGATACGGTGACACACCCATACATCACTGCTACAACACTACACGATCACCTCCACACACGTGCACGCCTACACGCTACACATTTTGGTGGAAGGGTTATTTTTGGTAAAATTTTTTCCCTTATCGAACTGAAAAACTCTCCAAATTTTCCGATAAAAATATATGGAGGAATTGTTGAGGCGGATATGCTTGGTACTCATATACGTTCCAACAACTCAAACATATATGAATAGTTAGCTAGGTTAGCTAAGATAGGTCGCGATTTTGTATGCAACGGGCAACAGCCAAGCCGAGGTGTGCCGTGCACCCTTGAGCTGGTTGCCAATATAAAATCGGCTGAGTGCCTTAAGCGCTCGCCTTAGTAGTCCGGTGAAGCTGTTAAGACCTTGCCAGGTCAATAGCGTAGTCAGATCGAGAAAAAAAAAAAAAAGTCTACGCGCACTTCTATGTGAGCGTTGTTGTAGGGCGGAGCTCTGCTCGGATGAATATGTAGTCCGGTGAAGCTGTAAAGACCTTGCTAGGTCAATAGCGTAGTCAGTTCGAGAAAAAAAAATCGGATGAATAGTCATAGTATTTACAGAATGTTAATGGTTTCGCTGACCGACCGGCTGACAAATATGTGATGTATAACACAGAATTGAGAAGTCAAATGTTGGAACAAATGTCTACTTTTTTGTCTAATCAATTACAATCTGAATTTCATCGTTTGTAAATTAAAATTCTTAACATCAGTGTAGTATTCACATCTGTTCGCACTCAGGGTAATAATTATATACATTTTTATACAGTTTATTCCTTAATTAAAATTATGATGAGCTCGAATGTACTGTATAAGGTCAATAAAAAATATTTCATGTATATATATATATATATATATATGTCGGGGAGAACGTTATTCTCGTTGACATCGTCATTAGTGGTTACGGGTTTAGTGGGCGTCATTCGGGTAAAACGCGAGCACAAAACACAATTATCATGGTTTCACATTGTTTTTATTTATATTTCACAATATTTCATTGGATGACAATAATACCGTTGGAAAGATTAACAACTACGACCGAGCAGCGAGTTCCGGGCACCGATCTTACTTTAACCACCGAATATAATCACTCAATCTCAACAACGATCCACCTCGACCAGTTGCTATCTATCAAACGAATGTGTCACCAACACTGTCCGTCCTTCTAAAGTAAAGATGGCGCCTCGACCCCGCTCGAGGCGCTGGCTCTGCTCTGATTGGTCGCTACGTAAATTACAATATTATTTATTTTTAAAACATTATTAAGGTTTTAAACTATAGAAAAACGTAACATATGAAATACAATAAAAATTAGGTATTTTGAAAGTAATAAAACTGTCCACCTCTTACAGTAAAGATCTCTTCGACCCCGCATGAGGCACGTGCTCTATTCTGATTGGTTGTTTCGTGAAATATAGTATTCTTAACATTTATTTAATATTAGGGTTTTTAATTTATAGTGAAACGTAACAAATCAAACAAAATTAAATTAAGAATTTAGAATGTAGACAATAACATGTATGCAAACAATAATCGACTCGACTTATAGCTTCCTCCGACTTATATATATACTATGCGTCGCTAATCTGGCGTAAGTTGAGATCATCGGTGACGTTTCACTAATATGTCGAAGTGATCGGTGACGCTTATCGATAATTTTTTTCCCCTATCAAATATTTTTTTATTAAATCTTTCAACGCAGCTAAAGCAATACAAAAAAGAGCAAATAAAAGGATTAGAAATACGATATGAATTTACGTCATCTATTTGTCAGACTAACCACGCTATAGTAATAAGATATGAAGCATTATTTATTAGTCCTATAAGCTTTCTAAGTTCTCTTGTAATGCTTAAACTCGAAAGAGGCTGCACTTTAATTCCATATTATTTATACTTGTTAAGCGCTTACCCTACTTACGATAATAGGGCGTTCCTTATCACTTTCCATTTTATTTCACCTTGGTTTTATTATATATATGATTTATTACCCGATTGTCTTTGTTTATAACAAGATTATGTATCGCTGGAAATTGTTTGGTTTATAATTATTTCCGTCATAAATCTAATGCGATTCGGACACGGTATCCAAAGACAAAAGAATCAATTCCAATAATAAAATATTGATTTGTTAAATATTATAACGCAATCAATGATTAGTGTCGAATCATATCTAGTATGCGCTAAATACTGGTTTATCTGGAGTAGGGTGTGATCCATGAATGCCCTTGAAACTCAAGAGGAAGGTTTATAAAACTATTACAAGGCCGTTTATTCTATATGGAACTGAATGCTGGGCTACTAAAGAGACGGATGTAAGATTACGTGTGGCAGAAATGCAAATGTTTATATGAATGAATGGTGTAACTAGAATGTATAAGATTAACAGGAGATTATAGGTACAGGAAGTTATACTCATAGGTTATATAAGAAGAAGTTTTAAAATAGCACTAATGATGGAGACATTGAGGAGTTATTTAAGCATTCTATGGGCATATCATGAGGAAAGATGAAAGCCATGCAACTAGAAAAGATTTAAGTATGAGACTGGACACATATAGGAGTAGAGGTAAACCAAAAAAGGTATGCGAAGATTGTGTGAAAAATTATGTGTGTAAAAGGTATGAATATTTAGGTGATATCTGCCAGAGGAGAGTGGAAAAGGAAAACATGTTCTGTTATGTGGGAGAAGAGTAAGATGATGATTATGTATTCTAATGCGCATATTAATATACTATATACTATAATATAAATACACAAATAATGACAAGTCTCATGTTGAAACTATATGGATCGATATAGTTGTTTCGGTGTATCTAAGGACTAATTCAGCTGGTTTGAGTTTGATTAGATATAAATACAATAAAAACTCATACTTATTGCATGTTCCTTATAACAAATCACGTGACTTTTTTGTACACTAACCTGTTTATATTTCGTGAGAAATAATTTATTATAATTCCGAATAGTGAGGCACAAAATATGCAGGTATAAATTTGTTTTCTTGTTATTTTCGTCGCGGTCGCACTGTCAGACGTCAAACTACACAATATTTAAATTATGTTTTACATTATTATTCTTTTGGGTCTTTTCTTTACGTCATGGTGTTTTCACAAGAAATAATTAATAAGATTTATTATATTTTGGACTCTTATGAATGTGAAACTAATTTACTAAACATTTCACACTTTACCTATTATAAATTGTACGGCGATCGCATTTCCCACACTACTAAGTTTTTGTTAAACACGGAAAGATCTTTATGTGGCAGCGGTTCTCAAATTCTTTCACTCAGCGACGCACTATATTAGATTTATTTCTAATATCATTGACTAACATACTTTTTACAAATTCGCGACACCATTACGTACTTACGTACAACTTTTTGGAGGTGCAAAGTGAACGAAAGTGATATTATTATGCGTTTAAATCAGAATATCATATAATGTATTAGACTATATTGGTAGAAGTAGTTACTTTGTAAAACACTGGCTCTTACCGGCAACTTTTGTTTGGTTTCAAATAAAATACTACCAACCGCCGATAAACTATATAAATACACTAATTTATTGGAACGATTCGAGCGCCATCTATTATGCAATGACTGCACAATTTAAGATGTTTTTTCAGGTGTACGCACAACAACTTTTAATAATGTACTTAGACATAGAAAACAAAGATTTTTTTTAAAAGTAGGTTTTACGTTTTCAAATCCCCCTTCTCCACCATATTTGCTTGGTGACAGATTTTCTACTTCAGGCTTTTGAAAATGTCACACCATGATTTTTTTAATTTAGAATTGTGAATAAAATCGATAAAAAATTATCAAACTAAATTGGTATCAAAAATTACTATCCCTACGTGCGATGATACATGTTCAGCGGTATAATACATACATTATCTTCCAAAATTTCAATCAAAATCTAAATCTACGTTACACCTACATTACTTACTAATATAACTAAACTCTAGACATAATATCCGATTTGTTATATTATAACATCTTATATTGAAAACAACTTTGTGTATTTAAGCATTATAAGAACAAAATTGTATAAATACCACGGTTATAGTATTTTTAATAATAAACTTTCTTTCACACAAATCAGTCGTTATTTACCGATAGAGATATTTAAAGTTATATCTGTAATAATATTTAAGGCCATAAATAAGGCTTAAACCATGGTGGTTAATAAAATATAATTGTCAATTTTTATAAAGTAATTTCAGAAAAACGTTATTCGTGTAATTAATATTCATCTTATTATGTTACAAGCCTTTTAAAGCCAGACATGTTGTTTCAAACTTTTTAGCCGACTGCGAAGAAGGTGGGTAATATCTATACTAATATTATAAAGAGGTAAAGTTTGTGAGTTTGTGACGTTGTGATGTTGTGGCGTTGTAGGGGGTAATCTCAGGAACTACTGGTCCGATTTGAATAATTCTTTCAATGTTATATAGTTCATTCATCGAGAATGGATATAGGCTATAATATAATATAATCACGCTAAGATCAATAGGAGCGGAGCACAGATGAAAAATATTTTAAAATCGGGATGTTTTTTCCTTTTGAGAATTACTGCGTGTTAGTGTTGGTGTTAGTGTATCTATTCCACGCGAACGAAGTCGCGGGCAGAGGCTAGTTTTCCAATAAATGTATATCTGTATTTCTTTGGTAGACTCTATAGCCAAAATTGTTGAAAGAAGTTAATATATAAGTAGATTCACATCGATTGTGTGTGTATTTCCTGCGCATGGCGACATTAAATAAAAAAGAGAGCCTTTGGAATCGTCTTTTGTTTTCTTTTTTTTTCTTATTTTAATTTTAGTCGTATTGTTCAACATTTTTGAAGTTATACTTCTTTTGGCACGTTAGGGAATAATGATGACAGTAAATTTTTGCGATGAGCGCGCACACCGTCACGAAAAACCAACACCCTGAAGTTAGCTATAGTCAATATTTTGTTCCTTTGTATTTGTAGTTTAAATTTCATAGTATTAAAACTTTCAATGTATTAAATACCTTTTTTCTATTGCTAGTGTCGTTTTTTCTACAAACCTAGAATAGGGCGAAAGATATTTTTTTTGAATAAAAGATTATTATCTTGTTACGCCTAAGAAGTATAACTCCTAACGCGTGTATATAAGTACACACACACTTTTTTATTTACATAATTTTATAATTCCATTATTATCAAGTATTTGATATTCATTACACAGAAATATATATTGTAATTTATATGAGTATGAATAAACACAACAATCATCGAGTTAACATTACATAGTTAGGGCAATTTTGCCTAGGACCAAAATATTAAAATACGTTATAGCCGTATGATAGAATTAAAATTGTTTGTATTAAATTAATTATTGTTAAATGTAAATATTTTCATGTTCATTAATTTATATACACAATAAATCAGTATGAATAATAATATCGTCTCTATATCGTAAAGAGTATCCGACATTTCTGCGTTATCGGTAGGTCAATGTCAAGTCAAAGTAAAAGAGTCCCTTTTATTGATTTAATTATTTATACATATACGTTTAACGAATTATCGCAATAAACAGTGTATGCTTTTACTTACAGAATAATAATTAATTATACCTGATTAATCGTGGTTAAGTGAAACAGAATAATTGATATACCTACCTACATAAATATCTTGTATTCGTTATCTAAAAGTTGGCACAACAAACTATACACACTGTAACACAGAACACAACATTATCTATATATAATAAAAATACAGTTCGTCTGAGGTTCAATTACATTAAAAAAATTGTCGGCATAGGACTCGGATCATTGGATGCGAAGTATTCTGTAGAAGACTCTATTTGATTTGATTATTTTTGGTATTTCATTGGCCTTTTGAAATTTTTTAATGCTGTCTATCGGGCGGGAATCAGACACTACTTATTTATTGACAACTTCATATTTTCCACTTCTATCACTCTTTGGCCTGAAAAATTAATTGGACAGATTCATATCTGAACCATGAAGTATCATTCCTTTTAATTATGTTACAGATTCCTAATAACCCATTAATGTTCATACTGTGTTAGAACTGTAGCAACAACAGTACAATGTATATCTGAATCTTATATTCCCAATAAAAAGTCAATGTTCTTTGTAAATGACGACAGTATGATTTTATCAATTTTCATGAATGACGCTTGTAAGAAATTCATTAGAACAATCTTAATATTCTTGACCTATTTGGCCTTGCGCATTAAAACAGCTATTCATCATTCAAGCGATAAATAAGACCGGTTGCCATCGTCGTATATAGTAAATGATATGGGTACATGGGTTATAAAATCCATAGCAAAATGTAAAAATGTTATAGTACATAAATAATGCACCTACGTACTCAATAAAACAACAATGTACTTAATACAGATAATTCTTAACTTTGTGAATAATTCTCTTTTATAGTCAAACTAGCTTCTGCCCGCGATTTCGTCCGCGTACAATAGTTATTTTTGGCTAACGCATTGGAAGCTCTCACGAGGAAAAATACCCGATTTTGAAACATTCTTCACTGGTGCTCCGCTCCTATTGGTCTTAGTGCGATGATGTATAACTTTCCTCGATAAATGAGCTATATAACACTGAAAGAATTTTTCAAATCGGACGAGTAGTTCCTGAGATTACCCCTGACAACGTCACAAGCTCACAAACTTTACCTCTTTATAATATTAGTATAAATTATGATTACAACGTAATGTAAGATATGTATAATTTTCGGCTAGTAATATTTCCTTTGAATATAATTGGTATTAATTAAGAAGTTATTTAATGTCTGTCGTACGCACTAACTTCCTAAAGAGCATACTTGTCTATACTAAATTCTATAATGTAAAGCAGAGTCTTATGTTTACTCTGATATCTCTCCCATACCTGCGTATAATTACCACGTATGTTTGTCTATGGTCGCAATAAATTTAGGCGTGGGAAGACATTATCATAATGCGTCACGATCTGTCGGGTTGTGTGACGATAGACATAGCACGATAACTGGACCCGTGGTTTTTGTGGAAAGAAACTTGGAAAAGCTTTTTTTTTATGGAAATGATAAAGGTGTTTGACCTTTATTTGGAATTAATTTTGAGGTTAGTTTTTGCGCGCCAAGTAGCCGAAGCTTCGTTACGTAAGTATGAGGAAGGCGGGGATGTTGTTTTCATGAAGAAAAGGCATAATACAAATTATCATTATAGTTGAATAATTGCGCTAAGTTAAACGTCCCGGTTAGTTTAACAACAACGCCTAGGAAGACATGATATATCTAAAGGGCCGTTATATAGATGCTAATACCTATTTATGTTTTAGGGATAATGAGTGTGCTAATAATGTGCCTAACTAGTTGTGATTTAGAATAAACATTATTGTATTCAAAGGGACTACTTACTTCTTAAGGAGTACGTTGTGATATTATCTAGGGTGGCTTAACATAGATGTACGAAGATGCTTAGTGATGAGCGAGTTCAAACCTAAAGTGCACATATAACAATCAAAGCTAAGTGTTGTAACTGGCTTTGGACAAGGTTTCTGTTTTCAGTTTTGGAACATGTTTCACAAAGCTACACCACTTTTGCATCTATGACTTTCTTAATTCGCATCCTTCGATTAAAGTATTTAAACGGTTCGTAGAGTTGTTTACATGAGAGGCTAAAGCTGCGAAAACGAAACGATCGCTATGGTTATCATAAATGTCCCTTACATACGCAACTCTAACCTAACTTTTGTTCCAATTAAAGTGGTCATTCAACTAAGTCAAAAATATTTTGTGATCTTAAAAATAAATTTCGTCTGTCACGCAGTACATTGGCGTTTATATCTACTTTCATTAGCATAGTGTTATAAATAACTTTTACGAATATATCTACATCGAATTTTTCAGTCGAGTTCACTCACCAGTGAACTTTTATTGGCTGCATGCCTTGTAGAGACATAGCCTGAGCATTGGTATAGTAATTGTTTTTGTGGAATTTCTTTCGCAATGACTGATACTCCTCACGACCTTCCGGGAGACATCAGTCTTCTGTACAATTAATAAACACAAATTAAAAAACAATAAATATGCAGTCACAGAACTCAAGATTTTAATATTTGATCCATATGTTAAGTTGCTGAACATGGATACATAGTGATTCCCATATCTTTAATTTGAATATCTTGAGCTAAAACGTTGCTAAGCATTTACCGGTAACTTAAGCATTCCCACTTCCTGCAACAAAAATTCTCAAGTTTCTCTTTTGACTGCTTAACGTTTTACCACATTCTTTAATATCAAATGTGCTTTGATTAAATACTAATGTATAAAAATTGAAATAGTTGTACCAACTCTTCTAATGCACAAAGCGAAAAAAGAATTTGAACTTAAATTATAATTCAAAATTATTCCAATTCGGTTAAATCGAGATATAATGAAAATAGACAAATTTATTTTTATTAATGTAGATATAGAACATAAACGATTTAAAATTACATAACGCATTGTTTACAGACGTAAATAGACGCACTTGAGACCGCTTGGCAACATTCTAACACGAAACGTACAATAATTTATCCCACACGTAACTCAGTACAAATACTAGACGATAATAATGTTATTATCTAACTTTTCCGGAATGATGAGAACGTAGACAAGGGCAGAGTATGCGATTACAAAATATTTCTGTAATTGAATTCTCTATAGCAGTGTCTTCGTTGTTTATAATCTGTATTTTTTTTTATTAGAAATATCAAATTCGTACAATATTTTTATTTATTCGCATGCATAGCCATTGGTTATATAGGAGTTTTTGGCTGGATCTTAGAATGTCGTTGTGTATTTTATATTTTATTCATATTTTTGTGTTGTTGCTCTATATTTTGTAATTTGTTAGTGTTTTACGTAACATAGTTGGTGGTTATTGTGCACAAGTGAAATGGATGGGAAATAATACCACCAAGCAGTCTGACCTGCTACAAAATGTCAGGGCTACCATCTTGTAAAAACATTGAAATGATGGCAAGAAACTTTTAGTACCATTACCTATTCGACAAAGGCAGTAATAATTTACTAGAAAATTGGTTGCTCAAAATAAAATCAAACAAAAATTTGTTAAATACATACAAGTATATGTCTCTTTCATACTTGTTGGTTTGTATTTAGCGTCTTTTAGTTATATTCTCTTAATAAAAAGTTTTTTTTATCTTCCTTGTTTATTTTCTTAATTATTAAGGCTTCACGGCCCACTTACAGAATACTTGCGACCAGGGGTTTGCGTCCCACACGTTGGTAAACACTCTATTTTTCTTTCGAACTGAATAAGGTTTTTGATCTAGCAAGGCCTTTATAGCTTCACTGGCCTATAGGTTGGAAAACACTGCTTTCGTTCCGTTTTATAGTCGTCGTAGTAGTAGTAGCTAGGTTAGTTTCAGTGAAGTCATTTTTTAATTATTCAACTATTTCAATGTATAGGAAATTCTGATGTATAGATTGTTATTATTTTTGTAGGTGGTAGAGCCACGCTGAAGCTATTACTGGCTTCAGTATATGGGTCGGCTCGCCTTGGGTAATACCACCCTCTCATAGAAAACCGACGTGAACTAACAGTGCTTGCATTCTTGCGTTTTGTCTGTCAGTGAGAACGCCAGTGGCCCACTTTTCCTCACCTTCCCCATCTCCTCTTCCCCAATACAGGCTGGCAACGTATTTGCGACTCAACTGGTGTTGCAAGTGTCTATGGACGGTGGTGAATACTTAACAGCAGGTGACCTACTTATTGGTTTGCCTCCTACGATATAAAAAAAGTAGCAATTAAAGTAAGGCACTTAATATTACCCATGTAATATTACTGAGAGAGTTAGAATTTGAGAAGAATGATTTTGTGAGATAAGTGAGTTTTTAAATATTCGAACATCTTTTCATATTCATCAGATGGTCTCCCTAAGATTTTTTATCCGTTTCCGAAATTAAAAAGTTTGTAAGAGGATAGCGATTTAAAGACGATGATGTAGTAGTACAAATATGTCTAGGTACTCGGGATAAAGAGTTCTTTAGAAAGGAAATTTGATGCTTGTATAGGTTTTTGATTTTTCCATAACATACTCTTTCTCACTATTCATCGAAGGCCTTGTGCATATAAGTTTTTATTAATATTCAATCGGATGACTACATTTTAAGAGTTTTATTTAATGAATAAAAATATAATATAATAATCATGGCAGTGAGTTTTAAGAAGTCCTTAATTAAGAATTAACTAAATACTTAACCTAGAATATTGTCAACAAGATATTTCCCAATCGAATACATGATGCCAAAACCTGTATCGTTCTATTTTGCAAACATACCTACTTGGAAGGTTATGTAACATAAAAACAATTATTTATACACTGTATTATCTCTTGAGATAAGGAACATTGCGATAAACTATTTAAAAAATATGCATACTTTCAATAAAATAATAGTAAAGAAATAAGAGAATTCCAGCAAAAAGTTTATACCACTACAGCCAATTATGATACCACAAAATTGACTACGAGTAACTCACAGACCAACTTATGATGTCGATAACATAAGTTTCTTTTTGATGATTTACTCTGATCATTTCTAGAATGTGAAGTTCGTAGTACGAAAACGTACAATCATGTTATGGATTTTTTTAAACAAGCTAATCCACCCGTCTAGCTCTAACTTCAATAATTCTAGGCGTTTCTAATTATCATCTGTTTACTGAAGATAAAATTTTGATATATTATACTATAGCAAACAAGAAAAGATAGCTCATATCAAAGAGGTGAGATGCATTAAAATTGACTACACGCGAGATTTCACGATAAAAAAGCGTGTTGCCCTGATTTTCTCAGTATATTTTGATTACAGGAAACGTTGGCTTAAGCACAAAAATATGATAATTGCGTACTTAATTGGTTCATCTAAATATTTTGCAATTCTCCGTGAACATGAACTTTCTTTAGCCATTTAAGTAACACTTTTTTATAAGGAATAGGGATTCCATAACAATTATGGTGACTACTGTTGAATTTAGCAATTCGGAGTAGCTTAGAATTGGAACTACCAAGTTTTCTTATTAATCATAAACCGCTTACTGATAGAAAAACACTCCTACAAATAGAGATGCAAAAAAATCTTGAAACGAATGCGTATAAAATTATACTATAGTACTTATTTTGATAAATTTACCGCCAACGTAGAAAATTATATTGAATTACAGGACGACGCTTACGCGATCAAGAGCGATGATACTGACGACAGAAATACATAGTTTAGTAATAATGCATAAAAACTTATTTATTATAGTTTCAGTACTTTATTTTTATATTACCCACTCAACTATCAAGGCCAACAAATCCTTTATTGACCAGCTCTTTTTAATTATTGTTACAGATATAGCAATAACCAAAGGGGATCAAATAGAATTCTACACGAAACAAAATAAAACTGACAGTGAGGGATCTCAGTTCAGAGATCTTACCGCTTTAGCTTATGATGCAGTACACAACATACTATTATTTGTTGAAAAGCAGAGCGACAACGCATCCATCTTCAGTTACAACTTGGCCACGAAAAAATATCAATCATTAGTAAAAAGGAGGCCAAGCGAAAATATTCAAGGAGTTGCTTTCGATCCAGTAAAAGGTTTACTCTTTTGGACTGACTTTAATGAACGGAGTATATTTTATATTTCTCTAATGCATGGGTCTGAAAATAACATGTATGGCAATCTTTTAATCAAAATGGATGATGATCTTCCGAGAGGGATCGCCGTCGATAGCTGTAGAGGGTAAGTTACGTCAGATATATGAAAATAAACATACTATTTTCTACAGATGCATTGAATAGATATTTTTAAATGAATTTTTAATGTATCTGTTCACTTTATCGGTACCTCAACAATTTGTGGAAATGACTGTCAGGCACAATCAAATCTGAAATATTAACCTGATGATGTAATATTGCTTTTCAATTACACCGATTGCCTCTATATGAGACGTTAATAAAATACGGTTTCACATTTAATTGCTCAGTTTGCAAAATAATTCTCTTAATATTATTCTTTTTAATGAAAAGGTTTGTAATACAATATGTCACAAAAATGAACGGTAACAGAATATACTTTTAACTCTATTCTACTTTATTGATACATTTTTCAGATTTGTGTCATTGTTCCTTTTTTTTCAATTGTATTCCATAATGTCAACCAAAATATCCTTTTAGATACATTTTCTATTTGAGTCAAAATCTTAGTAATTAAATATATCATAAATACCACCCAGATCTTTAGATATATTAGCTACTTATTTAACGTAATTGGTATCGTAATTTCTATGTCCAGGTTAAACCGATTGATTTTATCAATACTCATTAGAGAATTTATCTTCTATATTAACATAACCATAGCAAAGTACCGTTGTCACTGTCGTGCAAAGTTTAGACAAAATCTTAATAGTTTCAGTTTTGTTTCTGCATATCTTTTCTTTTTGCATTAATCATTATAAACAATAGAAAGCATATATCTTATAAGTATTCCCTTCGGAGTTATCAAATATACACTGTATTTTGGGTTTGCTATTCAAGGTCATATAAGTCACTTTTATTAAATAAGGGTATTCTGGCTGTTTTAAAAGAAAATCTATAAAATATGTAAGAAATATCGATAAAGAAGTTGTAAATTATGTATATGTTGCAGGTACATCTATTGGACTAACACAAACAATACAAGACCCACGATAGAAAGAGCAAGATTTGACGGGTCAGAGAGAAAGATTATTATCAATACAAATTTATTTATGCCAGTAAGCTTAGCAATTGACCAAAGAACAAAAAGATTATATTGGGCAGACGACAAAGAAGGGATACATTATTCCATTGAGAGTTCAGACTTGGATGGTAACGATCGAATTACCTTACTGTCAGGAATTGATCACTATCCTAATTCTATAACCGTTTCAAAAGATTCCATATATTGGGTTGACTGGGGTTATCATAAAATATGGACTATACCCAAAACTCCTTCAGAAGCAGTAAAACCCACACAATATATATCCTTCGACAACGAGCCTTTCGGTGTTGTTGCCAATTATAAAATTGAAGATCAAATTGAAGATGTACCTGAATGCAAAATATTAGAAAATTTAAAAGAAAATAAAACATCTTTCAACGATACGTTTAGTGTGCCTGCAGATGCAGGTCTGTTCTGCGTTCACGGAGTAAAAGTATTCGGTAAACTGGAGTGTAAATGTACAGCTGGATATACTGGAGACCGATGTGATATATCTGTCTGTAATAATTACTGTTACAGAGGTCGCTGTACTTTTACAGGTGTAGGGAAACCTACGTGTAGGTGAGGAAAATTATTATTTTTAAATTATTAATGTAATTACGTTCACAGAGCGATTATGACTTGTGACATTCTTTGTTCTTATCTTTATCTATATTTTTATATTCCAGTTAATATAAATAGAGATCATTTATTTATAATTCTTGATATTCCTTTATAGACTCCAACACCATTTCACTGATTATCATAATAATAGGCGCACCTAAATGTTGCTCTTAAAGAAGGTTTTTTTTATGCTACTCATTTTATTGTAAATTGCCATTGGACGGTGCTAAGTTAAATTGTTAGTAGATCTTATATTGCTTTAACACTGAAGAAATCACAGGCTGCTGCTAATGCGTATACAAAACTGTTTTAAAACGCAAAGTTTACAGGCGCATAATCTATAAACTTCTTTACACATTTATGCTTGGTTAGTTTAGTTATTTATCGCAACTATAGGTTATATTTAAACTAATAATTATTTTTTATTTCAGTTGTGAAGAAGGGTTTACCGGCATTAGATGTGAAATTGAAATGTGTCATAATTATTGTCTGAATAAAGGTATTTGTACAATAAATGATAAAAAAGATCCTATCTGTGCATGCTCTGAAGATTTCGAGGGTTCAAGATGTGAGAGCTTAAAGCCTAGTCCAATTATTCCTACTCCAAAGTCACTTCCAACAACTGAGAGGATTACTACAGATATACAATCGCTCTCTGAAGCAGAAGTATCATGCAAGTAAGTTTTTTTTAGTATTCTCAAAATTTCACCCCCAACCTATATGTATTAGTCAGTATCTTAAATGTACCCTTGTAATACCTCCAAGATAATTTAAAACATGGCGACAAAAATCAGAAAAGCTAGATTTAAGAAGGTAGAAACAAATTAGTGTTTTACGTAAGAGTGTTAGTTTCTACTATGACGTATCAAAGACCATTAAATTTATCACAAAATCAATTCAAGAATCAGGTTTGGTATGAAATAGTTATTTCAAGGTATCTGTTGAAGCTAACAATAGTGATGTCTCGAAATGAGTTAGCTTAAATTATGTTAATAATAGTTATGCCGTGAGAAATATGTTGTTGTATTGTTTTAATTATAAAAAAGTACCCGGCGAGTTTCTAACAAACTGCCTCGATGTTTGAGACGTGTTCTTGAATGTAGTATTGTAACTTTTATAAGTACTTGTCGGAGTCTAAACCGAATGAAGTATTTTTATTTTATTTTACTTAAACAAACGGCAACTTCATTAGATTTACGAGTATCTCTATACAATGACCAATAATATACATATCAAATTATTTATATAAGTATTACTATCATTATATAGAAAAAGAATTATCATGTTCCTATAAAATACAACAAGTTGTAGTGTAATCAACACTTTCTATTGTAAAAGCGATTTCAGAAAAAAAAGTGGTAGACGCATAATCTATATATATTTCTCCGTTGGAGTATCAGTTTAGAGTCCGCAGAATAGCCAACAAATTTTTGGAACTTGCGTACATTTACATTAATTTTCCTTGATGACACTCTCGCAGACAGGGGAGGATTTCTTATAACACAGCCGTATGTGATACTATAAATTTATATGTGATTTAAATCGCCAATATTGGTATGGCTCATATTATCCCTGTACATTCCCTAGCGAATAGGTTTTTAGCCTAGTATTGAAACTCTTAAAGACCGACATAATTATTACATAATCACTAGTTCACAATCAAACTTATTATAATTTCAGATGTAATGAAGGAAGCAGCAGTAAAAAACTTGAAATTGAATTGTGTTATAATTATTGTTTGAACAACGGTATTTGTTCAAAGAATGAAAAAAATGAACCAGTCTGTGCCTGCTCTGGAGATTTCGAAGGTTCAAGATGTCAGAATGTTAGGCCTATACCAATATCTACTACTTCAAAGACAGTTCCAACAACTGTGAAGGCTAATATAGATATGCAATCACTTCCGGAAATAACGTGCAAGTAAGCTATTTTCCGCAGTGACAATCTTTTCTACACTATATTGTATAAGTCACTAGATAAATAATGAAATGTAATATTAAAGTTTAGGGAGATATTAGTGTAGTGTAGAGAACTATTAGCACAGTGCAATCTAAAAATAACAGTGATTATAGAAAGAACCACGATTAATTGGTAATCGTAGATATTACATCGGTATTGTTTTCATAATATATAGGTTCTAACGTATATCCACAATCTCACCTGGTCTTAAACGACGGCATCACCTAAGATGGTACACGCGTTAAACTTAGAGGACTGATTTCCAAGTATAGCTTCCGGAACACTCCTATAGACGCTTATTTTAAAGTCATGAGTGATAGCTAGTCAGATGGCCTTGGAAAAAACTCCTACCACCATGCTATGGCTTAACCACGATCTTTTTTTCATCAAAAGCTACGGGTTATACAAGGATACGAATCTACCTTGCTCGTTGCGGAATCGAAATCCGCTTTCTCGGGTGTTGAGTATACTATACTCAATAGTATACCAGTATAGTAGACTGGTTGATCACAGACCACGATAAAATAAAACAGAAACTATAATGAGTTTATTACTACATGAGTGGCAGCCACGCCAAAATCGGGGACAAATCATTATCAAGACCTGCCTAAGCGAGTCATTATGAGGGCTATTATACGCATGAGCCAAGATAGAATTGTTCTGTACCACATTCTTTTTTGTTTGTTAAATCTATATTAATATTTTTCGTTTCGTAAACTTTAGTGTTATCAATAGAATAAGTTGGAAATAGTCTTTTTTCTATATTATTGATGAACGTAAACCTTTATAAGTCTTTGTTCATGGACTTCATGCTCCTTTAGTTTACAAGTTTTAACATTTATACAATACTCAATACAGTTTTTACTGCTTAAAAAAATCAAAAAGAAATATATACTACAATACACATATATCAAAAAGTAAAGAAAACAAACTTTGTACTACTATGGTCGAATTTAGACCACTGGACGTCTGTTAATCTATACTAATATTATAAAGATGGAGGGTTTGTTCAGTTGAACTCGTTAATCTAAAGAACTACTGGTCCGATTTCAATTTCAGAATTCTTTCAGCAATAAATAGCTTATTTATTAAGGATGTTATAGGCTATATGTCAGTCATCACGCTAAGAACAATAGGAACAGAGCACCAATGAAGAATGTTTCAGAATTGTTTTTTTTTTTCTTCTGAAAGCTTCTGCTGCGTATTAATATTAGCCTAAAGTAACTATTCCACACGAAGTCGCGGGCAAAAGTTCGAAGTATATAAAATCGTCTATTCCAGTTGCACGAAAGAAAACTCAACTAAAATGGCAGCGACATACAACTTGGATAATATAAACGGTTTATACTCCGTTGATTCAAGTTCATGCAACGATGGTTGGGACACTTTTAGCCACCCCGCTTTCATGGTCTTGGCCATCACGTGTGGATTGTTATGCGTCGTATGCGTCATTCTTTTAACAAAAATTATGCAGCTGAAGAAAAGACCAAGGTAATATTAATCAAATGTTTATCAGCATGTCTATAAAGTCATTTGTATCCTTGCAAGTATGGACCAAATTCTGTGGACAGAAATTCGGTTTTAGGGTTGTGTATGTTTGTGATACGGTTGATTGTGAATGTCTTTGACGTTTTAAAGGATTAATACTACTTAATATAACGGTTTGTTTATTTAATATTTGTTATATGTAAAGGAAAATTCGTTTAATTTTAAGTATACTTAAAGCGTCAGATGTTATATTCATGGAAAAACTTTTTGTAAACAAGGTAATTAAAAAAAGGTGACTTAAAAGAGATTCTAATAAAAATACACTAGACACTAGATACTTTTTGACCATAATTAGGTACCTATCAAGCCTTGCAATTGACATAAACTGAAATATCTCAATTATTACTCATTTCCTATTCTATGTTGAGGAGTTACCTCTGGGGTATCATCAATATTCAAAGTTCAATGCAAATTGAATAGGACGCACCAGATATTATCCCTTTTCAATTTTAAAGACTGTTTTCCAAATCGGTCTATAAATGACAAAGTTCTGATTAACAAACAGTAAAGAAATACAGCCATATCGAGAACCTTCTTTTTAATTCGGTTAAAAATATCTTACATCACCTGTACTTTACATAACTATTAAATACTCCATTACACATGATCAAAAAGCATGAGAATTGTCATTAATAGTAGAACGTCACATACTGACCAGATCATCAATATTGGATTCGCATACACTAGCCATATCATAAATAATGGAGTCTCACACACTGGCCATATCATCAATACTGGTCATATCATCAATGTTGGAATCTTACATAATGGCCATATCATCAATATTGGAATCTCACATGCCATATCATCAATGTTGGAATCTCACATATTGGTCATATCATCAATATTGGAACCACACATACTGGTTATATCATCAATTTTGGAATCTCACATACTGACTATATCATTAGCATCACTAATCGGGTAATTATCCTTTATTATTTACAGAATAAAGAAACGTATAATCGTTAACAAAAATGTAACTCCAATGACGGCCCGGCCGGATCAGTGCGAGATCACTATAGAAAACTGTTGTAACATGAACATATGCGAAACCGTAAGTATTTCAACGTATTTCTCAGGTTTCAATCTAAAGGTTGAGGATGTATTTGTCGCTTAGGTATTCTAAAGGAGGCATCAAAGGAAGTGATTGCTATTTTTGAAATTAAATTAGAAATACATATCATGCTTATTCTAAATCGTTTGAAATTATGTGTGGTATTAGCGATGTGTAAAACCTAAAAAAAATCTTAACTTACACACTTACGCTGTTTAGTTTCAGGCTATTTTAATTTACAGTACCCGGTTTTTGATTTGACTCTTCGTGTTAAAGACCGAGATATTTAAGTTCGGTTTTGTATAGCGTCATCTTTGTTATCGCATTCTTTGCGCTGTGCGATAGAGAGAGCGCTTTACAAAACCTTAGTAAATCGATCTTAGCCGGACGTCTCACTCCTCCCTCCGACACACCAAATCAAAAACCGGGTATTGTATATAGATTTGTTAACATTTATCTCGTATTGAAAGTTTAAAGTAGATTCATAGCTTATTAATGCATTATATTTTTCATTCAGTGATGGAGTAAAAGTGCACACTATATAATTATAATTCATACATAAATAGGTCAAGCTAAAGAAGTTTGATAAATTTTCCTCTTATTTGACAACAGATTTTTTTTTTCTTTAGTGGTTTAAGACGACCTGTAGTGTCATTAATACAAAAAAATAGTAAACAGTTAGTTTTTCGACATAGTCGAATCTAGTGCTTTTTTTATAAGTCTCTATTTTTTATACTTCACGATCCTTACATCTACTAATCTAAAACACTGAAAATGAAATATAGTCACATTATGACTAGTTTTAACTATATTTTTTAAATAAAAACATTGCGTATAATTACTCAAAAGTCTTAATAAAATCCTTAAAACCGTTTGTGCGAATACCACGAAAGTCAATATATCTCAGTGTTGCTTTGTCGAGAAGGTTTTTATGCTATCCATATTATAATAACTCGTCACCAGGTGGCGTTAGTCTGAATTAATGTTAACAAATTTTATATTATAATTTAACGCGAACTCACTCGCCGGTTACTAGTGAGAATGTTACCGAAGATGGTAACAATGCAACGGTGAGCTAAAAATAAGACTTACTTTAAATGGAACTACTAGAATCTACTGTTAGGTAATCAGTGGCTCATTTTCTATTTGAAAATGGTAGCCTGATAGAAGAATATTAGGGAAAGCTTAACCCGATGAGATAGCGCTGCGTTTTTCTTTACTTAAATATCTGGTTATTTCGATCCCAGGTAGACTGAGATAATTAATCTTTTGTTTGTTATCTTTATATCTTATATTATATACGTAGTATGCCTTCTTTAGCTTAGCTACTGTTTGTAATAATTCAGAATCCTTCGTCTGATTTTTATGGCCTCAAGATCAACAATTTTGTACTCTAGTCTCAGTGTAGTCATGTTCTCTATTTTAAAGATTTCAAATTTGTTTCTATCATCAACTTTTACTGCATTTTTGTGAAATGATAATGCAATATTTCAATAATTTATATATAAAAATATTTATATATTTTTTTGGAACAACAGGAAAATATATTACTTGTTATATAACGTAAAAATTTCGAATTGTGCAATTTAAATAAAAACAAAAGTAACCTTAAAAATAATATACAGAAAAATATTGTTAGGTATAACATTCATTACATCTATAATTTATTAAAATTATATTTCATTTTATACAATTCGCAAAATAGCTGACAGGTTTCGTTTAGGCAAATATGGCTAGACAATAAAAAAATGTAACAATTAAATGTTTTGCATGGTGTTTACACAGTTTGACAATACTAAAGAACATATTATTCGTAAATGTCAACAGCTGATTCAATAATACCTCTGACTCCTCCGTCGAAATTGAAAGACGGAGAAAGTGGAAGTAAACACCGAACACTATTTTATTAACAATAGCATATTGTTTTGTGGAGCCTGTAGGTTATTTACATATACAATTGAATTAAGTATCGCAAAACACGTAGAAAAAAACGTGCCTATGTCGATACAATATCTTAAATAACAATTAAATAATATTCGACATTTTATAAATAATGTTTAAGAGTCAAGTTCTCATGTAATGTAAAGTATACGAGTGTTAGATTGCAACAATAATTATTATAGTAGCAAAGTTTAGTGACATCAGTGTGCCTGATAATAAATACAGTATAATATAAAAAAGACGATCGTCGAGAAAACAGTAATACACCACTGAACTTCACCATTATTGATAGACCCCTAGTGATTTGATATTTTCTGACCGATTCTGTAACTCAACAAAATAGAAAAGAGTCAGTGTTGCAAGTTTTTATCCTGTCCATTGTGGCCGTAACTCACTCGGGTACAGATCTCTACTATTCACAGGGTATACGCCAACTGATACCAGAACACGACATACCTAACTAGGTGTTGTACCTAACGTGTAGTGGTTACGATCACTTGAACAAAATCATCACATCCCATAGCCGCGTCAGTCAGAGTGTCCTAATATCCCTATCTCTGTTTATCGTCTCTAAAATCCAGAGGGCATTTGACATAGCTATCATTAAAAACACTAAGTTTCATCACAAAATCAAATTAGAGGTCTTTTTTCGTTTAATGTATAACGAGTTATGGTCCATAAAAGGTCCTTCATTAAATACCTCAAGAAAAATGGTACCACTTTTCTCGCTAGCTCTCCATATCAGCACTGCATCACGAATGACAGACCCCCTTCATGAATATCCGTAGGATACGTTACAAATCTAAAGCCAATGATTTCCTAATTGTTTGATGAGCTCGTCACGTTTTCTCTAAGTGATATAAGTGAAGTGATCCCTCCCTCGTAGATATAAATATATAAGTAGATATAGATTTGATTAATAGCAACAGTAGATTAAACATTATTTATTTTAAAACGATTCCCGAAAACATTATTTTTATGAAATGTTTGGTAAAATACATAAAATTCTAATAATAAAGAGTTTCTATGCACGTATGTAATTTGCAAGTTTCCTGCATTGTTAGCACGTGAATGTTTTTATACAGGACGATGATAACCCTTGGGTTCCTCGACGATGAATGAACTTGGGAAAATCTTTTGCCGTTTACTCTAAGGTTCACATTTTGTTCAATTACGCCTAATCCGCATGACAAGTGTTCTATTAAAACGGCTACTAACTCGGCTACTAAACTACATGTGGTGTGACGAATGAAAATTAACAATTAATGCTTATAAATAAACAATACTAAAATAATAACCAACCTGACGAAAGTAATACATATAAATTCGTCATATTATTACTAACCACGTACCTTCGCTTGCTAATAAGCTTTTACAGATAAGTATTCAATAAATATTTCAAAGACACAAACGAAAATGGAAATTACCAAAATATTAAAAAGTTAAAATGTTAATGATAGCAACACTGGAGGTCAATGGAACTAAGTCACAAAATTAACCCTTACATATTTTCTAAATTCTTCATGTCTTGAATATTTTATGCGTTCTACATTTGGTCTGTAAAATGAAAATTACTAACAGTTTTAAAACACACGTCATAAAATAATCAATAACAGAGTAAGACTATAAAAATATTTGAAATACCTTGAAACGCTTTTTATATTCGAAAAGATTGTGGCTTGGCTCCTTTGTACTTGACATGTATGTTGACGATCATGTAATGTGATAGGTATTTTTATATGTATATTGATTTTTTAAATCAAATTCAGGACAAAATTATGCAATTAAGTACCATTTTTCGATTTGAAATAATTAAATCGCAAAATTAAAAAGTATAGATATCTTATGTGAATATTCGCGATTTTAATTCGTGATTTATTTCTACATTTCTTTTCAAAAATATATTTGACATCGAAAATTATTAACCATTATGCTCTGGAACTCAATTTACATAACAGTAGCTAAGCCTAATACAGCATCTCAATACAAATTGAACACACAATTTTTTATAACTAATGTCTTGTATTTTGTTTCAGCCTTGCTTTGAACCAAGATCCACCATACGACCTACTCTTATAAACTCAAAGTCTGGAAAAGAAGAAAAGAAAAATCTTATATCTAACATGGAAGGTCCTGATGATTATTAAAAATAAAAAAAAATATAATATAAAGTCAGTGAATGTACAATACTAAAAAAATCCACGGCACAATATAAATGGGTAACGTTTTTATGAATGTCTATATTTTGGTATAGTTATGTAATTCATTACTATCCACCTGTTATTAGCCTACATATTATTGTATGTAGTTGTTTTTTTTTTTATAAATTGTACTTAAATATCTTGTTGTACTTAATCGTACTTTATTTAAATTCAAGTCTTAAGAATTATGTGCCTAAGTAAATATGTTAAGACATATTTCCTAACAACTCAAAATTTCATTTATACGAAGAGAAATATTTTTATTGTGCCAATGGTTTATTTATTGTGATATTTAGGATTTCGCGAAGGCCATTTATTGAGGGATAGTTGTAGTTACGTATAATCTCGTAAAATTTGAATGCATTGAAATTGGATGTTTATTGAAACGTATGTTGATTTAATACGATATGAATAAGTGAAATAAGAAATTTTTGTTTCGTATGAATTATAAATTGAAAAAATTAAACGTTTAAAAATTTCGTTCAAAATTAAGCGTCATTAAACTTGCCTTTGTAGTTATAAGTGCATGCCATGCTAATAGTGCGAATCAATAATGGCCGTATGCAGCTAAAATTTGACAAAGATAATGATAATGTTTTTTTTTTAATATGTACAAGAGACTAAAACAGCTATAATTTTTTATCTAACTCATGTCTCTTTATGCACGAAATTAATAAAATACATTTAAAAAGTCGTGATAAATAATTTTATTAGTATCTATATATTATAGCTCACGATTATACAATAATATAACAATGGTTTTTAAGCGTTACCAAATTCTGAATTTTTTTACTGTGAATTAAAACTATATACATTCTTGGGCAGTAAAATATCTTCGTGTTGTGATATAAATGTATAAATCATTATTTATTTGTGACAACACTACAGCAGTGTTGGTATATTTATTGTCGAATGTCGAATTCATAAAAACGCACTTTTTACATTCATATATTACAAAACAAAGGAGGTAGCATTATTTAACACAATTCTGTTAAATTATTATATTCCATCGTTGTGTTCAAGTCACCATCATCTCTCAGTAGTGTTTCATTTCTTAATGTTGTTCAGATAGAATAGACTGGCTAAGACTTGTTGACTATTTATAACTTTTTTATATATGCGCATGGTGTCTACCAAAGTTATAATTTCTATTAATTAAACCATAGATCCTTAGGAGTACTAAGATAATAGTGGGATTTAGTGTGGTGAATTAAATGTTAGATAACTGGGATAAAATGTACCATTTACTTTTACCATTTACTTTTCTTTGTGAATGCGCAGGTTGTTCATTTAGTTTTAGCAAATATATACTTTAGTTTCACGGGGTTGAAGTAGAGAATCGTTTAATGGTAGCGTTATGGGATTGTATCTTTCATAAAAATTAGAACAACTATTCTTTATTGCTCCACCTTTAGTCCTACATTATTGTAATAACCATATCAAGTCTCGACATGAAAATGCGTCTTTAAGTCGTCCAAACAGCAAGGCCTAACAACAGATAACCGTTTGTCATATAGTAATCGATAAACGTAAAATGTATTTCAATAAATCAAACAATGCAAGAGACAGAACATTGACAACCAACTCTCGCCGATTTGATCCAGTTTTTGTCGGTAGTTTGTCACGGGAAAGAACATAGTACAGTCCTAAACAAAGTTTTTGACCACCCTGAAGATAGTAACGCAGAACACAAATTAAAGTATAAAGACATTAATATAAGAACAAATTCATTCAATTTTTAGATTCCAAATATTTAAATTTTAATATTTTAACTTTGTTTTATATTAAAATCTATATTACACACAAGCTCAACTTACGGTTATGTTCAGGGCGGTGAAAAAGTTTGACGAGGTTTGTACGAGAGAACGTGCGTTAATCTAGACTTTGGTCGAATATGTATGCCTAAGTAATGCAGGTTTACTTTATATCATGGACCAAAAAATAAGTAATTATAATCTATAATTAAATTATGAGTTTAGAAAGATCAACACTTGGTATGCGGTACATCGACAACTGAGTATAGTGGCCTTATCTTACACAGATACTCTAGTTATACTCTCAGGTCGGTGAGTGTAGGACATGTTCGTTACGTCTGTGTAAAATAGAAATATCAAGTAATGTTGGCTGTAATCGTGGACGTCTTTGACTAATTTTTATTGGTTGTCTGTATTAGACCTATGACTTAAATAGCTATCGTTATTAGAAGTAGCATTTGCGTTCCTATAATTTCTAGAATTAATTGTAGAAGTACCTCAATATATTTATTTATTTATTATTTTCAAAATTAACATGTTAACTCAAATCACTACTAAGTTCGATGAAGTCTGTAGAGAAATTCTGATAATTCAAACTGTTATGTACACTAATTTATATACTTGCTGAGTTGTATTTCTTTACATATAACCGTAATTTTTTTCACATATGTGTTTATTATGACAAACATATTTAGTTAGATAAATATAAAATTAGAATACCACAAACTATATAGAAAAAATGTTAATTCAAGAAATATGTTCAATTCCGTACAAATACTAAATTAATAAAAATAAAATTAATAAATCACTAAATTAATTTTACTTAATTTTACGCGATGTATCTATATATAATATGTAAGTCACAGAGAAGATAATAATATTTCAATAAGCAATAGTAAACTTATTTGATGTCTCGTGTTATCTACACTTGCAACTTTATAACTTTTATTTTTTATCTGCTACAAGGCACAAGTAACTTATATATTAAATCTTTCAAACTTAATTAGCAATGTTCATGTTGCACTTTTTTTTCTTCGAAATTACTACGCTATTGACCCAGCAAGGTCTTAACAGCTTCACCGGACTACTAAGGCGAGCGCTTAAGGCACTCAGCCGAATGTTAAGCACTTCGTGTATAAGATATATACAGATCGGTTAACTAAAGCTACCACGAACAAAACAAATAACCGCACGACACCACGTCGCACTTTACACGCAAACTAAGAAATATCTTTCTGTCTCTTTTGCACACGACCAAGCTTATGAGCGTGACAGAGACTGATATTGTTTTGTTTTTGCAAAATGTTAGAGCTAATCGACGTTGCGACACATACATATTATAATAACGATTTTTGTATCATGCTGTATCCTAAAATGCGTTTATGTGAATATTGTAATCATACCAGCTTTAGTTAACCGACCAATACCGAGCAATACATAGTTACAGTTTACTTACTTACCTTGTAAAACAGTGATTGTCAAACGTTTGTCACGGGCTAGTGTTAATATCAAACGGTAGCTTGAGTTGTGTACATAGTAACACGACCCTATGTCTTCGTACGAACGGTACTTTTTAAACCTCAAACCAAAACAAAATTTGGATTATCAATAGTTTGACGACCACTTAATAATCTACTTAAAAGTATCGCGTAAAGTAAGGAAGAGTTTTTATCTGTTACTTAATTTCCGTGCTTCGTAGAATCTCAATGTATAACTTATTGAAATTTGTACTTAGTTAAAAAAAATTTTTAATTCCAAAAATTATATCCAAAATATTTTATTATTCCAAGTGACTAAAAATTATTGAAAGTATTTAATTTATATTTAGTTGTCAAAGACATTTTTATATTGATGGTACTTAGTTGTGTAATAATATAATAGAATTAACAATTAGAATTAGTCGTGGATGAATAATATCCACATCAGAAATGTGATATTATTGAGTCTTTGTATGAAGATAGATTAGGTAAGGTTTAATATAAAAAGGAGAAATAAAGAGCTTTTTAAAGTAAATTCGTGTTTGTAAATAAAACCCTTTATAGATATTATATAAATATATATTTATTGGAAACAGCAAGATCACAAATCTATAAACACTTTTGGGAGATTGTCTACATAATGTATGGGTTAACATTGAAGTCGAACTATAATTAACATTGTGCATACGAAATACATTAATATAGAAGCTTACAACAGTAAACAACACTTAAAGTCACACCGCAGAATCAGCGAGACAGAATCATAAACAGAAAACATCTTATAGATAATACATTTCCTACCGTCATCAATCAATTTACACCAATAAAACAAATATTAAACACAAACAACAATAAATTACTGTGTTGGTGTTAATTAAAATTGTTAAAACTGATTGAGAGGTGACAAACTTAATCCGATGGGTTTAGACAATGATATTATACCTAAAAAGCTGTAGATACGTCATAAGCGCTTCGACAACATCTTGTTTAAACTTAGCTAGTTAGCTTATTTTTGACGGCTGCTTCGTCAATCTGCACCTATTTAGGCAACATATAACTACTTATTGACCATCGATATTGAGAATATGCCCTCTTACTTTTACACTTTATCATAGATAATGTGGCGTTACAATATATCTTTACGTATGTGTGCGTTACCGTGCCATTTATTTTGTCAAAATATCATGCAGGTAATGTATCTACAGCTTTTTAGTTATAATATCATTACATTTAGAAGCATAAAATTTTGTGCAAACTTCATCTGTATAATGTATAACGACTCTAATTAAAAAAAAAATCAAAATTCATCCCATAATGAGGTTAAATTTCCTGAGAGATAGCTGATAGAAAACCCAATAAGGAACTCTGCTGGTAAGAATATAAAAAGGAATTCTTTAACTATACGAAGCAGTAATTCATTGTTAAATCGTTTAACTAGAATGCTACCAAATTTCCCACTATTTAACTGCGGTATGACCATACTTAATAACAATAATAAGAATACATTTAGTAACTTTTATATCATCTATCTCTTTCTCCATATTGTTTATACTTTCTCGTATCAACGAACTTTATAACCCATGCTAATAAATTGAAAATCACGAAAATATATTATGCATTTTTCTAGAATAATAAAATTCAACAAAATAAAACTATCACAGACGCTAATGTGGCATATAATTCTTATGCTAGTCCTATACCTGCGTGTAACCTTACAAAATTTTGTTTATGGTTTTTTTTTTCTCGAAATGACTACGCTATTGACCCAGCAAGGTCTTAACAGCTTCACCGGACTACATTGTGTTTATGGTCGTAATAAATAAATGTGTGGGAACGCATTATCGGCATGCGTTAGGAACTATCGGAAACACTGATTTCGTGTTATTATTAGTATGACAATGGAGTGCGAAAAATTCTGTGCGGTTTTATCGCAACTACTTTTAAGGTTAGTTTTTAACGTAACAAGTGAAGATTCGCCGCGCAGGTATAAGACTAGCATTAGAGCTATTATATTTATTTGGACGAAACAACAATAAATCTTATTAATTACTGTATCTCATGTGTTTGAATACAATTAAAAAATAAGGCAAAACCGGCAGAAAATTATACATATTTATCACAAAACCCGGTCTTCATATTAATTACAAACACAATTTTATCATTATAATAATCTACGTACGTATTTGAATTAAATTTGAACTCAATACCCCAAGAATAACATTCATATTATTATATATTGTAATATCAGATCCATTCAACATTGTTATGAGTGGAAAGAAAATTGAAACGTGAAATCCGTATTAATTATATAGTTATACAAATAACTTAAAGTAACTTATAGATAATATAAATTCCACTTGTTAACAAATCGCACTATTCCTGGAATAAAGACATAAGTAATACTTGTCCCACTTCTTTATTTAATATACCAAGAATATTAAAGATACATCTTGTCAAAAAATGAAGATTATAATCACTAAACTAAACATATATTAAAAAATAAAAATTAAATATATGCCTAACCTCTATCGTGACCAAACCGAATATATAATATAGAGAGATAGTAATTGCAAAATACTTTTAAGGAGAATGTGAGAAATTTCTACAATAAATTAATTCTGTTTGGAGAAAAATTTAAAAGGACAATTTTGGAATATTTTCTTATATGGTCTCGCCTTAGTCAATTCTCTTGCCAATGTATATCTATGATTGTGAATAAAGATATAAATAAAACAAAATTAAAGAATTTTGTTACAATTTTAGTATATAAATTAAGATTAAATGAAATAATACGCGTGTATTGCGACTCTTCTTAGCGTGTAATTGCTGTATACAAGTTATCCTTGTAGCTTGAAATTAATATGCACGCTAGTTTTTTAATTTAATATATTATTGTACACGATTTCATAAGATTATCTTGTTTACATATAACTTTATTCTAGGTAGTGTGCGAAAAAATAACATTTGTAACTAAGAATTTTTAGTGACCTTTCATATTTCTATAAAACAAACATAAATAAATTACATTTTAGAAGAAAAAACAATTCAACTTAACCGACTGTCAAATATAAAAAAAATACAGGTATTCACATAGTAATCTCTCTCTTCATAGTATTATGCTTCAATTACATATGATATTAGCAAATTAAATAAATTCCTTGAACTTTTAAAGCACAATTAAATTTTGTTTCACATTTTCAGGAATGTCATAATATAATCTCTGGGTAAATACATAAGTAATATTAAGCTAAATACAACACCAATAGATATTAAATAGTTAGCAAAATTTCATGAAATTATAATAATATTGATCCAATACATATAAACAATTATAAATGGACCCCGGTAGTGTTACCCTGTGTAATATATACTATAGCACGGATTTTATTTGAGAAGTTAATTTCAAACATGAATAACATTCAATTATTAAATATATATGCAAATCTCACAACTTCACTGACTATTTTACAAAAAATAAAAAAAATATTGTGTTCGAAATTAATTCTGGGATACGAAGACGTATCATAGTCAGTTTCAAGGGCAAGCAGTTCTTTTTAGGAAAAGGGGCGAACTGACGACGCCATTGGCCTAACAAAGGGCAGTTTTGATCAATTGCTTTTTTTTTTCGAACTGACTACGCTATTGACCTGGCAAGGTCTTTACAGCTTGATCAATTGCACTATGTACTATGTTATAGTAATGTAATTTGCTTCTATTTTATGCATAAGACTTAAGCATCATTTATGGTTATATATTGTCAGCTAAGACTAGACAGAAGATGCAATAAAAATTACAATAGATTTATAATTAAGAGAATAACAAAAAAGTCACATATAAGGTCATTATTATACGAAATTCCGCTTGCCATAGTACAGACTATAATACGACTTGAGGTATTTCGAATAAAAACTTAACAAAATAACCAATTTCAACCTTACAACAATCCAAAACTAAACTACCAAACGAACATACAAATAGGTCACAGGTCTAATAGAAAGCCCATCAGAATATATTCCAAGGCTGCGATTAAAAATAAATTACATTGGAATCATCAACACAAGTAGAAAAAAAAATTAACACTTAATAAACGTTTAAAGCTATCGTTAGAAACAAGAGGATAATCAATGATGTATTCACCGCGTTATCTTATCAAGGTTAAGTAGTGTTCACGACGTAGTGTTATACTGAAGTATAGACTATCTGTTCAGTGTTCAGTTCTTCCTTTTATTTCTTGTTATCATCTGAGTACAAAAATTACTAGAATTACCATACTTAGAGATATAATCAAGTAAGCTTAAAATGGGGGAAAGTAGACATTCTCACCATATTTTTTTCTCTCCAAATGACTTTGCTATTGACGTTGACCAAGCAAGGTCTTAACAGCTTCACCGGACTACTAAGGCGAGCGTTTAAGGCACTCGGCCGATTTTTATAATATTTGAAACAGAGAATGTACATCACTAGCTTTTGCTTGCGTTAATATAGGTTTAATTTATGCCTCGGAAACAGTACATTTTTTTTCTGGACGTAAATCGTATTACGTTCTTTTCTGTACACTTGAAATGTATATGCGAAATTGCGGATGATAGGTTGAGTAGTTCAAGAAGTAATATACAAACTCATATAGACATTCATAATATTACTACCTGACACGGCCACGCATTCCAGTGGCTCAGTTTTTACATGCTGAATTAAATAAAACACGTGAACCACAAAATAAACTGGAATTGAAAACGGAATTCAAAATTAAATCGTGGCGCCATCTATACTACAGTCTTCGGTCAACAAACTAATTTAAAGCGCCATCTGTTCGAGACTGATGAAACTTACAATTAATAACAATAATCAACATTGACGATCATTTAATTTGTAATTAGAAAATGTTGAAGACATTAATCGAATTATAAATTATCCTATCTCTTAATTTGGACCAGGTTATAGATAAACGCCAACTTTCATGAAGGAGTAGTTTCGTAGTTCATCGTGGACAAACATGACACCAGATTTTTATATATAAAGTTTAGTAAGGAGCTTTTATTTACATTTTTTCGATTTTCGATTATGACCTTTGCCCTTGAATATACGATACTCGCTTTCAGACTCATTGGCG
>JACEII010000001.1:10324789-10354336 GCA_014332785.1 Antheraea mylitta
CAAGTGTGATACAAACGTATGATAATAATAATTACCTGATCAACGAGTAACCCACCGATGGCTGTCAAGCCCCACGCGAGTCGAGCCGTGTCCCATAAACTTTCCGGTTTGAACACATCGAAATCTTTCAACTTTGTAACGGGTATTAATCCTGGCAAATAAGAAATATCGTCATTATAAACCAACAACTATAACACATACTTGGAAATGAGACATTATTATTTAAAAATGGCACTAACCATTAAGTAAACCCTATATAAATCAAATGATAAAACCTGTCGTCCGCGCATCATACAAAAACTACTCAATACGTTTTGATCATATTTTTTATTTTTACTTTTAAATCTTTGGTCCTTGTTAAAAAAAGAATAACGCGACACCTTATTTTAATCTAAATTTTATAAGTGCTGCGCGGCCATGTGTATTTTCTTGTAGTGAAAAGTGGGGCAAACGGTGTGGTGCGCATACGAAAGACAACGCCGAAGAATGCAGAAGAAAGTTATGTATCTTTCTTTGCTTTATTCTCGTATTATATACTTTTATCTCACACTTACTCTCTCTCCCTTGCATATTTATGTATGATTTAATTTAATTTTAGGCATACAGAAACAAGAGTAGTGCCACGCTGAAGCTATAACTGGTTTTGGTATGAATGGGTCGGCTCGCCTGGGGTAATACCACCCGACTCACAGAAAACTGTTGTGAAGTAACAACGCTTGCATTTTTGCGTTTCGTTCGGTCAGTGAGAGCGCCGGAGGACCATCTCCCTCCCCTCCCTCCTCATCCTCCCGTTTCCTCATTCCTTCCCCTAAACACAGGTTGGCAACGCACTTGCAACCCCCTTGGTGTTGTTAGTGTCTATGGAAGGTGGTGATTACTTAACATCAGGTGACCTGTTCTGGTCGTTTGCCTCCTATGACATAAAATATGCATATTAATAAATAAAATAAAATTTGCAAATTTTTAATGTAATTCTCTTTAAAATCCCAATCATAGCATTATGTCCCCAGTTCACATAGATATTCTACAAATAACTAACCCGTTCCACACGAGACGACAACCTTTAAATTAGTCTCCATAGCTTTCTCGTGTTGGCCAGTGCCGCGGAGAGCTAACCTCAACTCCGTAAGTTCCGTAAGGACGTCCAGAGTTGGATTGTTGCCCATTAAACCGCCGTCTAAGTATCTGAAGCACATTTTGTTCCACGTTTTATACCAGTAACTTTGCCAGAGTTTTAAATACGAGAAACGTATATGACACAGATTACATAAATAGATAAAATAAATAATTAGATTACTTATATTAATTTAGAGTGGTAGAGCCACGCTGAAGCTATTACTGGTTTCAGCATGAATAGGTCGGCTCGCTCGGGGTTCTACCATCCGACCCACAGAAACCGGACCTGAAGTACTACTTACTTTTTTTTTTCTCGAAATGACTACGCCATTGACCCAGCAAGGTCTTAACAGCTTCACCGGACTATTAAGGCGAGCGCTTAAGGCACTCAGCCGATTTTATTTTGGCAACCAGCTTAAGGGTGCACGGCACATCTCGGCTTGGCTGTTGCCTGTTGCATGCAAAATCGCGACCTATCTTAGCTAACCTAGCTAACTATTCATATATGTATGAGTTGTTGAAATGTATATGTGTACCAAGCATACACGCCTCAACAACTCCTCCATATATTTATTATCGGAAAATTGAGAGTTTTTCAGTTCGATATGGGAAAAAAAGTAAACCCTTCCACTTTACTTTTTTTCCCTTTCCACGTGTAGGCGTGCACGTGTGTGGGGGTGATCGTGTAGTGTTGTATATTTGTGTGTCACCGTATCGCGCAAGCAACACACTCAAGGGCTCCCTACCGAGGGATCGCACCTAGGCTTGAGCCGCTGCCGTGGGAGGCCTAATCAGGTGTGCGGGAGCGAAATTTACCCCCAGACCACGGCGGCGTGATCTGTGGTTACGCGGGCATGGACAGGCTGGTACTGACCGTTCGCTGGCGTTATTCCATCGGGAGGAACAAATATAAGTAATGTAACAATAGTTTCATTTAATATCCATACATAGATTATTATTTAAAACACAGATATTACATAAAATTTTACTTATGATTACAGTGTAACCGTTATACCTTGATATTATCATTAAAGATAAAAAAAATGTTAAGGACTGCATTCATCGCTCGCGACTATAAGGTATTTGTTTGTCGTACTTAGTCACTATAATCCTCGCATATTCTATAATCGGGCCTATTTTTATAGTCCTTATTGAAAATTCTTTATATATAATACTAGCGGGTTAAGTAGACATTGTCCCGCCCTAGCTATAAGAAAACCCTTGACAAATTATATTCAAAACCCTTTCTCCTGGATCACTTTATCCACAGGCGAAAACTGCGTGAAAATCTGTTTAGTAGTTTTTGAGTTTATCGCGAACAGACAGACAGACAGACGCGGTAGGGGACTTTGTTTTATACTATGTAATAATGATACGTATCTTTCAATGTTTATCTATTAATCACGTTGGAATTTAATGAAAACTGCCAAAGAATCCTTTACTTTTAATTATCTATACTAATATTATAAAGAGGTAAAGTTTGTTTGTGACGTTGTAGGGTGTAATCTCAGGAACTAATGGTCCAATTTGAAATATTCTTTCAATGTGCATCGAGGATGTTTCATTTATCGAGGATTGGCTATATATCATCACGCTAAGGCCAATAGGAGCGGAGCGCCAATGAAAAATTTTCAAAATTAGGATTTTTTCTTCTTGCTGGCTTCCGCTGCGTGAAAGCGTTAGCCCAAAGTAACTATTCCACGCGGACTAGTCAGTTATATACCTCTAAAAATATGTAAGTCAGTCGACAATTGATCCAGATATACACACTAGTTGATCCGGCACGTTTATGTAACTTAATTATTACAATCAATCAATTATAATAATCAACATTGGTAATCACTTAATTTTCAATAAAAAAAATATTTAAACCAATAACGGAAGTATAAATTATCCTATTTCTCAAGTTGGAGTAAATTATACATAAACGTCAACTATTATGAAGATCGGTTGAGTAACTTCGGTGTTCATCGAGGACAAACAAACACTGGATTTTTATATATTTAAATATATATAGTTATAATGGAATATGAATATTGTTTTCATAGGAAGGAAGTCGTGGACACGAGTTAGTAAACAGATAAGAGTACCTTCCAGATGCACGAAAGTATGAAGGTGCAGCACCGGTCGAACGAGCTGCTTGCCACACCAGTTGTTCTTCAGGGGGCGGCGGCGGCGGCAACGTTACCATCGACGCCTGGTCCCCCGCCTCCGCGTGTGGACCTCAATAAATCCCTTCATTTATAACACTATACATGCATGTATATGTATGCAGGTTTTAAATAACCTCTTTTTATATTATAGGTGGCAAACAAGCATGTGAGTCACCTGATGTTAACTGAACACCACCGTCCATAGACACCAGCAACACCAGAGGAGTCGAGAGTGCGTTGCCAGCCTGTGTTGGTGGGGAAAGGAGAGGTAGAAGGGGAAAAGGCGAGGGGAGAGGGAAAGGGGGAGGTAGGCCTCCGGCGGTCTCACTGACCGAACAAAACGCAACAATGCAAGCACTGTTACTTCACGTCGGTTTTCTGTGGGTCGGGTGGTACTACCCCGGGCGAGCCGACCCATTAATGCTGAAGCCAGTTATAACTTCAGCGTGGCTCTACCACCACTCCTAACAATGACGATACGTCGTTGTGTACGAATGATTTTGGTACTTATGTATTAACTCCACCACAGTGCGGTCGCTGCCCGCTACCACGACTGGCTCACGCTATCTTTATTTCGCAAGTCTAATCTAACCTAACCAAACTGAGACGGGAAAATTGGGAAAAATAAATAGTCTAACCTATTAATATACACGGGAAGATATCAGTCACATGGCCCACGTGTGATTTACACTTGCACTTGAGCAACTTCAGTTGCGGTGGCTTTAATACGTAATTCGTTCGGGGCAATGTGATTCATATCGTTCGCCTCGGTTCGGTTAGGTTAGACTTGCGAAATAAAGACAGTGGCGGTTGCGTTAATACCACGATGTTTCATGTAAAACCATGTATTGTTTTGGTTACCCATTCTCTTCCACAGTCACATGTAAGGATGAAAATAATATATTGTTGTTTTAAAACATTGAACAGTGAATTACGTTTAAATGTAGTTCGTATTCTTATATATGACATTGATACATGATCATATTTGATAAAACACAAAACGTTTCCATTTTTATTTAAAACCAATAATACTAGTATTTGGATTTGAATACGTTATAATTATAACAGACTCATCGCTTATGCGATTATAACGATTAATTTCGGAAGTTTACGTCATAATAACAACTATATGTAATATTAGCCTCTGCCCGCGGCTTCGTTCGTGTGGAATAGATACACCAACACTAACACGCAGCAGTTCTCAAAAGGAAAAACATTACGATTTTGAAACATTTTTCATCCGTGCTCCGCTCCTATTGGTCTTAGCGTGATGATAGAATCCTATAACTATTCTAGATAAATGAGCTATATAACACTGAAAGAATTATTCAAATCGGACCAGTAGTTCCTGAGATTACCCCCAACAACATCACATCGTCACAAACTCACAAACTTTACCTCTTTATAATATTAGTATAGATTAGCCATCTAATAATAAATACTAATTAACGCTTTCGAACTCCTAGATATCCACAGTACTATATTTTCCAATATACGGTGGTACTACGAGAATTTTTCACTCGAAACGAAAATTACGCGTCACGATGTAACACACCGTGAAGTTAGTTTTCGCTTAAAAAGGAAGTCGCGCGAGCCGTGTAACACACCTTGAAGTTGTTGATAAAAAAAATCATTTTAAAACATTTTTATATAAGTAAATCATACTCACTGGTCATACCGTGGTGTTCATCGAGAATCTCATGTGGCGACTTGTAATTTCTAAATATATGTAAGTCTACAGGTTTCCTATCTGCTAACACCGCCAAAATCATCATCTTTGGATGTTTAATATCCGCCATTACCGTTTCTGTACCTAGTTAAAGAGATATTTTCATTTTAATACCATAATTATATTTATGCTATCCATTATATAATAACTCACTAATAGATGACACTAGGCTATATTATATTGTTATTCAATTCTATAATATTGTCATTTAACACGGACGAAGTTGCGGGCGAGTGCTATTATATTATAAACATTATTCATAGAATTTTTGCAACTATTACACACATGACCTTCTCAGTAAACACATGACGTTCTTATTTTAACATCACGTAGAACTTGAGTCATATTCATAAACATACGACGCATGTAAAATATGTGCCATGTACATATATTATTTATAAAAAAAACATATATCGTTCATATTAATATCATTTGTTTTTTGGACTTTATTTCAATACAATAAAATTATTAATGAGTCATTACATTACAAAATTAACTAAATTCAACATTAATTGTTTATATAACAAATTTCTTTATTCAACGAAATGTACCGACTCAAGTATTTAATAGATTTTTTTTTTCTCGAATAGATTCATAATGCAAAACGCTATAGTACCAAAAATTTTGTTCTCCGTCAAAGTAAACCTAAAAAAGTGCAACGTATAATATAATTTCCAAATCAAGACTAACCTAAACAATCCTTAAGTATAGACTCTAGGGCCTCAGACGGATACGGCCGCATACCGACAAAGGCAAACTCCTTCATCCTGAAGTACAACCGTTGACAATCCCTGAGAGACTTCCCACAAGCCAGAGCCAGAGCCAAGATCCCTCCCGTACTAGTACCGGCCACCCAATCGAAGCAGTTGATTATCGGTTGCCCTACAGCTTCCTCCAAGCATAGTAAAAGTTGAACTAGGACGAGACCGCGAATGCCACCACCGTCGAGGCAAAGTAAACTGGAAAATATAATATAAAGCTATTCCCAAACCTGCGTGTATCGTGCGTATTTTTTTTTATATTAAAGGAGGCAAACGAACAGGTGGGTCACGTGATGTTAAACGATCACCACCGTCCATAGACACTAGCGACATCAGGGACGTCACAAGTGCGTTTCCAGCCTATATATAGGGAGGGGGGGGGGGGGAAAGTGAAAGGAGGAAAGCGGAACGGAGGTGGGTCTCTGGCGCTCTCACTGACTGAACGAAACACAACAATGCAAACACTGTTACTTCACGTCGGTTTTCTGTGAGGCGGGTGGTACTGACCCGGGCGAGCCGACCCATTCATGCTGAAACCAGTAATAGCTTCAGCGTGACTCTTCCACCTATCAAAAGTTTTGTCTATGGTCACACTAAGTGCAGATGTGGGAAGACATTATCGTCATGCGTCACGAACTATCGGATTACGTGACGATAGACGTAGCACGATAACGTGGCTGGTGGTTTTTACACACATTAAAGGAGTTTAGCGGATGCTAATGTCGAGTCATTGGAAAGACACAGATGTGGCAACGTATAAACTGCACCTAAATCGGAATGATTTTTGACCTTAATTTTACAACTCGTAAAATTAAAAGCAAGTGGTCGAAGCTTCGTTTAGCAGCTATGGGAGTAGCATAAGATTCGTATCAAAACAAACGCGATAAAGTATGTCCGATTATCATTGGGCATTTATAGATTAAGGTCGGAAACGCAAACACTAATAAAATTATAAAACACTTCCGAATTATGAATACTTCTGAAGAAGTGAATATACCACTCACACAAAATCACGGAACGGAAAAAAACGGAATTTAAAAAATTAACAGTTTTGGAAAAACTCATATAATAATATCAATTGCAGAGCAATATTAATTATCAGTAACTTACGTTATTACCTATTACTTGGCCCCCGAATTCCGATATTTCATTTTTTTTTTAACTTTTAGTCCATTTTAGAAATGTGGTAAACTGCAAAATAATTACCATTGAAACATGGTCCTTACCGGCCTCGTTTTTGACTACCATCGAGACACGAAGCTTTGTCCATAGCGGCCACAGACAGCATTTGACTGACAAGGTCTCTGCTTGCCCCTTTGGCTACGGGAGGAGGGGGTACTCCATTGTAATCACCGCGCGCTGAACAACCTGGTCCGCAACCAGACAATTCAGGAGGACATCTATGATAATGAAAATGAAAAGAAGTTATTATAGTAGAAACTTAAAGTTACAACTTATTTCAGTGAAAACTTTTAGCCGATTAACAAATTCGATGAAACGTAAAAGCGATATTAGAAAGAGACAGACATCTATAGGATTCAACGCGCGAAAGAATGAGATAAAATACATTATAATGTGTTTCTTATATTCGCAGTCTCATTGTCATGGTCCGAGCGTTGTACCTACATGCGTATGTTTATATACAGACGTATATAAGCACGTGTGTATGTGCGTGTATACTTTACGAAGCCTTGGGAAAAGGTGTCATAACCAGTGTGTTATGATTCACATGTATCGTGTATATTAATATTTTTTCATTCTTGAAATAACTCATTTCTAACGCCTGTGAAATACACCCATTTTTTTAAAGTGAAAAATTCTTTAAGCGAGTTGAACGGTTTTTTTGACAAAACAAAATATGATTTCGCATCATCATCATCAGCGTGACCGACCGTATTACGGCCTATACACAGCCAACATTCATATTTTGTATTGAGATTGTGCAGCCTATAATATGTTTGATTGATTAATAAACTTTATAAAGACATACGAGTATAATCATTGTTCCGAGTACCAACAGATAGGAAAACCAGATTAATGTTAATAATTTCAATACATAGATTATGAAATTTAAATATTGCTATTCATACTTCTTTGTACCCCTTTTTAGGGTAATTCTGTGAACGTATGAACTTGAATTTTGGCATAGTTAAAGCTTATATGGCGGAGAAGTGCAGAAAGCTGTTTATTTTATATAAAATGCATTAGAAAGACATTAAATTAATTAAATATGCACTACTCACACTACTGATTGAATTTTACACAACATATACACACATGTAAATAAACTGGGCGCCCACTAGATAATTTAAAAATTCAAAGAGTACATACATAGTTTTTAAATTATTTTGATTTTTCACGTCTGTCAGCAGTCTTTATGACTACCTCGACTTTGTTTTTACTTTATAAAACTTATGTAAAGTAAAACATTGTTGCTTACCTTTTAGCACCAACCGCATGCAAGATATACAGAATCCGATCGAAATTATTATTCGACATTTCCGTAGGCACCGTATGCCTGGGTGTTTGTCCCATACTATTTTTTGCTTCTAAATCAGCTCCAAATACTACCAGAGCTTGTACGATAGCAATATTCGTTTGCTTCACAGCCAAATGTAATGGTGTGTTCCCTTCTTTATCGACCATGGAATGTTCAGCCCCTCTTGAAAGTAAAGCTATAGCACATTCTAAACGGCCACGTAGCACCATGACATGCAGCGCAGTTCGTCCATCAAAATTCAGTGCGTTAATATCACAATTTTTATCAACTAGAGCTTCAATAACTTCTCGAGAAGTGGCCCAGTGTAAGGGTGTTCCGCCATGTTTCATGTCTTGCTGATATAATTTAGGTTGATTGTCTTGAAGGATTTCACCAACAATGCCTGAAACAATAGACATGTCAATAAACTTTTACATAGTACATTTAATAGTCGAGATCGATTAACTGTCACTTCTCAGTGCACTCGAACTTTTAGTATTTTATTACAATGGATTAATCAAAATATGTCTAAAATTAAATTAGTTGGAAAAAATATAACAACCACTTGTATCTTAATTAAAACTCCCAATCCGAGGTGCAATCCTGACTAATATTGTCGATATGAATATGTTTGTTAGGCTTTCAAATTTTAAGCACTCGACCAATCAACATAAAATTTTTCAAATACGTTATCATGGTACAAAAAAAGACAATGATAGACCAAATCTGCATGAAGGCGAGCATAAGCTAGTTTAGTATATATTAGAATTTGTTACTTTCTTAAGTTTTGTGTTTTATTACATAGCAACTAAAATCACTTCACTTTGGGTACCACTGGACAAGAATCAATGAGAATAATAAAACAGATATTACATAAATAAAACAGATCAATTTGGGTAATAATTTACTATGGTATGAAAGATATTTTTGTAGTTAAAAAATATATTCAAAAACTTTATTAGTGTATAGATATCGAGATATAAATCATATAATATCTTAACATTAAATCAGAAGACCTCAAACTTTTTTATCTCACAGACCACTTGTCATGTGTATACTATATATTGTTCCATCAATGGACAGTCATAATTAAACCCAGGACTTCTTTAAATAAAATCCACTAGTCCTATAGTTGCATGTCATGGAACCCCATTCTCTCTTTGCTGACCTTGATCTCTTCTCTTTATGTCACTGAACATTGGGGGTTGTTAGACTACACTTTCGCAATCCCAACTTCACATAAACAATGAAAAATTTGTAAATATCTCACCAGGTATAGTGTTGGTAGATCGTTTAGCCGCGCTCAAATTTACATCAGCTCCAGCAAGCATTAGACCGCGCGCACACTCTGGCGCATTGGCTAAACATGCCATATGCAGAGGAGTGTATCCTTGTTTATTATAGACATTCAAAGATGACGCGGTTTTACTTGCTAATACCTGTACATTCACATATTAATACTAAATAGTTATTACTATAGATGGAACTGGTACAAAACTCTTAAAGTCAACATTTAAATTGAAATCCTAAGATAAATCTAAGTTTTAAGCAAAAGAAGCTATCATGATGAAACTGCAACATGCTCATAAGGCTTTTTCTAATTCATTCTTGTCTAGATACCATCCATAACATTTGAAATTGATTAACAAGAACATGGATGTGGAGTTCCACACCAAATAGAAAGCTTTAAAAAATGTTATTCTGATTTCTTCAGTTTTGTAATATGTTTTAGTATGCTTCAAGATAACCCTCCTTGTAAATTTTAAGATTCGACAAGATAACCCCCCTTGTAAATTTTAAGATTCGATTACTCACTCAATACACCCTTGTGCAAAAGATGATAAGCTTTGACGATTATAAGCGCCCTCTTTATGAGGGCCTAAATTGGATAAAGTATTTTTCAAATATCGATTTTTAAAATGCTGTTTTATAGTTTTTGTTCCGAACTTTCTTAAAAACGGTTCAAATGTGATTTTTTATTTTTAAAATGCTGTTTTATAGTTTTTGTTCCTAACTTTCTTAAAAACGGTTCAAATGTGATTTTTTATTTTTTTGTTTGCACATGACCTTTATAGAAAAAATATTGCAGGTTTTTATAAAGATTTCAGAATTAAAACTTTAAGTCGAGTTCTACAAAAATATTTGTACCTATATATGGTATAAGAATTCCGTCAGTCAGTCCTTAGATCATTAGTCTGGTAAAGCTATGAAGGTCCATCAGGCAAATTGTGGATAGTAAGTTGCAAAAAAGCCACTACATCATTCCAAATTAATTTTAGACAATTATTTACAATGTACAGAGACAATGATTCTACAATTTTATTATAGTAACAGATTATATGAATCACATTAATTGTTAGTATTTAGTAATACTTTGTTTTTCTTTTTTCAAGTTTCTTCCTATTTAAAGATATGTATAATAAATATGCATTAGATATATATTTATTATCATACAATGTAATATCACTATATTTATCTCTTATGAAATTTGCATGATGTTTTGTGATCCTTCATGAAGTATCAAAGTTTTTATAAATATGTGAGCATAGAACATATTACAAAGTTCATGACAAGTCTTATATGATAAAGGGGTCAAACTATAATTATGTTTATTAATAAATGACATAATGATTATAGTGTTTATTAGATATCAATAAGTGTAGATACTTACATTAATAATTTCCTTATTACTAGCAGCTGCATAATGAAATACAGTGTTACCATCATGATCAATAGTATCCAAAGAACAATTCATTGCGACAAGGCTCTGTACAATTCGCACACTCCCTGTTTTGACAGCCACCTGGAAATTTGATCTCTTCAATATCAATCTAGTTTTCCAATTGCATTCATTAATAGGAAGAATCATTATTGCTTGTTAAACTATATATTATGTATACATGATAAGCTTCAAATACCATTTGAATGATCTATCACTACAATTATTACAAAATGTTATAGTGTATGTTACTTTGCACTTTAGCCTGGATTTGATCGACCACTACTGTTCACAACGACTTATAATGATTGTATTAATTATTGTTGTATGTTAATTTTGTTAAGTATATTTGTTAAGTTCATAGATAGCTTCCCTGAAAATAAAGAGATATATGTAACTGTATTTTATTTACCATATAGAATTTTTTTTTTTTATATCATAGGAGGCAAACGAACAGATGGGTCACCTGATGTTAGGTGATCACCACCGTCCATAGACACTTGCAACACCAGGGGAGTCACAAGTGCGTTGCCAGCCTGTGTTTGGGAGGAGGGCGGGGGGGACAAGAAGGGAAGGAGGAAGGGGAAGAGGAGGGTAAGTGGGTCTCCGGCTCTCTCACTGACCGAACGAAACGCAACAATGCAAGCACTGTTATTTCACGTCGGTTGTCTGTGAGAAGGTGGTGCTTCCCCGGGCGAGCCGACCCATTCGTGCTGAAAACAATAATAGCTTCAGCTTGGCTCTACCACTACTATTGTCATGTAGGGTTATGATATTATACAGTTAGAAATAGTTATTACAGTTATATGTAGTATAGTTACAACTTTATATGTAGATAGTTTAATGTTTGAAAATAGTATTAAGTTGTTACTTATAAGTACATTTGTGATTTCTTATAAATTATTAAAGAGAAAGCGAAGGGTGACTCATAGCAATACCGCCCCAACTGTACGATTAGTTGACGCGCCCGAAACACCGGAACACCGCCGGCGTGCGTAAGCGGTTCTTTGTTCCTAAAACGTGGCCCAGAGAGATGCCATAAAAACGGGCGTGTGCGGTATGAACACGCTGTTTTCAACGAGTCCGTATACGAGAACACTCTCCGCTGCTCACTAGTAATAATCTTTTATTGTGAGAAATCGCTAATCGTCGTTCTTCAAAATTCAACTTCGGAACCAGCATTATCGTTATAGTTGAGAGCCATTCAGAGGTGGCTTTCAACTATGTCTCACCGCAACAAAAAGTTTTTTTTTTTTCATGCAAAGTAACATCCACTATGATTTTTAATGATGGATTTCTGCAAAGTAATGCCTTCTTCAATCAAACAGTTATTACATACATCTTCATGAAGAAAATTATGAAATTATCTACTAAGTCGCACTAAATTCTGTACCATTTACTGGATACTCATGTGTAGAAATATGAATACAGATATTTTCACAATGTACAGTTTGTTATAACTCAACTATTTATCAATACCTATATATAATATAGGCAAGAAATAATAATAAGTGGGAGCAAAAGTATGAGAGAACTAGTTACTTAAAAAATTTCAATAGTGAGCCATAAATGCAACATTTTTTGTCACATAATATACAAAATTGACAGCATTTACACAAAACTTTTAAATGTCTCTCAGCCACTATATCATTATTTTAATCATTTACTGTTATCACTGAAATTTTACATAGATTATTCACTTTTGGTGGCATTACTAAAAAAATATATTACTTATAGGTAAAATATAGCACTAAATTTTTTGTGAATTTTCTAATTGACCTAGTATTACCATTAAAGGTGTAGCTCCTGTTGATGGATCGACTTCATCTATGTGGTCCTTAACCTCTGGTCTACTGAAGTATTCATACAATCCAAAATGAGCCATAATATGAGCTATGGTCCATGACTGATGTTCCAACAATGTATCACACAACTTTTGCAATATTGTTACTGTGCACTAAAATAATATTTAAACTATACATAGTATATGATTGCAACAATAAGAGCTCAAAAATATTTATCACTCCACAGTTTAAAAAAGTAAATAAATAAATAAAACATATAATAAGAATGAAAATCTAAGGTGTTTGTACTTTTTCGATTCTCATGAAAATAATTGTTGCATGTGTCTAGAAATAAGCAATAGAATACATTTCAATCATTTTTAAAAATGTCAATCTGTATATCTATCTCTTTTTTTGATCACGCATGACTGCTAAAGTGCTGTGTTCAAAATAAAACCACATCAAGGAATTGTAGTTCAGTGAAGCTGTTAAGACCTTGCTAGGTCAATAGCATAGTAAGTTTGAAAAAAAAAATACACATCAAGGAAATCATAAAGCATATCTTTGAAAATAACTTAGTTTTTTACTCATTAAAATCGGTCCACTCAGTTAAAAGTTATTGTAATTTTAATGACGATGGCGTAAGTACGAGATAAAAGTCGATAAGTAAATACACTTAATACATTCAGATGACTTAATTAATCACTGTTTTTTAAATAAGTTTCCATGTGGACAAAGTAGCAGGCACAGCTAGTTTCAAAATATTTCTGTTTTTAGTTAGACTACTTTTTCTATTTAGTCATCTAACAATAACTTGTTACTATATTGCTTTTGTATAAATAAGGGTGTCTCCTACATTTTTATATTTTAGACAAACAGTGTACCAGCTTATGGCTCTCAATTTGTTAGCAAAGTCCAAGGTTTATTGTGTACACCCAAAAAGTGAAACACAATTGACGCCAACAAGAAAAGCTCTCAAAATGCTGTGTTTTCAAAACCTTTAGACAAACCTGCTTTTATCAGTTTATTAAACTCTTTTACTATATGAACTCATAGAATCAAAGCATAATTGTACATTACATACAGATACAAAATTTATAGACCTATTAGACTTTGATACTTACTTCTTTAGTTATTTTGATAAAGATTGGTATTCTTTCCTTATATACAGTAAATTTTTCTTCCGTATTTTCTAGACTTTCAGAACGGAACAAACTACAAAACAAATCAAGTTATTTTAATACTTCAATAGTGCATTTATATGAAATTAACAATTATAATAGTAAACAATTTAGTTATGACTCAAATGGATGACTTGACTAAAAAGTTTTACTGAAATGATCATTACATATCTACTAATATTAGTTCAGATTTCTATGACTCAATCTATTATATAACTCCTTAATAGTGTCATAATCATATTTGGAATACAAAAATATAATCAATGCCAAAATTGTGACATTGAATATATTGTTCATGAAACAATCAGCTATTAAAATAAATGCATCATCAACATGACAACATTTAATGGTTATTTTTAAAATTATGAATTTAACAGGGTTTTTATGAAGGGATTTACTTGTGTACAATTTAACAAAGAATATAAATATTTTAGAATGGATCTTAACAATTTATATGATCAGCAAAGTGTGATAGATAAAGTTAAATTAAAAATTTAAAAAGTGTGTGTGTACTCATGTACATGCCTTAGAAGTTATACTTCTTTGGCTAAACAAGATAAAAAACCTTTCCCTTAATGTACCTCTGTAGAAAAAACGACACTAACAAATAGAAAGAGGTATTTAATACATTACAATTTTTAATACAAAGAAACAAAATGTTGACTATAGCTAATTTTAGTGTTTTTCGTGACCATGTGCATGCTCATCATAAAATTTACTCTCAACACTTTTCCCTAACATGCCAAAAAAAATATAACTTAAATAACTCTATTGTATAACCTGTTTTAACCCTTTCAAGATGAGTTTTTATTTGGAGAAGATGAAAACTGATAAAAGATTATTCTATATGTAATATTGATGTAACCAAACTGCAGTAGGAATTAATGCAACAAGACAACCACAGTATTATAGACCAATATAGGGCTATGCGGTATTAATGTGACCTCAAACCTGAATAAAAGCATCTACTCTGTACATACCATGGTAAAATATTTACTGGTATATACAATGTACCAGAAGTCTTGAAAGGGTTAAAAAAAAATGTTTTTTTGAAATTAAAAAAGAAGACACATTTAAATTTAAAGTTTAAAAATAAAAAAGTCTGCGATAACTATGAACATTAATACAGTTTTGTCAGTTGTATATTTAGATAGTGACTTTGGAAAAAAATTGAGTCTAACAATACATTACTATTTACACAAAAAATTATTTAAACATTGAAGGTCAACTATGAACACCATTTAAATATAGATTTACTTTAAACAATAACCGAGTACATAGATTCATGATACTGACCTGTACATCTGATGTAAGCTCTCTGTAAACGGTTTGTGTAAAACTATTTCGAAATATTTGTCTCTAGAGTTTCTGCCGTCATTCGGTATTTTTGGTCCGTAAAGTAGGATTGAATCTTCTCTATAATGAATCGGCCTAGATATATAATTGTCGGATCTTACTTCGAGTACTTTGGTCGGCGACTCCTCAGCGCCGAGCAGACCACGAAAAACTGATGAGTAATACCATAACATTATAAAAAATTATGATACCTTATAAATAATAAACATATAAATATCAAAAAATATTTGGGAAAACTTACATGAATTTAACATTATTTATTTATTGTTTCAATTTCGTCTCTATTATTTGGAAAATTATTTTCTTCTGCCTATAATGTGTAGTACGTTACATACTCTCCTCCTTGATACATGTCAAACTGACAATTCTGAATTCGCTTTTGTTTTTTTTTTTGCATATTATTTATGGCATGAAATTCATGTCCTTTACGTCTATAGTTGGTAATGTTATACCAAAATGAATTGTCATTATATTCTATCTATCTATACTAATATTATAAAGCTGAAGAGTTTGTTTGTTTGGTTGAACGCGCTAATCTCAAGAACTACCGGTCCGATTTGAAAGTTTCTTTCAGTGTTAGATAGCTCATTTATCGAGGATGGCTATAGGCTACATATCATCACGTTAAAACCAATTCCAGCGGAGCACTAATGAAGAATGTCTCAAAATCGGGCTATTTTTAGAGCATCCGCTGCGTGTCAGTGTCAGTATTGCTTTGCCATGGTAACATGATAACATTCTATCGGAAATATTATTAGGGTTTATTTTGTGTTTCTGTACAAAAGTTTATTCTACGTTATTTTTAATTCCAATTTTTGATTATAAGTAGTATGTTGCTATCGCAAAGTTTTTAGAGTCTATTTTCTGCTGCTATTCTAAAAGGTTAGTAGTAATAATATTTGTCCATCAATACAGGCGAAGGAATTAATCCATACTGCCAATTCTGAAGTTGTCAATGTAGGTAGTTCTTATGTATTCTCTACCCAGTTTTTTTCTATGTCTAAGTTAATGTAAAGGTATAAACGCCAAATCTTCTATATAATATTTCGTAAATTTTATCTTCTTAATTTTCAAGACCCCAGAATACATGCTCCGTAGTATTATTTTTCATTCATTTCACTTATGCACAATAAACAAACAATATTAAATAAAACGCCGCCAATTTAACATAATATAGAGTCAAATAACATAAGATTATGAATAAAATACAAAATCCCCTACATGACAGGTTGAAATACCGTCGAAAACTCTTTAATAAGTTTATTCTACGTTAGTTTTGTTCTGAATTTTTGGTTTGTGATATATTATGTATTATAAGAATAAAGTGTGTGTATATAATATTGAAGTAAAAACCTTTTCAAAAATACATATATCTGCGGTGCTACAAATATCAACATCTTTTTTTTAATTCTGTCGATATGTCTGTTTGTTTATTTGTTCCGGGTAATCTCTGAAATGGCTGGACCTATTTGAACGGTTTTTTTTCTTGAAAATGACTACGCTATTGACCTAGCAAGGTCTTAACAGCTTCAACGGACTACAAGTAATATTTGAACGGGAATTTTACGGGCAAATAACTAACTAATTAGCTGTTTTATTTTAAGCTAGCGAATTCAGCAGATGATACCCGCTCTAATAATAAGACAAGCTATACCTAAACCTTGCTCAAAAATCATTTTATATATTGGTTAAAATGGCATGAAGTGCGTTTTTGATCTTATCGCGAATAGACATATAGACAGACGTGAAACACGACTTTGTTGACACTATGTAGTGATGTACTGTTATCCATGTATTCGTATGTGTGAAATTGACCAAAAATATGTTATTTACTGTAAACATGCGCGTGTGACATACATTGTACTGGACTCCAAGAATAAATATAATTGAAAGTCATATGATTATATGTGATTTAAATTATAGCAAGGTATATTAATAACTTGATTATATCAACAATATGAACATATTATATAATGTACATGTTACCTGTTTCTGTAGATGATGTGCGTGTCATACTTACAAATATTTTTAAAAAGGTATTATTGTTATTTACACATCTAATAACAATTTTAAATTTATTTAATACATTCAAAAAACGCGTGCGGAGCCGCGGGTAACAGCTAGTACTAATATATAAAGCTGAAGAGTTTGTATGTTTGTTTGGTTGAACGCGATAATCTCAAGAACTACAGATCCAATTTAAAAGTTTCTTTTAGTGTTAGATAGCTCATTTATCGAGGATGGCTATAGGCTACATATCATCACGTTAAAACCAAAAGGAGCTGAGCACTAATGAAGAATGTCTCAAAATCGGTCTATTTTGGAAGCTTCCGCTGCGTGTTAATGTCAGTATTATATGCGTTGCCATGGTAACGCGATAATATTCTAGCGCAAATATTTTCATGGTTTATTTTGTGATCCTGTTCAATAAGTTTATTCTACGTTAGTTTTGTGTACAATTTTTAATTATACGTGTTACGTTTATATCAGAAACGTTTCTAAAGTTTATTTTGTGTTGCTATTTAAAAACTTTAGTGTAATAATATTCGTCCAATAAGACAGTCGAAGGAATTAATCCATACTGCCAACTGCATAAAACGCAACCAATTTCTTCACAATATAGAACCATGTAACACAATATTATGAAAAAAATATAAAATCCACTACATGACAGACTGAAATCCCGCCAAAAACTCTATTCTACGTTAGTTTTGTTGCCAATTTTTTATTTGTGATATATTACGTATTATAAAAGTAAATTGAGTGTAATTTATATTAAAATAAATTATTTTTGGTGAATACAATCTGTGATGCTACAAACATCAACATTTTTTTTTAACTCTGTCGATATGTCTGTTTTTTATTTGTTCCGGGTAATCTCCGAAACGACTGGACCTATTTGAATGTTTAACAGCTTCACCGGACTACAAATAACATTTGAATGGGAATTTTAGGGGCAAATAAGTAACTAATTAGCTGTTTTATTTAAGCTAGCGGGTTTAGAAGACGTTGCCCGCCCTGATAATAAGACAAACTATACCTAAACCTTGCCCAAGAATCATTTTATATATTGGTGAAAACGACATGAAGATGAGTTCAGTAGTTTTTGATCTTATTGAGAACAGACATATAGACAGACGTGGAATAGGACTTTATTTTACATTATGTAGTGATAAACTGCTATCCTTGCATTCGTCCGTGTGAAATTAATCAAAAATATGTTGTTTACTGTAAATATACACGTGTTACGTGCGCTGTACTGGACTCCAAGAATAAATATAATTGAAAGTCATATGTGATTCAAATTATAGCAAGGTATAGTAATAACTTAATTATATCGACACTATGGACATATTACATCTATATAATAAAAAAAAAACAAATATTGTTCGATAATGTGTAGCTTCATATTTTCATTATTTTCTTATATAGTGTGAGCACTGAGGGTGATATATAGTTTAAAATTCCAGTTATGTAGCTGATGTCCCATCCCATTCTATTCACTATTGGTATTCACATATATAATGTACACGTTACCTGTTACAGTAGATGATGTGCGTGTAATACTTACACATATTTTTGAAATAGTATTATTGTAATTTACACTAGATGTGTAATCACAATTTTAAATTTATTTAATATATTAAAAAAAAACGCATGCAAAGCCGCGGGTAATAGCTAGTCTTCTATAAAAGTAAAAAAGAATGTGGTGTCGTGGGACACCAGGTAGGAACGAAGTTCCTTCGGTTAATGCAGAATCGACACAATTTGCAAAAAAAAAAAAATCGTGCTCAATTTTATGTAATCGTAATTCAAATTATCAATTAAAATAACAAAATATGTGTCTTTATTTTTGTTTGACAACATAAAATTACATAGAAATAGAAGTAATTACAAAAAAGGAGAAAGAAAAATGTATTATACACTACTCGCTTGTGTATACGACTGTCGCGCCTGCGCACGTCTCATTTAACGGTTTTATTCCACGCACTTTTCGTTACGGTTTTACTATCACATTTTTTTCAGTTCGGTCGCGCAGCAAAATCCCTATTTCCTCCAATCTTGCCGTAAGGAATTTCGTTCCAATAATAGAAGCCTGGCATTGTGCATGCATCACTTAAAAACTAGGGGATAGGCGTGGTGACGATGCGACGATGGCATACTCAAGCGACTATGCGTAATTTCTCTTGCCACACTGAGCTCCCATGCCTAAAATAGTGTAAATTGAGAATTCGAGAATCGTTCCATTTGAATAATTTCGATGTTTCACATCTGCCAGGCGTCCCGTGACGGCTCAATTTTACTTTTAATTTAACTTCTCAGATACTTAGTCCTAATCTAAAATAATAACTATATCACTATAGCTTCATATAATATAAATGTACAAAAAATTAGACGCTCATCAATGTGTACTTTTTTGCTGAGTAGAAATGGAGCAAGCGGTATGGTGTTTATTTTTGCCCTGGATTACCATATTAGCTGATTTTTAGGTACCACAAGATTTACTTCGGTTAAATCAATTTAAATTATAACGTCGAACACTTTTTCGACAAAACTGCATGCACGGCAATATCATCGCATCGGTATAAAATTGTCAAAAGAAATTCAAATACACAATGAGTCAAGGCTTGTGCAGATCCAGCGAGATTCCATGGTCAATCCAACAGCATATCGTCAAAAACAAGAACGAAGACATCCGCGTCTGCGGAGACTACGGACTCGTTTAGACTAACAGTAGACCACTAACAGTTTAAAGCCTGTTCCAACACAAACACACGAAAGAAATCGCCAGTTATTCGTTAACACAGATCTTCAGTCATCAAAATATGATTTCCTATGAGTCGACGCTCACAACAAAACCCTAAAAAGTACTTCACAGAAGCGACAAGGTTTTCATCCTGCAATTGCCTACTAGAGAAACAACTGTATCAATGGATAGTTTAATACACGCTTACGGAATTTCAACGAAATGTATCATCTGAACATCATCAACAAGTAACGCTACATCAAACACTTCCAAGCCAAACACCCTGAAGATGACACGTTCCGGCTGAAACATCAAGATACGCTTCGTTTGAGGAGGAATCAAGTAGATCTCCAGTATGTCATTCACTTTCGGAGGCTGGCTAAACGGTTGAATTTATTTTGAATGAAATATATCATTCAAGCAATTGAATGATCTCTTGTTTGTATAAATACTATATATGCAGTTAAAATACAACTATTTTAAGCATTCCGAGTCTTATTTTGTATCTTTTATTATCATATTTTTGTAGGTGGCACAGCCACGCTGAAGCTATTAGTGGTTTCAGCATGAATGGCTCGGCTCGCCCGGGATACTATCACCCGACCCACAGAAAACCAACGTAAAGTATCAATGCTTGCAATGTTGCGTTTCGTTCTGTCAGTGAGAGCGCTGGAGGTCCACCTTACCTCCCCTTATCCCTCGCTTCCTTCCTCTCCACCCTACCCCTTACCCCCCAAACACAGGCTGGCAACGCACTTGCAACTCATCTGGTGTTGCTAGAGTGATCATTTAACAACGGGTGACCCGCATGTTCGTTAGCCTCCTATGATATAAAAAAATATTACTACGCAGTCAAAGTCAATCTAGGCTTTTACAGTCGAGGCACCGACATGATAATGCCAAGGCCCTTACTTGATTGTCAGATGTCAATAGTGTCATATAGTTCTGATTTACTTGTGAATCTCTAAAATTGTGTTATTTATTTCTTCCAAATTAATTATACACAGAAAATTTATAATTTATTATGATACGAATTTCGCTGGCAAATAGAAATACAATAAATCACAACAATAAAATAAGAACTGTCAACTTAGACAAGTTTTACAGAATATTTCAGTTCCAATAATACCAATCTGTAAACAAGGGTAGGACACTCTTTAGTGATCCAACATTTTTAAATTAAGAGTTCAATGCGTATTTAACTTTTTTGTAGTAACACGGAAATATGTTGCCGTTAGTCGCATTTTCCATAGTCGCTTTTTTATAGTGTGCCACTGGATGGCGTCGCAGCCTATTTCAAAATTTAACTGGATAAACTGACGTTATTTCACAAACTTATTACACACGTGATACATATATATATGTACATTACATTATATAACAAACATATTAATTTATTCATGGATTCAAATTCTTCGAAAAAAAGCTATGTTTAAACGGAACGTTTTTTTTATGATATAGAACTGAACGAATGCTATTCAAAATTACTTGCATAAAAAACTTCAAGCAGATGTTTAACATGGGGCCGCTTAGACACGCTTCTGTAATAAAGTATTTTAAATATGTGTTTAACTAGGTTTAACATTTTACACAAATGTGTTCAGACATCTACATTTAATAGGTTTTGTAAATAAAAAATGATTATACTTATAAATTTTATTGGTTATGGAATGCATATAAATTGTATAGGTATTTAAATCTCCTTATTATCTAAACTCATTAATATACATACTGGCGAAAATAGGTCATTGATATATAAAAACCCATATAAATACAATACCTATAATTCCTTCTTCGTACTAAACGATGTCTATGGTGCAATATAATTATAAACCCGATGCTATTTCATTCACAGAAACAAATGGTGAATTAAAGATTTTATATAAAATTCCGTATAAAACGAAAACCTTTTTTGGCAACCAATCTTCTAGATTATTGATGTCATTATCTAGTAGGTAATCATACTAAAAGCGTCGTGTTATTATGTTATTGCTCTAGTAAAAATGAAACCCTTTTATTAGATGTTTGAACAGAGGTTTGTGGTATCTTAGAATTCATGGTCCACAGTATTATTTCCTTTCCTATTTCCACTTCACACAAACTATATTATGTAAAATGCAACCGATAGTACAAAATATAAAGACAAATAACACAAGTCTATAAATAAAATGAAAAAAAAAAAAAAACATTATGTCACAAAGTTCTCACCAAAAAGTTTACTTTAAATGTACTTTACTACACCGTTACTTACGTTTTTTTTTTGTATTAATCGTTAATTAGTATAATTAATAAAATTAATACTAGTTTTGTTCCAACCGATTTATAACCAAAACTATATCTATATTTGACATTATGTATATGAAATAATAAGTTTTTTAAAGTAAATTTTGATACTAAATTGCTAGTACCAGTTTTATGTACGAAAAAGACATAATCTACTAAACATACATTAAAAACATAATCTATATTATTAGTATAGAAAACATTAATGACACAAAATTAATAAAGCTAATTTTATTAGAAAATCCAGTATGCTTATATTTAGATCAATTTGACTAGAATGTAATGCAGTAATTTAATTTTAATCTTTGGTTGTATTTGTTTAAATAAATATAGTAACTTCATTACTTTATAGTTCAATATATCCATAAATTATCAAGATCTTTATAGACTACATTAGAATATGAAAAAATAATTATACTTTGTGGATTTCGTTATACATTTTCAACTCAAATATACTCATAAGTAAATTAAATTTTGAGTTTTAACTAATTAATAAAATACCACATGTTAAAACACAGAATACAATGTAGTCCAGTGAAGCTGTAAAGGCCTTGCGAGGTCAATATTGTAGTTGGTTCGAAAAAAAAAAACAGAATACATGATAAATATCGAAATTAAAACTATACCTTACGTAATTTTAAATGAAGAAATAGATGAAACAAATTCATCAAATAGGTACTACTTACCATGGTTTTTTTATGTAAGCCATGTTAATTTGCTTTTTATTGAGGTCCTAGTTGGACTTATATATTAAACAAAAATATGAAATTTAACTGATTAAAACAAAAAAAGGTGAAAATTGGATAACCACTGCAATTATACTGACCACAAAACTTGTAAATATATGTTTAAAAGTTTTATGGCTTAATACTATGTTCACACATATACATTTGTAATTATTACAAAGAAAATGTATCAAAACCTAGAATGATTATTTTATATGTATACACATTTATGGAAATGACGAATCGACAGTGGAAAGGCTAATCGACTAACATGCAAAAAAAAGTTAATGACTCGTTAATCAAGGCTCTACTTTTCCACTATTGGCGTTGTAATTTAATTAAATTTGTTAAGCAGCATGACTTTGATTAGTATTCGATCCAGGCAGATTATCAGGATTTGCAAGAGGATCGAGCTCGGCAAATAATTTAAACCAAGCAGCTTTATCATCCTTCTTTGGAACATGTACATTACTTTTGTTTGGCTTTTGACAAGATTGAGTTGTTTTATTATTGTTAGTTGTTATGGGTGTCAATGCTCCTTGGATAAGGTTTGCAGGATTGTGGTCCTGAAAATAGAAAATAAATTGATGATTAACTATCACAAAAAGTTAAATACTTGCTTTAAAAAGGTTACATACTAAATGCAATGCGCAAGCCTGAGGCATGTTCACATTAACTTTTTTCGCAAGTTTAACCTAACCAAAATGAGACAAAAGAGAAGATGGTGAACATTCAACGACTGTGGTGCATTTAATATGTAGCCTCTTTAAAGAAAGTATTCAATACGTATTTAACTTTTTTGTAATAGCACCATAAATGTTTATCATTTATTTGCAATTTTACATGTATTAAACTTGAAAATTAAAAAAAACTTAACTGTTATGAATGGCTAACATTGGACTTGTCATATTTTTAAATGTAAGGAGATATACAAGTACAATTTTATGTATATCAAAATAAAAACATACATATTGTAAGTATTCAAAAATCCTAATCAAATATGGTGTAAAAAAAATATTTTAAGAGTTTATCTTAAATCAATTTCTATAGCACAGGTATCAATAAAGTACCATTAAATTAGGAAAATTATATTGACGATTGTGGCCAGTATTTTGATTAAATAAATATGTAAGTATACAATAAAAAAAACATGATCCTTTCTGTGTGAATTCATAGGAAAGGACAGTATATCACATTGCAGATTAAGTTAATTACTTTGTGCATAATTACTTATTTCTTACCTGCAATAATTGAGATGGCATAAATGAACCAAAATTAGCTGGCAAATCTCCACAGTCCATCCGTAAACCTACTAAATCTGAAGGTACATCTGAACATTCTTCAGTATTTTCAGATTCCGGTAAGTTTGTGTCAATGAGTTTAACAGAGTCTGTTATTGTGTCTGTTGTATCATCGGAAGATGACTTTATATTGTCAGTATTTTCAGATTCATTAACTGATTTAGTTTTATCAATATTTTCTTGATTATCATCCTTATATTCATCCTGTAAATCAATTTATCAGTACATAAATTATATAATACTTAGAGAATGCCTTTGTAATCACTTAGCATTATTCATATTCATTTCAATTCACATAAGCCTATGTGTCATAGTTACATACAGTGGTATTGCAAAAAACAAAAGTGTTAGCTCATAGCTTTATCCATTTAAATTAGTGAATGTACATGAAAACCAATAAATTTTTGGTATATGTCAGAATCAAAATTGAAGATATCAGATTGACACTTCACCAGTCAAACTGAAGCAAAGAATCTAAAAATGACCACAAGATTTTTTACCTTTCATGGAAGATTATTTTTAAATTGTAAAATGATAAGCATTTACTCAGTTGCATATTTTGCATGTATGTATAGAGATATGCAGTTGATTTTATATTGAGAATAAATTCTTAGTACCAGGACAAAGGAGCCAAGCTCTGTTTTTTAAAAACATTTTAAAATTAAAATAAACTGTTAGGTTTGCCTAAAAAAATTAACATTTTCACACAAAAAAAATAAAATAAAAAAAAGAACATATTTTTTCTGCTGTCACTCAGACTCGAACTGGGGTTACACGGATTTTCAAAGCAACCGATTTCCTTCTGGGCTATTTTTGTTTTGACAGCGCTGGCGAAGTTTACCTTTATATTCTAGTTATATTTTTTCATTGGCTAAAAACTCAGTATTTTTTTTTTCTATGAATAAAATCTAGCTAGATCGATTTATCGTCTTCGAAACTACCTACATAGTAAGTTTCACGGAAATAGATGACGCCGTTTCAGAGATCGTGAATATATAAAAATATACAAGAATTGCTTGTTTAAAGGTATTAGATGGATAATTTTGTATTTAATAGATGCTTACTTAATTAAATATAACACAATTTAATACATGTTGCAAAAAATATATGTAATGCATATATAACAGTTACTTGTTACTTACCTGGAAAAATAACATCTGATCTTTGTCCTGCAGTACCAATTCTTTTGGTTCACCCTCACCTAAACTTTGTGACAATTCTTTCAATATACAGAACTCATATTGTGGAGCACTGTTCATAGTGTTGGCTGTAGCTTCTAGTGTGTGAGCAACTTTATTTGCGTAAGTTAAAAAGGATGTCTGATAGTTACATAGGACATGAGAGAACATGTTACATCTTGCCGCAGCTAGGAGATCAATCTAGAAGAAATATATATAACTTGGATTAATAATATTTGATTCATGAAGGCATTACTTTGAGGACATTCAGCATAAATACTTAATTGAATATTACTTTGAACTTCCACCTTTTCCTTTTCCTTTTTTTTTTTTTCGTGGGGAAATCCCTTATGGATGCCCACCCTCCCGGGGGAGAGGATGGGTTATGTCCCCGACTACATCCCCTCAGGTCTGACTATGGTGGCAGGAGAAGTTGGGCAAATCGCCGCCTCCTCCTGCCGGTCCTCCGTCGGCGAAGACGGCCACTCAGGGGGTCCGCCATGGACGAGACCACGCTCGGCAGCGACAAATCCTCTCCTACCACCGTCGCCAGAATGCGGCGCTCCACCTCCCACGCAGCACACCCCGAGAGAGTGTGCTGCGCGGTATCTTCCTCAGCGCCGCACTCATGGCAGGCGGCGGTCGGCTCCCTGCGAGCTATCCGGTGCAGGTACCACCCGAAACAACCGTGTCCGGTCAGCACCTGCACCAGCCTGAACGACAGAGAGCCCCATCTCCTCCCAATCCACTCTCGCAGGACCGAGCGGAAGGCGTCGACGGTGTGCCTCCCGAAGCGCGCGTCCACCAGGTCCTGCATCCATCTCCCTATAGCCCCCTCCCGCAACTCCCGCCTTTTAATTTCTATCTCCCTGGGAGACGGAGGCTCCCCACTACGCTTCCTCGCCGCCGTGAATTCATACACGGCGGCGAGCACCCCAGCTTCCAGCTCCCAGGGAAGGGAGCCGGCGAGCGTAAAGGCCGCCGCCGATGACACCGTCTGGTATGCCCGGATTGCCCTCAGTGCCACCGTACGCTGCGTACTGCGCAACGCGCGCACGTTGGTGGCACGGAGGGCATCAGCCCAGACCGGAGCCCCGTAAGCGGCCATCGCCCACACGACTCCCATGAAGAATCGACGGCACCCGGCACCCCAATATTGGGGAGCAACCGACCGATAGCCGCCACCGCCCTAGCAATTCGCTGCCTGAGCCCCGAAAGTGGGGCTTGAACCGCCAGCGCCCGTCCAGGGTGAGGCCCAAGTATCTCATGTGGGCACCCATTCTGATCCGGGCGCCCTCCACCATAATGTGGGCCCCAGGTGGTGGCCCCTGCCGAGGCCCATGAAAGAGTATGGCCTCGGTCTTCTCGAGGGCCACCTGAGGCCCAACCATCTTATTCGCCTGACCACGAGGGTTGTGGCCATCGTGGCCAGGCGCTCTACCTCTCTCCAGTCCCTCCCCCGGGCTACGACTAGGGTGTCATCCGCGTAGCAGATTAGGCGCGCTCCATATGGGAGCGCGCTGCGGAGCACCCAGTCGTAGCCCATGTTCCACAGGAGCGGCCCCAGGACCGACCCCTGAGGAACGCCCCGCCTTGTAGTCCGCAGGACCATCCGCCTGTTGTCGTCGACGTAGGCGACCTCCCTGTCCTCCAGGTACGCCTCCAACAGTCGCCGCAGATACGGAGGCACTCCGAAATATCGGAGAGCCTTCCGTATGACATTATGCGGCAGGCTGTTGAAGGCGTTGGCGATGTCTAGGGACACCGCCAAGACCTTCCCTCCTTGGGAGGTCGCCTCCATCGACAGCGACTTAAGGAGGCGCGTCCACTGTGGAACGCCCTGTCCGGAAGCCGAACTGCGCGTCCGACAAATTCAGCCCCACTCACTCCAGGTGCTGGACGACTCGGGAAGAGACGACCCTCTCCAGCACCTTCCCGACGTCGTCCAGCAGGACGAGAGGCCGATATCCGGACGCACATCCCGGAGGGCGGCCCCCTTTCGCCATAAGGCAGAGCCGCCCCAACTTCCAGAGCCTCGGAAACTGCCCGCCCGCCAAGCACCGGTCGAACAGCTTCCGAAGCCACCCCCCAAGATGACCCAGCGCAAGGCCGAGCACCCGGCCCGGGACCCCATCAGGGCCGGGTGCTCTCCGCCGGTTGAGGAGGCGTTCAAGAGCTCTCCCCATCTCCCCCTCTGTGTTTGGGGAAGGACTGTCCGACACCTCCTCAACTTCCACCCGAGGTGGAGGCATGGGAGGAGCCAAGAGCGGCGGAGGGTCGGGGAATAACTTACCCACGACCCTCGCCACCACCTCCGGCAGGAGGGACTCCGTCGCCGGAGGCGCCCAGGATCGCAACTTATTACGTACGATCCGATACGGGCGCCCCCAAGGATCCTCCTCCAGCGTCTGCAGCAGCTCCTCCCATGCCGCTTACTTCGCCCGGCTGATGGCAGCCTGCAGGATCTTCCTGCGCTCCCTGTAGCTGCCATACAACCGGGCCTCCTCCTCGGGGTCCCGGTGCCGCCGCCGGCGGCTGCGCCCGAACAGCCGCCGGGCTACGGAGCAGGCCACCTGAAGATCGGCGATCTCCGGCGACCACCAGTACACCGCCTGTTTGTCTGGCCGGTGTACACTCCGGGTCATCGACGCGTCGCAAACCTCCGTGAGGGCACCACGGAGGCGGGCTGCGGACGCGTCGACATCGTCCTGAGGGGAGGGCATTGCCCATGCCTGGGCGATGGTCGCCTCTTCCGCTAGTTCGCGGTTGAGGCGGCTCACCGCCCAACAGGGGAACTTCATGCCCCTCCGGGGGCGAGTGCCGATTCCGGCTTGGGAGGTGGAGACCTCGAACCGGATATATCGATGGTCCAACGGAGTCTCCACCTCCTCAAGCACCCTCCACCCCGGACACGGCGTGCGACAGACGGGGTGGCAAACGAGACGTCTACCACAGACCCCCCGTTCTGCCGCACGCACGTGTGGATGTTCCCTTGGTTGAGGAGGGACAGCCCCACTTCGGCTGCCCACTCTTCAACGGGCACGCCCCTCAGGTCCGTGGCTGCCGCTACCCAGGTCCTCGATTTAGCATTTAAATCGCCCATAAGGACCACGGGGAGCGGCGACAGCCACCTGACAGCTCCCTGCAGGGAGCCAAGGAACGCCTCGAACTCCCACAGGGGCCTGTTAGGAGAGAAGTACATCCCCACAATGGCGTACTCCCCCCAGACGGCTGTCACTGGCCGCCTCCATGGGGAGCGTCATGTGCACTGCACCGAGCCCTCCCCAATTCCTTTTGATCTCTCCGAGCTTGATGGCCTCCGCCTTACAGTCGGCCTTAACCGCCACGACTGCCAATACCTCTTCCCCTGACACCGAATCGTCTAGACCGACGATTCGGATGTCCGCCTTTTTTGTGGGAACGGTGACCGTGGCGACTCCGGCCAGCGCCACCTAGAGCTCCCGGGCCAGTTCAACGGCCTTCTCCTTGCTCTGGCCCAGCAGCTCGATTTTGCGGGCTCCCGTGGCCGTTGGCCTCACCCGCACGTCGCCGATGCCCATGTCGGGCAGAGTGACGTGCACGCGTGCCTTGACCATTACCTCTCTGTAACCAACCCCTTTGCTGGCTGCGGTGTCTTGTAGGGTCTGAATGACCGCAGCCGATTGGGGGATGGGAGGCAATCTCGGTATTGCCGGTGGGGCCTTAGCAGCCACGGTCGGAGCCGTTGGCGCCACAGCCTGGGCCCTGGCAGTCTTCTTCTTACGGCCCACTACAGTGGACCACGCCGCGCCGTCCATCACTGCCGCCAGGACCGGCAGCTCGGTCCAACTTATGCCCAGCAGGGCTTCCGCTGGAGCTGAAGGCGTCTTTACCACGCTAGTCCCTCCGCCCTCTCTCTTGTCTACGGCCAGGGCCGGACGAGTGGACTCCTCGGGAGGTAGGCGGCGCTCCAGGTTCTCCACACGTGCGTTCAACATATTGCCGAACGACGTGCGGAGAGTATCAACAGCCTCCGTGAGAGCCTGCCGCTACTCG
>JACEII010000001.1:10359336-10405861 GCA_014332785.1 Antheraea mylitta
TCTGATCCGGGCGCCCTCCACCATAATGTGGGCCCCAGGTGGTGGCCCCTGCCGAGGCCCATGAAAGAGTATGGCCTCGGTCTTCTCGAGGGCCACCTGAGGCCCAACCATCTTATTCGCCTGACCACGAGGGTTGTGGCCATCGTGGCCAGGCGCTCTACCTCTCTCCAGTCCCTCCCCCGGGCTACGACTAGGGTGTCATCCGCGTAGCAGATTAGGCGCGCTCCATATGGGAGCGCGCTGCGGAGCACCCAGTCGTAGCCCATGTTCCACAGGAGCGGCCCCAGGACCGACCCCTGAGGAACGCCCCGCCTTGTAGTCCGCAGGACCATCCGCCTGTTGTCGTCGACGTAGGCGACCTCCCTGTCCTCCAGGTACGCCTCCAACAGTCGCCGCAGATACGGAGGCACTCCGAAATATCGGAGAGCCTTCCGTATGACATTATGCGGCAGGCTGTTGAAGGCGTTGGCGATGTCTAGGGACACCGCCAAGACCTTCCCTCCTTGGGAGGTCGCCTCCATCGACAGCGACTTAAGGAGGCGCGTCCACTGTGGAACGCCCTGTCCGGAAGCCGAACTGCGCGTCCGACAAATTCAGCCCCACTCACTCCAGGTGCTGGACGACTCGGGAAGAGACGACCCTCTCCAGCACCTTCCCGACGTCGTCCAGCAGGACGAGAGGCCGATATCCGGACGCACATCCCGGAGGGCGGCCCCCTTTCGCCATAAGGCAGAGCCGCCCCAACTTCCAGAGCCTCGGAAACTGCCCGCCCGCCAAGCACCGGTCGAACAGCTTCCGAAGCCACCCCCCAAGATGACCCAGCGCAAGGCCGAGCACCCGGCCCGGGACCCCATCAGGGCCGGGTGCTCTCCGCCGGTTGAGGAGGCGTTCAAGAGCTCTCCCCATCTCCCCCTCTGTGTTTGGGGAAGGACTGTCCGACACCTCCTCAACTTCCACCCGAGGTGGAGGCATGGGAGGAGCCAAGAGCGGCGGAGGGTCGAGGAATAACTTACACACGACCCTCGCCACCACCTCCGGCAGGAGGGACTCCGTCGCCGGAGGCGCCCAGGATCGCAACTTATTACGTACGATCCGATACGGGCGCCCCCAAGGATCCTCCTCCAGCGTCTGCAGCAGCTCCTCCCATGCCGCTTACTTCGCCCGGCTGATGGCAGCTTGCAGGATCTTCCTGCGCTCCCTGTAGCTGCCATACAACCGGGCCTCCTCCTCGGGGTCCCGGTGCCGCCGCCGGCGGCTGCGCCCGAACAGCCGCCGGGCTACGGAGCAGGCCACCTGAAGATCGGCGATCTCCGGCGACCACCAGTACACCGCCTGTTTGTCTGGCCGGTGTACACTCCGGGTCATCGACGCGTCGCAAACCTCCGTGAGGGCACCACGGAGGCGGGCTGCGGACGCGTCGACATCGTCCTGAGGGGAGGGCATTGCCCATGCCTGGGCGATGGTCGCCTCTTCCGCTAGTTCGCGGTTGAGGCGGCTCACCGCCCAACAGGGGAACTTCATGCCCCTCCGGGGGCGGGTGCCGATTCCGGCTTGGGAGGTGGAGACCTCGAACCGGATATATCGATGGTCCAACGGAGTCTCCACCTCCTCAAGCACCCTCCACCCCGGACACGGCGTGCGACAGACGGGGTGGCAAACGAGACGTCTACCACAGACCCCCCGTTCTGCCGCACGCACGTGTGGATGTTCCCTTGGTTGAGGAGGGACAGCCCCACTTCGGCTGCCCACTCTTCAACGGGCACGCCCCTCAGGTCCGTGGCTGCCGCTACCCAGGTCCTCGATTTAGCATTTAAATCGCCCATAAGGACCACGGGGAGCGGCGACAGCCACCTGACAGCTCCCTGCAGGGAGCCAAGGAACGCCTCGAACTCCCACAGGGGCCTGTTAGGAGAGAAGTACATCCCCACAATGGCGTACTCCCCCCAGACGGCTGTCACTGGCCGCCTCCATGGGGAGCGTCATGTGCACTGCACCGAGCCCTCCCCAATTCCTTTTCATCTCTCCGAGCTTGATGGCCTCCGCCTTACAGTCGGCCTTAACCGCCACGACTGCCAATACCTCTTCCCCTGACACCGAATCGTCTAGACCGACGATTCGGATGTCCGCCTTTTTTGTGGGAACGGTGACCGTGGCGACTCCGGCCAGCGCCACCTAGAGCTCCCGGGCCAGTTCAACGGCCTTCTCCTTGCTCTGGCCCAGCAGCTCGATTTTGCGGGCTCCCGTGGCCGTTGGCCTCACCCGCACGTCGCCGATGCCCATGTCGGGCAGAGTGACGTGCACGCGTGCCTTGACCATTACCTCTCTGTAACCAACCCCTTTGCTGGCTGCGGTGTCTTGTAGGGTCTGAATGACCGCAGCCGATTGGGGGATGGGAGGCAATCTCGGTATTGCCGGTGGGGCCTTAGCAGCCACGGTCGGAGCCGTTGGCGCCACAGCCTGGGCCCTGGCAGTCTTCTTCTTACGGCCCACTACAGTGGACCACGCCGCGCCGTCCATCACTGCCGCCAGGACCGGCAGCTCGGTCCAACTTATGCCCAGCAGGGCTTCCGCTGGAGCTGAAGGCGTCTTTACCACGCTAGTCCCTCCGCCCTCTCTCTTGTCTACGGCCAGGGCCGGACGAGTGGACTCCTCGGGAGGTAGGCGGCGCTCCAGGTTCTCCACACGTGCGTTCAACATATTGCCGAACGACGTGCGGAGAGTATCAACAGCCTCCGTGAGAGCCTGCCGCTACTCGAGCTCCACCGGTACCGGCAAGGGGGGAGGAGGCACTCGCCTCTTTCCGCCACGCTAAGACCTCTGCTTTCAGGTCATCGACCTGTCGGCGGAGGTTTTTTAACTACCTTTGGAGTCTTTTTCTTTCCCCTCAGTTCGCTCAGCGAGCGACTCGACTACCTCCTGCAGGGTCCTGGCAGCGACTTTCAACGCCCCCCTGCAAGGGCCCGCCAGGTTTCTCGACTTCCTCACTGTTTCATAAATGCAGGTGACCTTCGAGCCAGCGAGCGCCTTCAATCTCTGGGTGTCCATGACGTCCACGTCCACCCCTTCAGACTCCATCTCGCAGCTGGGCAAGGAGCCAGCAGCCGAGCCAGCAACCGAAGCCGCCGCGGAGCCAGCGTCAGAGCCGGGAACTGACTCCGCATTGGCCACGCCACCAGCCAAGGCCCGGTCAAATGACCCGTCGGCCTCCCCCATAACCCCCCGACCACTCCCACGCATCCGAGCGGTCCCCCTACGATAGGAGCTCACCTTGGAAGCCCCCCCGTCTTATACCTCCATGTCCGACTCGACAATTTTTCCCTTCCCGCTAACACTCCTCACATGTGAGGTTTTTTTCCCCCGTGTGGCACTCATGGTGCGCTGGTGACCCAAGGGTCACTCAGCGACCAAGAGGCACAAGCCCGAGGTCCGACACAAACGCAAAACCAATTCCGAAGCAAAAACCCAGTCCAAGAAATGAAGCCAAGTCAATACAGATGAGAAATCAACGTCCGAGCAAAAGCGACCCAAGTCAGATGCGAAAACGAGTCCGAGTCAATAAACAAGCCAAGGTCAAATACAACAATCCAAAGAACACCCGAGAGAACTCATAAACAACGCAGAACCAAAACTAGAAAACGCCAACGCAGGTAACTTAACTTATTCATAAGTGTACCTACCCTACCGCGACCCTAACGACACGGAGCAAGCGCAAACACATCCGTCTCACTAGAATACCACGAGGTCACTCCTTTGAACTTCCACCTGGATTGGCAGACTCTCAAGTCTCACTATAACTAAAAAAAAAAATTGTGAAGAGAGAAGAGGCAGTTGGATTATAAAGAATACTTTAAATTGATTAAAATATGTTACAGATGAAATGTGTAAAAACTGCAATTGATTACACATGGCTCACACCATCGCAAAGCATACTCAGGTTGATGCAGACTCTTTGGATAATACCTACTAACATTGGAAAAGTCAACATAAGTTCAAGGATGTTTCATAAGGGAGCAAAACATGTGTAATTGATTGTGATCATTACAAATTTCATCGACAACATATCTTAACAGTTATTCTTTACAATTTTTGTTGTTTCAGTTAATAACACTTAGTGTTTTATGATCTTTTTACTCCTAGCTTCTGATTTAATAAATTCAGGTACACTATGAATAAATAAAATTTAATATTTATGCTGCAGTTATCCTTTGCAGCAGGCAATCAATTTCAGTCAGCAATGAAAGTAATATATCATGGCCTACTTAGAAATTCATGTATCAGTATCTATAACTATTTTTACTTTATTCATCTAATTTTTTATCTCAATTTTACATAATTATAATTAAAGCAATTAAGAAAATACATATTTATTTAACCTTTCAAAAATTTAAAGTTTTAATTTCTTCTATCTTCATTGAGTTTGAATGAAACTTATATAGAAATTCATAATGTGAATGAAGTGACACATAACATTTTTGTTATCAATGAATGTTTGTAAAACATTTACATATATTATGCATTGGAGAAATAATTTCCCATATACATTTTGATAAGAATATAATAAATATTTAAGATTATCTTAAGTTCAATAAAATATGTATTTAGTTGAAAGAAATATGCACCATGTTATATTTGCTAATTATATTTCAATGTGAATAGTTTGTCAATATTATATTCGAATTTGAATAGTGTGATAATCCTTTAGTATAAGCCTTTTTGATATTGGATCAAGTAATTAGCGATATTATGATGCTATTCACTATTACAATACCTTTTGTAGTACATCAAGTGTCAACTTGTCAAATATTTTTTTGCTTTCACGAACTTGTCGCTGTGCCTTTCGGAAATTGTCAAGACCACGACCCGTATCTGGATCCAGTTGAGCGCTTGTAGATTTCATCCAGCTCAAAGCAGCGCGGTACTCCAATCTTGCCTTCTCCATCGCTGACACAGTAGCACGCATGTCGCTTACTGCACGACCTCTAAACGTTTCTACTTCATGATAAAGCCTTAACAGCGGCCCCCGTACAGATAAACGTTGCTGCCCTGAATATGATACCGCTTTACCGGCAGATATCATGTGTTTTCCAGATGCATCCGTATTTTTTCCTGCATCGCGTAGAAACTTTCCTAGAGTATTCTCTTCTTGGGCTAAAATGCAAACCCTCTCCTGATACTGATCTAGGACACGTTGCAGTTGTAAACAGCTGTCTGATATTGATCGAAACAATTCCAATTTAGCGTCAAGCTCGGCATCCGACGAAATAATGCATTCATCCTCCTTCGTTCCAAGCTTTTTTAAAACAGTTTTTTTTGTTACCCAGTATTGATGTTGCATCATTTTATAAAGTTATATCTTTATTGTACTTTGTAAAACTCATAAATAACACAGTCACAATTTTGCATATTTTTTACTCTGTCTGAAATCGTTTTGACACTTGATCATTTAGGTTTTTTTTATCTTTGGTTTGATAACTGAACTATGTTGAGCTACTTCTACGATACTGTGTTTTTTAAATCTTATTATTTAAACATGAGTTATTTTATAATCAGATAAAAAAAAGTTTTACTTTATTGTGTTTTCAAGTTTTTAGCTTTATATTTTATTGCACCAAATAATAGAAAAATGTGTATATCCAGACTGACATGGAACTGATATTGGAATACTCAAAGAATATATTAGCATCTTTTTCATTGAGAACTGTGTTCCTGTAGAAGTTAGTTTCAATTTTATCATAAATTTTATTTCACTGTTAATTATTTGGTACAGAAACAATACATATGTAAATATCATAATCAGTTTTAATAACCTCTATTGTCTGTGATTTCTTATATTATCTATAAAATTGTCTATGACGGGATATTTACAACCGGAATTTGGAATGGCTGCCGTGTTTCGCGTTCGCGAATGTTACTTGTTATCAAATCGATTTGATACTAAAGTACTTAATATGCACAGTTTTGCTAGATGAAAGTGACTGTTTAGCACTACCGTGTGGATTTTATGTACAATGTACTGTGCTAGTGATAAAACTATTCCCGGAGTGTCATCGTCACAGTCTTCAAAGAATGTCAAAGATAGTAAGTATTGTCGTTGATACAAACCTATATATATTTTTGTATACTTTATTTTGAATTTTTCGCATTTATATCATATCTTGTGTATTTTGTATTTATAACTAATGAGTATACATGGCTTTCTCTAACTCGAGAAATTGTTTGTAAAAGACCTCCGTCTTGGGTAACTAAACTTTTGGAGTTAAGTTTCAAAGTTTTGTTATTTTTACTTTTAAATAATAGAGTTTTACATAAATAATAGAGTTTTTATACTTCGTTTAAACTGAGAAGCAGCAAATGTTGTTTGTAAAAGTTACTAATTACCATGTGCTACTTTATTTTTTTTTATTCCGAAGTTTCGTTACACATGCGAGCGTTCGATTCACGTACTGATTATTCAGGTCACTTCATATATTTAGCGGGATATTTTATTATTATCATAAGTTTCAATTAAATTTACGATAAATTCAAATAATTATTAGATCGAAAACGGTTAACGGTTTTGGAACAATTCAATAATTAGAAGTAGACACATTACGTTCTTACATATACATTCTTAATTCAGGGATTTTTATGCTCCCGTTGATCTATACTTCTATACTAATATTATATTATAATATTATAAAGTTTGCGAGTTTGTGACGTTGTGAGGTTGTAGGGGGTAATCTCAGGAACTCCTGGTCTAATTTGAAAAATTCTTTCAATGTTATATAGCTTATTTATCGAGGATGGTTATAGGTTATATATCATCACGTTAAGACCAATAGGAGCAGAGCACCGATGAAGAATGTTTAAAAATCGGGATTTTTTTCCTCTTGAGATCTTCCGCTGCGTGTTAGTTAGCCCAAATAATTATTCAACGCGAAATCGCGGGTAAAGGCTAGAGTTGGATAATCTGATGCGTGATCAAATTTGTTTTAAATGAAAATAACTTAGGTGGCGGGGAAGAGACTGGCCCATTAGTGAAGTCAGTATCAGGACCGTCAAATCAGTAAATATTGGCTTTTTTCTTTTCTTTTTTTCTTTTTGTTGCACACATGCTTTCCATGAAAAAATGATATTAGTACTAGATAAAAGTAATGTAAAGAACATACGCGTACAAAATGCGAATTACGCGATACTTGGAGAAGAGGCAGATCAAAAAGGTTGTACTAGGTGTGTGAACAATGATATTTGTATAAAAGGTGTGAATATTGAGATGACAACTGACAGAGGAGAGTAAAGAGGAAAATATGTTGTGACGACCTACTTAGGTGGGATAAGGGTAAGATGATGATGATTATGTAAAGAATATACTCGTGTCCTGAACAACTGTTATGCCTAATTCCCTCTGCTCCTTTCCTTGCCAGAATCGTACTGTTGACCTTCGGAGCCACAATTTTATCGTAATCTACAATTCTTTACAGACATAAACAAAAAAAGTTCGATATACCCATGTCTTTGCGATACTTTGAAGTTGAGGAACAGTTTGATGCCCAAAATATTCCCTACTTGTTATGACGTCGTATCCTTCAAACTCTTCTTTGCAACAAAGACTCAAAGCACATTACCGATTTGCCGGACTATCAGCATAAGCAATATGCCGAGTGGGTTTTGTGTCAAAAATGATTTTATAGGTTGAATCATTATGTGAACTATGGTGATGTCTGGAATTGACACCTATCTCTGTGCATCCGCGAATATAACTTAGTATTATAAAACTATAAATGTTAGAATGGCAAACCCGATCGAGTTTCTTGAGATGACTGGGTTGTTTTCCGAATCGCTGGTAGTTTGAAGGCCATAAACGTCTTCTTAGGGCCTAAATTGGATAAAATATTTCGGGTTTTTGATTCTTCAGACGTAACGTAAACTGAAACTGATAGATTGTATCTCTCTGTTGTCATCGTTGTTTTTGGATTGAATTATAATTAGGATTAAGTATAATGACGTCACTTTCCAGTACCTATTTAAAAAGAAGCAATTTCTCGTAAGTACACAATATTACTTGGTTGTTGATTTTATAGCTGGGTGTATAAAACTGACTACACTTTTATAAATGCCTATATAACGGTGTGTATATATATGCCTTTGTAATTTCCAAGATTTAATCTCTACCTGTTGCATTGTAATTCGGCATAGAGGTAACCTGAGATTTTGTGGCTATAACCATTTTATTCAATGCCTTAAAATGCACGATTAAGTCGAACGATAAAGCGAGTAATGTAGACGCGGAAAACCGCATCAGTCGAGTTTATATATTTTTATTTACTTGGAAAAGTTACCACAATTTTCTTGTTCAAAGCAGTGAGTAGTTGTCTGAAGATGTATTTCAAGAAGCTCGTTTACTTAAAAAAATGCACATAAATGTTATAAGCCAATCCATATATACATGTACAACCTTTAATACGTACATATTATTATCGATTATATATATATATATATATATATATACATTTATGCAGAAATAAATAATGCATAATTGCTAATGTTTAACAACTTGTACTTTACTCTAACAATGGAAGTTACTAAAAGAATCTTCCAGAAATAATTAAGTCGGCAAAATTACACGTATACCATTTTGATCAAATTTCAATTGATGTTTTTATAGTTGTTTGCACTCTTTATATCCAACAGTGGAATCAATTAAGTCTATTGAAATTTTGAAAAATAGTAAAATATATGTAGTTCTGAAAGAGTTTTCGTTTTCTTATGTTTGGAATGAAAGTGACATGATGAATATATCACCGTGGCTAATTCTTTGGAACGATAGACAAAAGTCCAAGTCGAAACTAGACTAGAGCCTTGCCGTTTGAATAATTTCGCATGAAATTTCTCCAAAGTAAACAAAACAAAAAATGTGCGTTAAAATAGAGACGTCTTTACGGTCTAGATCTATTCTAATACTAAATACGAAGGTGACTTCAAAATATTTATCATATAAATTCGCCTCAATTGTTTTTGTCAAAATTATGTAAATTTTATATTAATGTTGAAAAGCACTGGTATTGACACGCATTTTATATTTTAAATTGTGCATAGATGAAGCATGACTATTACGTATGAAGTCGACCATGCGCACCAGCTGTGCGGCGTGGAACTTTGAAAATATAAGCATTTACAGTTCGGGCCTTATCTGTAACACTGGGTTTTCTCAGATGGTCAACTCGTGCTCGGCGCTTTATAAACCGCCCCGTCACCATAAGGACTTCGTTCTTACCATATTTTTGGGACCTACAATTTATAGGGTAATTGGTCTTCTCCTAAAAGCCGTCGCCTGATGTTAGATATCTTATAAGCATCCTGAATAAATAACTACATATTATAAAACAAAGTTCTCTGCCACGTCTGTCTGGCTGTTCGCGATAAACTCTAAAACTGTTGAACAGATTCTCATGCGGTTTTCATCAGTAGATAAAGTGATTCATAAGGAGGGTCTATGTATATGTATGGGTATATGATTTGTCAAGGTTTTCTATTATTAGGACGAGATAACGTCCGCCCGGCCTGCTAGTAAGTCATAAAGCGTAAAACTATTTTTTTAATCGGATTTAGTTCAAGGGATTAGTGCATTGAAGCGTGTAAAAAAACAATCTCTTGACCTTTATAATAGATATTGATATAAATTATAGTGTGGGTATTCTTTAAAAAGAGCACGTTGACAATGGCTCTAAGTCTGAATAACACCACTCAACTCACATCATTGTTAACCTAATCCTACGTACCCACATAAGTGGAGAATTTACCATTTGGAAACCGGGTCAAGGTTGCAGACGTTTGACTTGTGTCTCGCGTGTCTATTCTTATTATATCGATTTTCGTAACCCTTGATAACGAAACGAATGGCAATGTGTGGACTTCCGTAGTTCATTGCTGTTTACGGCTCAGCTAATGACTTCCGGCAGGTTCGGGCGAAAAGTGCTCTTCAATGCTGTCATTAGTGTCCCTATATATTAATTCTACCAATGGTGAATCGTCCTTTTGTTCTACACACATCAAAAAAGTCTAAGCAACATGCGTGATATTACAAATTTTACCATTTATATTAATTAATTTCTAAGTATTTACTCAAACAAAGTGCGTAGGTAAGTAAACTTTTTTGTTATTGATGACATACTGGCTGGTTGTAAAAAAAAATTTGATTATGTTTTGTTTTTTCATAAAATTCAAATGACTGCGAATTTGTTTGAATTTAAGTGCGTTTTAATTGCTACGATTAGTCTTGCTTTTATAATTTTACCAACCATTTAAATAAAGTTAGCGACAAAATTAAATTGTTACACATTCTTTACGTCATGAAGCGACGCCATTTGATGGCAGATGAAATGCAAAGAGCTGTAGGGATGTTGCAAGCAAGAAGTAATCAATCTCAGGTATCTTGACATTTTGGCATTCATAGAAGTGTCATTTGTCGTCTTTGGCAGCGCTAGAATAATACAGGAGAACCCGCTGAACAGCATCCAGGCCGTAAAAGAATTACAACCACTCGGCAAGACCGGTACATACAACTGACTGCAAGACGCCAGCCGATGTTAACCGCTCAAGAGATAAGTTTGAGGCTACAAATTTTAAGTGGTGTTGATGTAAGTCCTCAAACTGTGCGAAATCGACTGCATGAGTACGGCCTACGAGCTCGACGCCCAATCATGTGCCCACCGATACGTCACGGGAATCGCGCTCGTCGATATGAATAGTGTAGAGAACGCATAACATGGACCCAGGAACAATGGGATAAAATTATGTTTTCCAATGAGTTGCGATTCGGGTTTAAGTCTGATACAAGAAGGCTGCGAGTGTATCTTCGTCCCGGAAATACTGAAAGGCTCAGGTGCGTTCAGGAAGTTCATCCATACAGCGGCTTAACAGTAATGTTATGGGCGGGTATTATGAAGAACAGACGAACTGAGCTCGTTTTTGTAAATGGAAACATGAATGCTGAAAATTACATTGAGGATATTCTCAGACCTTATGTCTACCCATTTGCACAAACCTTTGGCTCCGATTTTAGATTAATGCATTACAAAGCGCGTTCACATACAGCTCGGCGAACCAGTGAATACTTTGCAACGGAGAACATCCGGGTATTGCCCTGGCCTGCACAATCGCCAGATCTTAACCCCATCGAGCATGCATGGGACATCCTCCAGAGACGTGTTTTGAAGGACTTGGACGGAGCGACAACAATCCAACAGCTGAAGGATTTGCTACAATTCCATTGGGAGCGAATACCGCAAGATGACATAAACAGTCTCATTAATTCAATGAATAATCGTTGCCGACAAGTTCTGAATAGCAGAGGAGACCATACTTTGTATTAAATTGTTCTATTCTTTCACAATAAATACATTTTCTTTAGACATTTCATTTTGTAAAAAAAAAGTTTAGTTTCTTATGTATCTTAGTTTCTACAGTATATTCTAATATTGTTCATTTCTGTTATTAAAAGAACTTATAAAGACAACAGCTGTTATTTTTACATCATAGAACCCTAAAGATATATTATTTTAAAAATAAAATACGTTATAGTGTGAAGAACCATCCTAAAATTTAAATTAGTACATGTTGCTTTTACTTTTTTGATGAGTGTATTTTAACTTACGTTGGTGTCTAAATCAACTTTAAATCTCTTATTAATTACGTACACTGGATTTGATTAAAATCTACATGAAACTGGCAGAATTGGAATTTTTCACAGAATCCATGGACTAAGAAAAAAAATTAGTAATAACGTAGAATATTACAAAGAGGCAGAAGGAGTTTTTGGCGGGATCTTGGAATGCCATGTCTTTATATTTTATCCATAATCTTGTGTTATTTGGCTCTATATTGTGTAAAGTTGGTGATGCTCTACATAATATAGTTTGGTCATTGTGCACAAGTGAAGTGGATCGAAAATAATACCACGGAGAATGGATTCTGACTTGCCACAAAAACTCCCAGGAAAATTCTAACAAGACGGCCACCATCTTGTTACTTCACTGAAATTATTTCAGGAAACTTGTAATATCAATAATCACTTGACAATGGCAGTAATAGTCTACTAGAAGACTGGTTGCCAAAAATACAATGAAAAGAGGCAGATAGAAAAATCATTTGTCATAGCGTTTTTCGAGTTTTTTCTTGGTTTGTCTCTTACATTTATAAGTATAGTATTTATTGCGTATCGCGCTGAACCGGTTGACAACAAACTCAAGGGTGCCAATGTGGCCGAACTTTGGCTTTGGATGCCTAGAATGCAATAACACGAATCTCTATACTAAACTAATTAACCTAATGATACATATAATAATTAGTGATACATATGCGTACCAGCATCTGTGCCTCACGAACTCAAACTTGTATCTGTCGATTCGGTTAAACTAAACTATAACCACAGTAAGTATAGGAAATATATGCATATTCTGTAGTCCAGTGAAGCTGTTAAGACCTTGCTAGGGCAATAGCGTAGTCAGATCGAAAAAAAGGAAATATATGCACAAAATACTTTTTCAAGAATTATATAGAAAGTTCAAATATCTTCACGATATTTATACGCTTGGTTATATACAATCTGCGATTTCCTTGTTAATAGAAACACTGTTGTTTTATCAAAACTGCGTGTTTTATCTAGATTAATTGTGGGTTGACCTAATTTTTTTTAAATTATAATTTTGTGATTACCATTTAACTTTTTTGCCGATTTGAAGTTACTTTTTGTTAATTTTATCACCATCACTTATTCCATGTAGGAAGCGTAGTAAGCCCTGAGAGAATACTCTAAAATTTCTATCAATAATGTTTCGTTAAAATTGGTTTGGCCGTTTAGCATATCACCCTGGTGAAACACTTCAATTTTATGTGTTTACATACATAAATTGAAGATATTTGAGTATGCACTTATAAAATATATTGTTTAGAAGACCATGCTTATACATTAGTGATATATTATGCCAAAATTTCATCATTTTGTAAGTAGTTGATAGAGTAAGAACATCGGAGTAAACAGTCTACGAATAGAAAATCTATATATTAATACGTGAAACAAAAAAATTGTACCCCTTTTTAACCTATTTCCCGTCAACGGGTGAACTTGAAATTTGGCATAGTTAAAGTTTACATGGCGGAGAAGTGCAGAAAGCTGTTTATTATATATAAAATGCATTACAAGTACATTAAATTGATTAAAATATGCACTATTCACACTACTACTCGAATTTTACACAACATACACATATGTAAATAAAAAAGACATTTTGACAGCCGTCAATAATTACGAATTTCAAAAAAGTTTGTGAAGGGATGAGGTTACTATGCTCGACTATATGTATTTTTTAACTCTTACGTTCTAATTACCATTTTTCATCCTATATTCAACAATGATATTATAGAAATGATATTATAATATAACTATTATTGTAATGTTTATTATTTTTTATGGTGAACTCACTTCAAATGTTGAATGAATAAAAAAATGAGTCAAATAATACTTTGTATAATCAAAATAAGAATTTTGTTCATAAAAGTAATTCATGACTTAGACCTCCGCGGTTACAATGTTGCGATTCAATCTCATGTATCAACAAAAAAGAATTTATTTTCAAAAGCTAATGGTAGTATTAAAAACGTCTTTGTCTTAGGATTCACCATTTGATTGTACTGTGCATCCATTACTTTTCCAAACGATAATACTGGGCATATCACTATTTCTCATAATGAACAGACTACATATAGTTCAATATCACCCAGAAATGGAAAACCCACCCATGGTGTCGTGTAAAATTCATAGAAAATTGTGTCATGGGTTGCGATAAATTTCTTTATTTTCGTAAAGTTATGTTTGCTTAAAATTTTGAGCTTTACCGCGTGATTTTTGTTTCAAATTTATAATTAATTTCAATTTTCATTTACGCATATATTTTTTTTATGTTTATATAATTAAAGGTCATGGCAAATTACTGAGTAGCCATGATGAAAACCTTTGTTTATAGAAGTGTATGTACCCTTTGACAAGAGAACCCTAGTAAAGTTCAAACTTTAAAAAATCAAATAACTATGGTCGAATGTCGACCACTGGGCGCCCACTAGTAATTGCATTTAGTACGAAACCTTAAAAAGTGCTTAATACGTATTTAACTTTTTTATGTAATAACACTGTATATGCTTTATCGTTAGACAACAATTTCATAAGATGTTAAATGATAATGTGATTTAAGATGGTAAATACGCTTAACCTAGTGGAGACTGCTTGGCGACAAATTTTCTAGGTGGTAGCTAGCTAGCCAGGCGACGTCAGAAAAAGTACTACTACTATGCTGTGGTTTTATTACGATGTTTTCCCCCAGCGAAAGTTCCGAATTTAGTCGCAAGATTCTACATCCAACGATGCGGTGACCAAACACGCTGTCGTGTAAGCCATTAAAGCTATGTAAGAGGATATAATTTTTCGAAAATTATAATACGCCTTGGCCTACCTCCTTTGTCAGGACAAAGAGCTAGATTTGTCGCAATGCAAAATTGTTATAACAAATTTTAGAACGTCGAGGTTAGATCTTTGTTTAGAGATAGTCATCAAAGTTTCGTCGTTGCTGTACGAGTTACGTATTCCGTTGTTTATTTTTAAACCTTTGTATAAACGTTAAATTTATTGTTTGGTTCCGTATGACGCATTATATAAAATATTTTCATATAAGTCGGGTGGAACTTTTTAATTTTGTATGCACGCTTTCTCCAGAGTACAACTTCATGGTCTGCAAGCCGTTTCCTTATTCTATTTATTATAGACGCAATTCCAAACATTGGAACATGACGCATTTATATTTTCTTACCTTAAAAATATACCATTTTTAGATACTATTGTAAAAAAATTCAACTAAAATGCATTCATTTTATAAGTTTCAATATTATTGAGCTTTTTTCCCAAGGAGTGTATAAATGAGGTAGATTAGCGTAAGGATATAACTAAAATATTAGAACCTTAGATGGTGTAGAAAAAACTGTTTTAACCTTTTTACTAGTAACACTAAAGCTAATCCAATAGATACTAATCGAAAAATAGTAAAGAACATCGGTTGACAAAGACAGGAGAAAATGGTGCCGAACCGTTTAATCTTCGCTTTTATATAGACGTATACGACATACTACAATTCGCCTCTAGATGACGCTATTATAATTACAACAAATAATAATAACAATAAACAATAATACTTAACAATAATTATATTTAAGTAAAAGATTTGTTGCGCCGGATATATATTTGTAGAATTGAATGCAGTTTTAGTGTAATTACTGTGCTTTGTGAAGTTGTTTATTTTGTCATTAAACTGGACGACATTACGACCGCAAACGGAGTCAGGCGTTTGTCCCAGTTTAAAATAACATTTCCCAGGTTAGTGGCTTATAATGCTCGCTCTCTAAATGTCATAGGTCACTGTACGAACTCAATAACGCATGGAAAGTGCTTCGCCTGGGTACAATATCTAGTTAGTGGACACATAAATTAATTTATGGCTGTGAGGTTTGCTGTTCTGTTGTCTTTCTTGTTTTAAACGATTTGATGTGTTTTAAAGATTGTATATTATCATATCGTGATATATTATTGTATGCTAATATAAAAAAAAAACATATAAAAAGGGTGAATTTACATCCTTGCAGTAGCTATGAGTGTTAACAGTAGATTACTTCTGTTTTGTATAGAAGACGATTGATTTATATGGCCAGTAATTATTGTAAAAAGAACTCATCGATTCCAATATATCATATTCTTACATACTTTATATTGACGGCTATCCTCTGCGTAAATACTCTACGATGTAGTTTTAATCGATGACGTCATTAACCATAATAAACCACAGGCTGGCGACATCAGTTTGAAAACAATATTTTTTTCATTAGAATAATGGATCTTCATCTGTTTGCTGTAGTGTGCAGTATAATAATTTAGACTTTGCATTATAGATCATTTAATATATTTCGTGTCCATGATATCTCTAAGAATGTGTAAGATCCAATTAAATTTGATACACATTGATCCATGTAATATCGTTTGTAGCATTTATTATCGATAATTTATTGACTCTTATCTGTCTTTATCATTTTTTTTAATTATATACAAAACTTATTACTTTCTTCATTTCTGATAATTGAATAAAGGTAAGTATTTTTCTAATGAAATATTTCAAAATTTCCCCAAACAATTATTATTACAGGGAGTGGTGCAAAAAACTACCAATTTAATAGTAATGCGGCGCCTCTGCACAATGGAATTGTTTTCCCGCTAAGCACTTTAGCAATTAATATGGGAATGTATTCTCAATAGCTTTATGTTCTATTTTGTTTTATGTTGTCTAGAATTTAACTTTTAATAACTTATGGTAAACATCGTTTAATCAAAAGTTTAACCCTTTTTTTATAATACGTATCTTGGAAACGGATTGTAATAACCATATCTACTTATAGTTTAAAACATTTTGTTTTATATAAAAGTCCTATATTAATTATAGGTAATAATTTATCTTGAAGTGTTTTACGATTATTTGATAACATTCAATGAAATTATTATGTAGTTTTGTTTAAGAATACGTATTTTCTGTATATTAATTTAACAGGTACCAAAATTACATTTGGCAAATGAGTTGTTACATTTCACACTGACCTAAATCCGATTTTAACCGTTCGTATATCATGTTTTTTTTGTTAATTTCCAATTTTTATACACCGAGAACAAAGTTCAAATTTTGACGTTCGTAAAGTTTTTTTTAAGATCTTCATACTTTACATTTACAGAATTTGAACATCTTGAAAAATAACTTAAAATATTAGGAACGGCTAATATTGGATCTAGCTTATTCTAAATTTTTTTGCGTAGCATGGCGTACATGCAATCGAATGTATTGACGCGTCAAGCGTGGAGAGAAATGTGTATTTATGAAAGACCGGGATGCTCTCTGCGTCTGCTGACATAGTTCCGGGCGCCGGCGCGCGCCGTACAGCGACTGCAGCCCAGCCAGACGACACGCGGTTGCGAACACGAGCGCTCCCGCTTTCCTCACATCTCGAATTTCCCGACGATCGTGAACTTTCCACTTTGTGAATTATTAAATATTTTATCCTTTCCTAAATTTCATTATTCATATATACGTGCGTGAGCGGGACAACTATAAATCCGTTAAAGATATCGAAGTTATTGTGTGAACGTTATATTTTAACGAGGAAAATTCTGTAAATACTAGATACAAACGATATATTGGTTACGTGACAGTGCGCGTGTGATAATAAGGAACAGTGGTATTGAACTTGGCATTATAAAAACGCGTGCACAAGTGTTAACATCACGTAACGCATTTCGTTTTGTGAGTAGATAGATTAAAAAGCCGTCAAGCTGTATTCCTTCGAAAGTTTCAAGGTTTACGAGTACGATGAAGATAGGACGTGCAACGGTCACGAAGATGTGTTCGGCGCTTCGAAGAGAAGTGAGTATGGGTTTTATAGCGCCATAAACTTATTTTAACGTTTTTATATGTTTATCTGCAGGTACGATGATCTTTTGATGTACTATTTGAATATTCTGTACTTATGTATATCGATATTTTTAAGTATCTATTCGTAATAAAAAATATTTACTGCAGTAACATTTATAAGTAAAGGATAAAGGTATTTATAATAGATTATAATTCATGATTATCCTTACTAATATTATAAATGCGAAAGTAAGTTTGTTTGTTTATATAATAAAATTTTGTATATTTCTTGTCCGTAATACAGAAAAGTAACGTGCCCTACGTCAGACCTTTTTACATTTTTTTTTTGGGGCATGCAAATTTTGGAAAGCTGTACTTTTTTTTAGTTTTCATGGCAATTTTTCCATGGTTTCGAATATCCCTTTTAAGTACTGCGTACCCCCTCAAAAAAGCCCTGGGGCATGTGTCATCCGGGAAAATGCTCTGTTCTTAATGGATATGTCAAATCTACATTAATGTGAGTTAAGCTGCGGGTATAAACTAGTATATTATTTAATAACTTCGATTGTTTTTTCAATTTTTGGTGTATTGAGGTATAGAGCCTTGGATCCTTTCAATTACGATAATTCCGGTCAACGCATCATCCTGCCCCGCTGCATATTTATTTAGTGGATGGAGTATTCCTGTAACGAATTTTGGTTTTGATCAAATAGGACCAACCAGCCAAACATCCAACCAATGAACAATTTATTCAGTGTAACTTCAACCTAAATAACGATCATGTTAGTTGAAATCCTGATAGACACCGACAATGAGAGTAATCGATATGTAAATATTATTTAATACAATATTGATCTTATTATTGTACACAAAAAATGTAAAATCAGCAATATTTTAACATACATAAATTGCGTAGAAAGTGCTCTATGCGATTCAATGATCTAAACTTCGTACACATAATCATTTAATTTTAATGCGTTTGATTTGATAAAATCGACGTATAATTTTTTATTAGATATTATAATTGGAAATGTTTTTCGTACCTACGGTATGGACCCTACGTCCTCTTTAGGTCCTTTTTTAGGTGGCAGAGCCACGCTGAAGCTATTACTGGTTTCAGAATGAATGGGTCGGCTCGCCCGGGGTATTACCACACTTTCACAGAAAACCGACGTGCAGTAGCAGTGTTTGCACTGTTGCGTTTCGTTCGATCATTGAGAGCACCGGAGGCCCATCTCCCATCTCCTCGCCCCTCCCTCCTCCCTTCCCTTATCCCTTCCCCTAAACATGGGTTGGCAACGCATTTGCGAATCCCCCGTTGTTGCAAGAGTCTATGGAGGACGGTGATCAATGAACATCAAGTGTACCGTCTGTACGTTTGCCTATCATGGCATTAAAAAAACCACTGAGAACGCGCATGTAAAGTCTCATGGTGATCAGTTGATTAGTTAAGGACTGAAAACTTAACAAACAAACTCAATTTTTGCATTTATAATATTAGTTAGAATAGGAATACTAACATATATGATTTGCGAAAATAATTTGATAAAACTGTCAATTGCACAGCAAGAGCTGGGGGCCTAACCAAGTTGCTTATCTACAATCACTAACACATAATTGTGTTAGTGATTGTAGATAAGCAACTTGGTTAGGCCTCCTGAATCGCTTCTTTTACTTGTAAAATGTAGGTGAAATTCTTGATAACGTATAACAAAAATATTGATAAAACTAGCCTCTGCCCGCGACTTCGTTCGCGTTCTCAAAAGGAAATAACATCCCGATTTTAAAACATTTTTCATCTCTGCTCCGCTCCTATTGGTCTTAGCGTGATGATATATAGCCTATAACCATTCTCGATGAATGAGCTATATAACATTGAAAGAATTATTCAAATCAGACCAGTAGTTCCTGAGATTACCCCCTACAACGTCACATCACAACGTCACAAACTACCTCTTTATAATATTAGTATAGATAAAAGGGTATACGAAGCAGCATTTATCAAAACGATCGTTAGTTTTCTTAAAGCCCATAAATGTCCTCGCATAAAGAACGTAAACATGAAATGTGATTGACTTCTTTGTGCGCCTCTAAACGTCGACTTTAGTTTCGTTATTTCAAAAGTTTTATTTATTACGAAAACCATAAAAAATTCCTTGGCCTTAAGACTGTACGCTCTCGCATATGTTCGTCATAACTCTTCACAGAGTTGTAAAATTACGAGCTACTATTTATTATTAGCCAACTAACGATGTATACGCAGAGCTATATTTAAAAGATCTATTATCAATCTTACCTATTACTTGTAGTCCGGTGAAGCTGTAATGGCCATGCAATGGCAATAGTGCAGTCAGTTCGGAAAAAAAAAAACTATTACAATTAGAAATGAATTAAGAAATCATCTGAATGAGAGTTATTTTTTATTGAAGCAGGACATAATGACATACACTGACAAGGGGGGCCATTGAAAAATATAGTACAAACATTTGCTAGTTTTAGTTATGCTGACCTGAAGGTCTCTATCCCGGCGACGAGACAAGATAAAAGAGAGCCACTATGACTAGTTTTACCAGCCAAGCTATTACTGGCTTCAGCATGAATGAGTTGGCTTGCCCGGGGTAGTACCACCCTCTCACAGAAAAGTAGTGAAGTAACAGTGCTTGCATTGTTGCGTTTCGTTCGGTCAGTGAGAACGCCGGAATGCCCGTCTCTCTTAACCTTCCCCTCTCCTCTTCCCTTTCTTCTCCCCTCCTTCCCCTAACACAGGCTAGCAATGCACTTGCGACTCCCCTGGTGTTGCAAGTGTCTATGGACTGTGGCGATCTCTTAACATCAAGTGACCCACTTGTTTGCTTGCCTCCTAAGCTATTAAAAAAAAAACCCTATCACCTTGTATGATAACTGCATATACTAACTAGTACGTCGAAGCGTGCCATCATTGCGCATACAATCATCGTGACTTTGACGCTTTCATTGACCCATAATTTGAATGTATAATTCAATTTAATCATGTAAAAGAATGCATTCGATTTACTCACAATTACCGGTAGTTAAAAGCAATTAATAATTCGATTCAGAGAACAAATCTTATCTTACGCTGATCATGATAGATGCGATGTGTTTAATTTAAACTTACGTAAATCTATACTAATCTATACTAATATTATAAAGAGGTAAAGTTTGTGAGTTTGTGAGATTGTAGGGGGTAATCTCAGTAACTACTTATCCGATTTGAAAAATTCTTTTAGTGTTATTTGGCTGATTAATCGAAGATGATTATAGGCTATATATCATCACGATAAGACCAATAGGATCAGAGCTTCAATGAAGAATGTTTCAAATCGGGGTTTTTTCCTCTTGAGAGCTTCCACTGCGTGTTAGCATTAGGCCAAAGTAACTATTCCACGCGAACGAAGTCGCGGGTAGAGACTAGTAACTTATACTTTCACACTCGCATACCTTAAGTTGCTAGTAATGTCTGTGTAAAACATGACACTCAGTTTTACTCCACAAATTCGTGTAGTACCACCATTACAATATAATAAAATTTAAGTCAACCTATTAATCACTTTCCATATCTTTACTTATCAGTCGTAAATTCTCGTGATTTTTATCGCGTACGAGATTAATAAACGTCATAAAGGGAGGTATTTATGTTTCTACATACGAATCGACTTTTCCTTCGTCCTTTCTTATACTCGAAACATAGCAACATTCGATGCAGTATAAGTAACCAGTCGGGTAAGTGAGGCGAGCGACCGTCTGTAAGTACACCGTCATCGGAAGATAAGAGTAGGTGAACTGGTGAACGGGCGTTGGCTTGACTTGTCTGTCTGATCGGCCAGTATGCCCCGGCGTTTCGTTACGGCCACACGACGTATGCGCAGACACCGCGGCTCTACTGTAAACATCTAGGCCGTTCCTCATGTGATAGTTTTAACATTTCTCTCACTTATTATGGAAAAAATGTGTGTTCAGTCGTCGACCAGTATACAACGCAGTTTCTAACATTCCGATTTTACCTATCGAGGATTCAGTTTTGATTTATGGATTAGTAATTTTTTAAATAATTTAATAATATTGTTGAATTATCTATGTGGGCTATATGATAAGTGTAAAGTGTGTGACCGTATTATTTTTGCTTTTTATTTTTGCACGTCGTCCGTTGAAAGGTAGAGACGTTGTTTGAGTTTCTTGGAAGTGTTCGCTTTTAGTATTAGTGAATGAGTCAGCTAACAGGCGTCGGGATTGTTAACTTTGTCAACGTACTGCCCACAATATCAGAAGGTATGTTTTCTCTTTATAATTTTGTAGTTAAATTGTTTATTATCATTAAAAATATTATTTTACTCTCGTTGTATATGTATGTTATTTACATTAGTATTCTCCGTGAACCCGCGTCGAACATCAAGCTATCAAATGAATAGATATAAAGTAGATATCATTTTTGTGTTGTACTTATTATCAGAGAGTTCTGTATGGCCCCTACCGAAATAAGCGGTCTTATAGGTGCCCAATTGACGTATTAATATATTTGAAGATTGTTATTCTGTACATAAACTATTAGCGTAAAAATTAACATGTTGTGTGTTGTAAAATAGTTTTGGTAAACATTATTTTTAACTTAAATCAAGTACTGGATACGTAATAATGGTTAAAAACCCGTGATATTGTTTTCGGTGTAAATCGTTTTGTAATTTGTTCTTGTGTCCTTTAGAACAAAATCTATTGTAGCAGCGACATTGATTTTATTGTTGATTTGAGCGCAACAGTAATTCATTATAAATCGTACTTGCTCCGTAAAGGTCAGTCGCTCGTAAAGGTTTTTATTATGTGTAAAAACTAACCTAGGATCTAAGATATTTAACAATAAAATAGCATCTATACATATAATAACAATGTAAATCTAACGAGTCTGTCCTTTTTGATTTTCGTGAAAAAATTGTTGCAAGTGTATAGGAATAAGTAATAGAATACATAACAATCATTTTTTAAAAATGTCTATCTGTCTGTCTGTTTATATGCACACGCATCACTGATAAAATACTGGGTTCACAATAAACCTCTCCACCAGAAAATCATAAAGCATATAATCGAGAATAACTTAGTTTTTGTTTCATTAAAATCGGTCCACGCTATGAAAGTTATTGTAATTTTAATGACGACGCGTTCTTGAGTACGAGAGAAAAGTAGATATCTAAGTATACGAATTTAATACATTCAGAAGATTTTATTAATATCTGTTTCTAAGTTAGGTCTCACGCGGACGGAGTCGCGGACATAGCTAGTATTTTATTTATACAAATATTTATTCTCAGTTTTAGTTTTTTCTACAATACTTGTATATACTTATACACCTTGTTTTTTTTTCTTACAACTCATGACATGATTCTCCGATATGTGTCTGTGAAAGTGTACTTTCTTTTTACAAACAACACCTATTCATTGCTGCCTTATCTGTCATAAATGATACATCTTAAATCTGTTGCGGATAGGTTAAACTCTTTAATGATCTTGTGTATCGTTACATTTCCTTTAAATTTGGTTTAGTAAGATATTACAGTATTTATGTAACCGAAGTTGCAATCGAAATGAGTCAGATCCTAAAAAGCTTGCGGCCTTGGTGGCATCCGCCTTATCCGGCTAAAAGGCGCTCGTCGCTGCGCCGGCGCAGGTGCGGTCGACCGGCGCCATGGGTCGACGACCGGGAAGACTCCGAACTATTAATTCCTTTATACTAGGAATCTAATCAGGATTTATAGCTTTCACAAGTGCGCGAACATCTGAAATTGACTGGAAACGGAATATATAAATTCACTTTTTCATATTTCCGAACAATAAGTTCCTGAAACACTACAACAGCCTTCTATAATAGAATCTCATTATAGGCCTTTATATCACAGAATCTATGATGGATACATAAAATAGTTCGAGACGATATTCAAAAGTTAGTTGGTTTTAAAGACTTGGTGTATTAAAAATATTTATAATTGAGTCGTTACATTTTAAAACGAGCTCTATCCAATTTTAATCGATCTTGTAACATGTTTAATTTATTTAAGATTTCCAGTTTTGATACAAGGAGAACAAAGTTCAAATTATGCCGTTTATAAGGTTTTTGTTTTTTTATGATCTTCATATTTTTGATTAATAAAATTTGAACATCTTGAAAAATAACATATAATATTAGGAATGAATAAAATTGGATTTAGCTTACTTTGAAATGTACTTACACAATTATTAACTGCTTCCTAGTTTTGGTTGTCTAATTTCGCGGCAAACTTCCTTCTACTTTTGTATCTTTATAATCCTTGTATAGTCATCCAATCCTCAGCTATAACCAAATTTTATACTCTTTTATCCATTAGGAAATAAGCTAAGAAATCATTTTCAAAACTCCACACGAACAACAAGGTATCTAGTTAGTAAAAACGTCGAAATTCATTCTCCTCTGTAAGCTATGCCGCTCATTTGTTAATAAGAGTGGTGAAGTTTCCTGTACTGGTTTTTGTCTCCTTAACGATTTCAACATTTAATTTGCAGAAACGTTTCCGATGGCCAGTTTTATTTTTGCGTATTTTCAATCTTGTCGTCACGCGATTAACTCGCGGAAGTGAACTCTCGATCGTAAACGGTGACATTTCGTTTATGGCTATAAAATAATTGCGAAAACAATTTCAACAGAATATGGAGATACATTTTATTTATATGCTGATACTAGTTCTACCGGCAGCTCCGTACCCGCCTGTTGTAATATTTTGCCTTTACTGGTTGTGCTATCGAGAATATCTAAGGGATTTCGGGATGGCTTTGTTAAACTCTCAATCTGGCATTTCCATACCCCTCATGTAGAGCAAACCACTAACCGAGCTATTGTTGCTCTTTACTATAGCAGTGTTATTGTGCACCGTCACATACACGTACTATTCACATACACATATGTGTATTTATTCTTGTAATGCTTATTGTTCAATCTGAAAGCTAACAACCACACACACAAAAGGAAATTCGGCAGAAACACAGTCCCGTCGCAAGTTAAGACGCCTAAGTGACTGTTGTAGAGGCCGTGATCGCGCGAGGCCGGTATCACGATCTACCTACATATGAGAAATATGAAAATGCCCGAATAGGTTGAGTTATGTGTGTTAGAGCAAAAAAGATATTGTGTAAATATTATCTGTATTCGAATACGTCTCATGACGACTGGTTGGAAATAAGTTGGCGTGATGCAGCATCATCTAGTGGTCATTGGGAATAAATATATTATCTGTGAATAAAAAAAAAACAGTCGTGGCAAGATTCATCACAGTTGATTTCTGTGATTATAGTATAACTAACCTCTGGCCGCGACTTTCACGTGGAATAGTTACTTTGGGCTAACTAACACACAGTAGAAGCTCTCAAGAGGAAAAAAGCCCGGATTTTAAAAACATTCTTCATTGGTGCTCCGCTCCTAGTGGTCTTAGCGTGATGATATATAGCCATCCTTGATAAATTATCCGATACGAAATATATATAAGAGTTGTTGAGGTATGTATGCTTGGTACACACATAGAAAGAAAGAAAGAAAGAAATATTTTATTCATAATGCTTATTTACAAGTATACAACAGTGGAATAAGAAATATACATGTGTTAACATTACGAAACGGAATCCAGCTCAGCATATGCTAAAGTGTTATGAGAAACACTTAGCGCTGATTTTCAGCTGGAACCCAATGCAAGTCACGGAACGATATTAATTAAAAGTATGAAATATAATATATATATATAACAAAAACAAGTTACGTAAAAAAAATAATATAGTATATATCGTACACTGGGGAAATAAATAAATAGAATTAGTAGGATGTATAAAACAATATATAAGCAACTGCAGGCGTAACTCATGTATATATATTCAACAGAAATTAGATGCAAAACCATTAATTAACAAAACATTGTGATGCTAATAAAAACTTTTTAAAATGAATTTTAAATGTGTGCACCGTGTTGAGATTACGCATTGGAGGGGGTAGGTCGTTCCAGCATCTAGTAGCAGCGAACCTAAAACTACCCCGAAATGAGGTGGTAGCATGCCGATGAGTACATAACATATACTTTGAAGCTCTAGTTCTATAACTATTCTGATCTCTTGCCCAAACTAGTTTTTCATAGAGATATTCAGGCTTCCCGGTCTTTATTATACCAAATAATAGTGTAGCTAGGTGCAGCTGCCTTCTGTACTCCATTTTTAGGAGTCGTCCTTGATGTAAGAAAGGCGTGACGTGAGTTCGTGGTGGTATGTGAAAACAGAAACGTGCGCAGGAATTCTGTACTCTCTGTATAAAGCTCTTTGTTTTATTGAGTATACAAGAATCATATACAATATCAGCATAGTTTAGTTTAGACAGAATGAGCGATTCACATAGCGTTATTCTAATTTCTGTACTAATGTATGCGCGAATATTATATAGAAGCTTAAGTCTATACATACAATTGCGTGTTGCCTCCAGAACATGTTTTTCAAAACGCAGGGAAGAGTCCATGAGTAATCCAAGATTACGTGACTCTGATACGCACTCTATGGGTTCGTTGGATATCATGATCGAGGGTCGATTAAGCGTAATATTTACAATTTGTTTTTTTGATCCTAAAACCATAAACTTAGACTTGGTCGGATTTAAGACCAAACAGTTAGCATCTGCCCATTCTTTTACACTAGCGAGGTCTTGATTCATCCTACGTGCAGCATCCATGGTATCACGTGGAAGACAATGTAAGTATAATTGTAAATCGTCTGCATATAAATGGAATTTACAATACTTAATACTATTAACAATATCAGAGCTATACAGAATAAACAACAAAGGACCTAAAATTGAACCCTGTGGGACACCTCTCTCAACTGGCATAAGAGTCGATAAAACTTTATCACCAACACTACTCCCTATTTCCACATATTGAAATCTATTACTTAAAAAACTATGAAACCATTCAACAGTAGCTGAATCAAAACCATAATACCTCAATTTAGATAAAAGCAGGGTTACGTTTATGGTATCAAAAGCACGAGAAAAGTCTAAAAGTGTCAACAAGGGTACCCATGCCTTGATCCTGAGCCGAAAGTATATTGTCCGTCACGTCTAAGAGCGCTGTTGTTGTACTTCTATTTTTTCGGAATCCTGACTGAAATTTAGAAAGAATATTACATTTCTCTAAATAGGCGATTAATTGTAGTGAAACAACTTTCTCTAATATTTTGGATAGACACGGAAGTATACTAATCGGCCGGAGGTCTTGAATGCCAGTTGGATTGGCTTTTTTTGGAATTGGTTTTATAACCGCGATTTTCCAGAGATCAGGGACGGTTGAAGTTGTTATAGATGAGTTGACTATCGAAGTAATGGCTTTTATTGTATACGGGAGGGTTGCTGTAATCATTTTTAAATCAATACGGTCTGTCCCTGACGCATTCGATTTTAGTTTACCTAATATATACGTCACCGTATGCTCACTAATGGGATGTAAAGAAAAAGTGTGACTACTATATTTACTATATTCAAAGAAATCACGATATGATGGTACAAAATTAGTAGCACCTGGTAAGTCTAAGAAAAAATTATTAATATTGTTTGGATCACTGCAACAGTCCATAATATCTAAGTTACGAGAATGCGGTCGAATGGCTACTTTTAAATTTTTCCAAAGCAGTTTAGGATCTTTACGATTTTTGTTAATATAGTTCTCAAAATAGGCTTTCTTTTCAGAATAGATAGCTTTCGTAACAACAGATTTCATATCCTTGTAAAAATTTTTATGTATGTCGCTTTTACTTATTTTGTATCTGTTGTAACTATTATTTCGAAATTTTAACTTAAAAAAAATTTTAAATTTGAACATATGTTCCAACAGCTCATATATGTATGAATACTTAGCTTAGGTCAGCTCAGATAGGTCGCGAATTGCATGTATTAGGCAACAGCCCAAGCCGAGGTGTGCCGTGTACCCTTGAGCTAGTTGTCAAATAAAATCGACTGACTGCCCTAAGCGCTCGCCTTGTAGTCCGGTGAAGCTGTTAAGATCTTGTTAGGTCAATAGCGTAGTCAGTTCGAGAAAAAAAATCTTGATACATGAGTTATACAACATTGAAAGAATTTTTCAAATTGGACTAGTAGTTTCTGAAAATACCCCCTACTACGTCACAAACTCACAAACTTTACCTTTTTATAATATTAGTATTTACGCTATAATCATATAATTTTTGGTATCTACCAATGAATAAATCATCAAAATAATAAAAATGCAGAATTCTTTTGTCCCTTTGTCCTATTATATATAGCCTTACGTTGTGCATTTCCTGTAACAAACAAGTCGACTACACTGAGAATGGTTATTAGTATCATTAATTATCGTCGGTGTCAATGAAATAAAACTGCAATTACGATGGACCTTGGAATTGGATGTATTAAACTGCTTGATGATGTAAATTAAAGATGACATGTGTTTACGGCCGAGTACAGAGTAGGAAGTTGTTTCGCGTAATTATCGATAATTTTACGAGACGATGAAAAACACCAATGTTTAACTCGGTGTACAGTTAACTAGAACATCCGGATAAAACCGCTATAGTCGCTTACTTTCGAAGTGTAATATTGTTTATATTAAGCGGCCTTCGCTGCCTAGATTACAGTGTCAAAATATGACAGAGAATTCAGGGTTCCCTTATACTTGCTGTTAAATTTAGAGAAGTCTATGTAGAATGTATATATAAACGAATGTTATTATCTATATATTAATCTGTGAAGCAAATTTTTTGTATCCCTTTTTAACCTATTTTCCGTCAAAGGGTGACCTTGAAATTTCGCATAGTTAAAGTTTATATGGCGGAGAAGTGCAGAAAGCTGTTTATTTTATATAAAATGCATTAGAAGTACATTAAATTAATTAAAATATGCACTACTCACACTGCTACTCGAATTTTACACAATATATACACACATGTGAATAAAAATAAAAAAGAAATTTTGACAGCCGTCAATAATTACGAACTTCAAAAAGATTGTGAAGGAGGTTGCTATGCTCGACTGTATGTATTTTTTAACTCTTACGTTCCAATTACCATTTTTCATCCCACATTCAACAATGATATTATAAGATATATCTATTATCGTAATGTTTATTATTTTTTATGGTGAACTCATTTCGAATGATAATTTAATAAAAAAATGAGCCAAATAATACTTTGTATAATCAAAATAAGAATTTCGTTCATAAAAGTAATCCATGACTTAGACCTTCGCGGTTACAATGTTGCAATTCAACCTCATGTATCAACAAAAAAGAATTTATTTTCAAAGGCTAATGGTAATATTAAAAACGTCTTTGTCTTGGATTCACCATTTGATTGTATTGTGCATCCATTACTTTTCCAAACGATGATATTGGGCATATCTCTATTTCTCATAATAAACAGACTACACTTAATTCAATATCACCCAGAAATACCACCCACCCATGGTGTCGTGTAAAATTAATTGAAAATTGTGTCATTGGTTGCGATAAATTTCTTTGTTTTCGTAAAGTTATATTTGCTTAAAATGTGAGAGCTTTTCACGTGGTTTTTGTTTCTAATTTATAATTAATTTCAATTTTCATATACACAGACTTTTTTATGTTTATATAACTAAAGATCATGGCAAATAGCAAATAACTGAGTAGCCATGACGTAAACCTTTGAGATTATAGAAGTATACCCATTGACCAAAGAACTCTAATAGTTCAAACTTTACAAAATCAAATAACTATGGTCGAATGTCGACCACTGGGTGCCCCCTAGTTACAATATATCTGTGACTTACACGTGACCTCCGTTTGTCAGATTACTATGACGGTTGGCGCTTTGGTTGATTTTTTATCCTGTATTGTTGTAACTCGTCATTAGATGGTACTGTAACAAATAGACTTCTTTACCGTTTCACGGATTTACATGAAAATTTGTTTAAATGTAGATAATTTATACCCAATATATATTTTCACATAACTGAACTCTTTATTGCAACAAATAATAAGAAATACTTGCGGAAGGTGACCCGTGAATATCGCTGGTCTGTCTTCCATATTAATAAAATGATAAAGCTCTACGCTTGTGTGAACATCGCGTAAATATTCCTGAATAGATTTCAATCAATTACTTCATAAACACTTGGTAGTTATATATGGAAATAATGTAATTTAGTATACTCCACTCATGAGAAGTCACATCGCCAAACATGGGAAAATAATTAATGAAAATTTTATGTAGTAAAGTCCTCAAGCGTTCGTAATTAAGTTGCCTGATGTTACGTGGAGGAATTAATATTTGATTCGTACGTGTCGGCAGTACGCGACATTGTAACTGAATATATTAATATATGATGACGTACCTCATCAAGGGCTTTAGATAACCGAACTACTCCATTGTGTTTATGATTCTATTGTTTTCTATCGTTATCGTAGAAGTAATGTTTTTTTTGTTTATGATTTTAAGTGGCACGATGGTAACGTAAAGGAAATGATTATGTACGTGAGGGTGATAACTAGAAAAGCGGGTATTAGGACAAGCTCTACCATCATGCTGCTATGGTTTAATCTCGTTATTTTCACTTACGGCTTTACCGAATGTTTAGTTTTATAGTAGGAGTTTGAGCCTACCTCAATCGACACGGTGTCCGCAAACGTCTATCCCACTAAGCGCACCATTACTAGATAATCAGATTTTGCCATTTTCACGCATGTATTTAGACGTTTCTGCTGTCAGTTGTTGATTTTTGAAATATTTCCTATAGTGGAAGGTTGGTTGGCTCTCAATATTTCCAATTCTTTGATATTTCGTGTAATATTTCGTGTAAATTATGAATTATTGTTATGATATAACATAAGTAGATGGCACTGTAATATAGTTTTGTATTGTTATTTAGTTTCGACTAATGACATTTTGGCGACTATACGTCAAAACACTGGACTCTAGTATTGTTTTTCATTAAAATAAATATATATCTTGTTGTAAAGTATAAGTAATTTGTTTCTGTTTTTTTTTTATTTATAAAAAGCTTGTATACGACATACCGGAGTACCGCTCTTTGCATACATAAATATACCTATAAATCTATATAGATCGTATTTTAGGCGCTGATTTAAAAAATATTTTATATCTCTTTTGTATAATGAATTCTGTGGCTGTTAGGTTTTCAATAACTGTATGTTCATTGAAGAAGATTTGATATATATCTTTACGAGTAAAGTAATAACTGTTTTTGTCGGCCGGTTACTGATCAGTTACAGGGTCATCCTAGTGTCGACACATTTTAGAAAGAATATCTTTTATTTATACGAATACGAACTCCTTTATTAATGACGCTATGTTACTTTTTGTTTATGTAGCATTAAAAATGATGTATTTGCTCATTTGTAATTCGTTTGCATAAATAGTTTACAAGTCATCGTTCTTACATAATTTGCTTTGACTTGGTGAGTTCCTCACATTAATTTTTGTACAGTTTATCGAGACACTATTAAAGGAGCTTCATTTAGGGAATCATTATCATCAATAAAATCTCATTTTATGTCAACTAAGCTGGTGCAAGTCACTTTATTCTCGTGATAATCATTTTGCTCTTTCGTGGAATCGTTCGTTCGTTTTATCTCAATTAGTTGTTGACTGTCATTTATTTTTTTATTGTATTTTTATCATTGCTACGAAGTCATTTTTACCGATTTTAATTTATCTTTATTAAATTTTATCAATTCTGCTGAACTCTTATGGAAACAGCTATTAACATGGAGTTTACTGCTCTCAAAATTCACTATATATCTAAAAATATCTTCAACATTTATTTCACCGTTTCAGAGATTAGTGACTACAGTCAACAGATCTTCAATTTATATGTATGTATAGACTACTTGCGATTATGTTCGCATGAAATTTAACATCAATTGTTTTTTTTATATGCATCGTATATACATAATATTAATTTAATAATACTATGTTAATTTTGTATTTCACATTAGACGCTTCAATTTATAAAATTAGACAAGAATACAACATACTAACTTAGAAATCTGTGTCAACAAACCTACAAACATTTGTGCGGCCGTTCCATTGAACTTGGTTTAACAAAAATTTTGTTGTGGCGAATTTTTGAAATCATAAACCGTTATCTTCGTAAAGTTTATAATCACCGTCGGTACCGTAGGCGCGGGTGGTACGGCTCGAATCCGCATTTACATTACAATTGTTCGTATTGTGTACAGGGTCACAGGTTCGAGGTCACGACTCGGATACCCCGGCTCCGCTCCATTGAATACACCGGTGATGGCTAATATTACAATATCATATTATCCGCCATAACTCATTCATACTTCGATATTATTTATAACATAGCGTGTTACACTATTTTTAAAAATACCCAGGGGGTCGATGACTGTTGGAAGTTTGTGTATATTTAATTAATTTAGTATGAGATATCAATTATCAGCTTTTACTCGCAGCTTCACTCAAGTTAGTATAGATTCGATCTATCACTCGGGATTTTTTTTTGTATGAAAGTTTTGTCATTTTCTGGGCGTCTTATCAATTTGTATACAAAATTTAATAATGATCGGTTGAATAGTTAAGACGTGACGAATAAACAAACTCCCAATCGCGTTTATTAATATTAAGTTAGGATAACACTTAAAGAGTCTATTGACACTCCTTGAATTCGGCTTTATAGCGATTTTTAATTTTAATGTATTGCAGTGCCTAGTGGTTTTTTACTATAATTTGTTTTTTGCTCCAAATATAAGATTCTTTTGGGAAAGTCCAAAACAAAATTCACTGAAAATTTAAATCCTTGATAGTTGAATTCTCGGGAAGTTTAAAAACTTGTCTTGATGTTAGAAGTGTTTGCCATTTACACGTAGATTTTTTTTTTAAACTTTTATATAAGTCGCGGCATTTTGTTGCTATCATAACGCGAAAATTACCAGGAATTAAATACATTTAAAGTGTTTGTATAAAGTTTGTGGTTCTAGGAATCCTAGATATCGTCACATTAAGAATATTGTTGGAAAACCGAAATAGGACTATGGCAATAAAAGGTTTATTGGTGTAAATGGCATCTGCCTTAATAAACAATTTAGTTTATGTTTTGTAACAGTTCCAGTTTATGATAATTTAACTGAGTGTTCCTATATGCTTGTTCGGCTGTAAATTTTGTTTCCGTTGCTTAACAAATCAAAGACCTCTATAGAACACAGGTGAATAACATAGCAAAGCTATCAGTAGTTTAAATCTATACGAATTAATATTCTAGGCTCGTATGTACGTATGTTTATGGAAACGCGCCGATTTCGTTCCTTTGCGTCACAATAATTTTTCGTCTCGTATTGTTGTGGACCCGATGGCTGGACTAATAGCTCGTATCGTTTTATCGTCTACTGTTATTACAGGTTGTCACCTTGCTCCTAATGGAGTGTGTACGGCTATTTGAACAACTGTAACGTTATAGCGAGTTCTATTATGTCGCTTAGGTTAAAAGACCGGCTCAATCAATACATACCATTGTCTTATATAAAAGCTGTACAACTATTTATTAAATTTAAAGTAACGGCATTTTTGTTATACAATTTATACATAGCTAACAACCGCCCGTGAGTTTGTGCACGTTTATCTATACTTCTGTACTTAATTTTGCTAAGATGAAGAGTTTGTTTGCTTGAACGCGCTAATATCAGGAACTAATGGTCCGATTTAATAATTATTTCAGTGTTAGATAGCTCTCATTTAACGAGGAGTCTATATATATAATTACGCTAAAACCAGTAGGAGCTAAGCACCAATGAATAATGTTTCTAAATTGTTGGTAACTTACGGATTATTTAAAAATATTACCACCGTCTACGTAAATGAAGTCGCGAGTTAACGTTGGCCCAAAATAACTATTCCACACGGACAAAGTCGCGGGCAGAAGCTAGTTACAATATAAAGCCGAATAATAGTTAAATACAATGTATAAATATCATTCTAATCAAGTCTCTACTAGTGTAAGTATATATTTGGAATGCTGATAAAAAATCCTTCCGCAAACAGATTCAAAACAAAACTTCAAAATACAAACCACCCAGAGATCCATACAAACATACTCAAAAAATAGAAATCACTCCCATCAAACTCGATCTACGAGTTTATTAAGGAGTTCCTTAAAAAAAACGGATCTAAGATCTATTATACACTCTAATAGTATTTACCTGGCCACCATAGAGATTGAAACAACTATTTTTAACGGAAGAGGTTTTGTTTGAAATTGATTGCATAAATATTGAAAATTATGTCCGGGGACATACAACAAATAAGAAATGCGATCGTCGATGTGTTTACATCGAGTAATAGTATTAGTAATCATAATAATGATATTCGAAAGAGAAAATATGAACATAAGAATGTGTGGTGCTCTAGCAATATTGACAAAATATGTGTTTGGCACGTGTAAGAAGCAAATGTGCCCCAAATTGTCATATACATATGCTGAACGCACAAAGAGTTATGTCATGTGTGTAGTTCTTATAAGAGACGTTTGTTATTATTTTTCTATATTAAATATGACAAGGCAAAACGGTTAAGAATTTTTCTCTCTTTTCTAAACCGATTTTCTTTTGTAAATTTTTGTGCCAAATACGAGTTACACGGTATTATCACATAAAAGTTAAATATGTATTAAATACTTGCTTTAAAAAGGTTTCGTACTAAATGCACCGCGCACGCCCGATGCAAGTTCGCGTTATCCTTTTTTCGTAAATCTAACCTAACTAATCAAAGCGAGACAGAAGAGCAAGATGGCGAATATTTAGCGACCGCGGTGCATTTAAAACGTAATATTTTTAAAGCAAGTATTCAATACGTATTTAACTTTTTCTAATAACACCGTTAGTGTTTTAAATAAAATGTTGGAAATAGTTCATTTTACTTCCGTACTATCGGTGAGGCGAAGTGTTGATTTATAATTCACTATACGTCATACTTTACGCTCCTTATTTCTATAATGTACAATATTTAGAATCTATACTAATATTATAAGGCTGGGAGGTTTGCTTGTTTGTTTGGTTGAAAGCGCTAATCTCAGGAAAATGGGCTGATTTGAAATATTCTTTCAGTGTTAGTTAGATAGTTTATTTATCGAAGAAAGCTATAGGCTATATTCCATCACGCTAAGACCAATACGAGCGGAGCACCATTGAAGAATGTTTCAAAATCAGGGCTTTTTTCCCTTTTGAGAGCTTCCGCTGCGTGTTAGCGTTAGCCCAGAGTAACTATTCCACGCGCAAGAAATCATGAGTAGAAGACAGTAAGCAATAAAAAAGAAATACAGATAATATATGTATATTATTATTATTTTCTTCCTTTCAATAATGTATATGGATATTGCTCAAATATTTTTGAATATTGAGATATTTATCTATCTACTCATACCAATTCTCACGACGATTATTTGAACGTTACAGAAAATTATGTACTGCAGCGTGAATTACAGTAAGGGGATTGTTTTTTATACTTTACCGGTATTACCGTTTGACCATAGACTTAGTTTAAGATTGTAAATATGCTGGAAACTAGATAGGGTTTGTCAAATGCAGCTATCGTAATAATAAATGTATAAAATATAGGTGCTTGCCAATAAATTTTCTATTTAAGGGGTGGTGGCCAGCCGGACTGGCTTAGAAAAAGCAGTAGCACCTTGTTTACCTTCACCGAAAGTACCGGTTCATTCGCATGGATTCAACCTGGAAGTTGGCTTGGCTAGCTACCAAAATGGAAATAAAAAAAAATCACCAAACAACCTATATATTCCGGCAGCTACTCCTGAGAGCCATCACCCCTCTAGCATAGTATAAATATAAGAGACAGTATGGAAACCTTCTATAAGCGCTCGTATCGGCACACTGACAAAAGCACGCGAATCGACGAGACCCCTAAGCGGTTTTCGCGGTGCTGTCCATAAAGAACCTTTTAAAATTTTTCGTCGATGCGCATGCTTGTCTGCGAGTGCCGTTTTCGAGCGTTTGTAGGTAGTATCCGTACTGTCTCTCGTATTTATACTAAGGCTCTAGGTTTCGCGTGTTTATCATCATATTAAAGTATATCATTACTTAATATCAGATGAGATTGTAGTGTATAAAAGAAAAACAATGTAAAAATATACATCCACTGGGTTTCAAAATTATAATTTCTTAAATAACAAATAATGAAACATACTTTATATTTAAAAACGTTAGTCCAATTATTTAATATTACTCAGTTCTTGTTGTAAAAAGTGATTGCCGATCAACCGTTAGCAACAACTATTCTAGTTGTGCAATAAGTCTTTAAAAAAATCTGCTTATCTTTATCGTTAAATTAGACAATGATTAAATTTACGTAATCAATTGAGAATGTTTAAAAAATTCAGTGACATAGAAGCATACATTATTTCAACCTGTTTATAAGTGAGTAGTGACGTTCCTTCGATTAGTAACATTCAACCTCGATTTTAGCACCGAGTTTGTTTTTTTTTTTCGGAGGTTATCTCGGGATCACATTTTAAAAGTTGTCTCAATGACGAAAAATACGTAAAGATTGATTTTTACTGGCGGGTTTATTGTTTCTAGTTTTATATTGCTACTAATATTTACGCGTGACTTCATTTATTGATTTTGTTTTCATCGGAGTTATCTTATCTGGATACTTTATCTGAATTAATTGTAGGCTTATATATTTTTCTTGTCATTAGTATTTAACCTCTATAACCACCCTGCCGATTATAAGATCTTAGTTTAAGTTACTTTTTAGATTTCATCAGCGTTCCGCTTAGATCCTATAGACAAACAAAATGGTACGTATTCTACATAGTATTCTACGGGTAACATCTCGAGCCTAGGTCGTGCCCGGATGGAGTCCTCGAGTTGTTACTATCGCGATACAGTGACTAACCTACATCACTTATACACACACGCACACACATGGTGGAAGGATTGCATTTATTTCCCTTCTTCGAATTGAATCGAGTAGTTTAGTTCGTTTCATTTCCGATATACATTTACTATTTCAATTGTATGATTTACAAACGAATATATGTATAAATAGCTTAGAATAGTTTAGCTAGGTTAGATCCGGGATTTCGGTAACAGCCCAAGCCGAGGTGTGCGTGCACCCTTGCGCTAGTTACTTAAACAAAATTGGCTGAGTGCGTTAAGCGCTCGCCTCAGTGGTCCGGTGAAGCTGTAAAAGCCTGGCAAGGTCAATAGCGTAGTCAGTTGAAAAAAAATCTACATTCTAAAAAAAGAATAAAGGTTTTTTCGATCCTAGTTCAGTTTTCCCGGAAATGGACAGACTTCAGACTTCATTGGTAATATCTGTAGATATAAATTAACCGTTACAGAATAACAGACGATACGTTGTCCTTATATATAGAAAGAGATAGGCATGTAAAATGAAATAACATGATGACGTGACTGAGTTTATTCTTCTGTAAATTAACATAACAAGAATAAATGACATTAGGCCTTGGATTGATAACAACGATGTTTGCTATTTAATAACTGATTCACTTTAGAAAGGTTGTTTGAGATACGTTATAATAATTTTTTTATCATTTATATATGAACGTAACATTCCAAATGTAATAGTAAGTCGTATCTCTATTTATAACATTTTTACGGCAAAACCTCTGAATCGTTCGCAATCGGATCTAACATTACGTAGTCTGGGGCTTGGAGAACGTCATAGGCTATGCTATCACGAATATATTGAAAAATTCACAGACGTAGTCACGAGAACTAGTATACAACAATATTGTATAGTTTGTACTAATATTATAAAGAGGTAAAGTTTGTGAATTTGTGAGTTCGTGAAGTTGTAGAGGGTAATCTCAGGAACTACTGGTCTGATTTTTAAAATCCTTTCAGTGTTTTATAGCTCATTTATCGAGGAAGGTTATAGGCTATATATAATCATGCTAAGACCAATAGGAGCGGAGCACTAATGAAGAATGTTTCAAAATCGTTTTTTTTCTCTTGAGAGATTCGGCTGCGTGTTAGCCCAAAGTAACTTTTCCACGCGAACGAACTTGCGGACATAGGCTAGTATTATATATAGAAGTCGACCTTGTTGAGTCGTTTGACTGATGGGAACGTTAGTCAGATGTCCGTAGGTTTGAACATCGGCATGTACTAACGATTTTTTCAGAATTCGCGTACGTTTACTAATTTAAATTGTTAAAACTATCGTCGGTGTGCGTGGTGATTATGCCTATCTATACCTTCCTTCGGGAAGAGCTCTAAGGGCCTGGATTGGGCCTCTTACAGGTTGATGATGATTCTTTGTCTTAATTAGTACATGTGGAATATTTAGATTTTTAAGCATTGCTTACTTTGGAACATGTAGACATTTTTTTATACTATACTAACAGTCCCCGCGGCATCACACGTCTTTTATATTGTCTTTATTACTATTTGTTCTTACTATTCAGTTAATGTGCTATAAGTGCTGCCGATTTATAGCTAAATGGGATATAAAAACCTTCACTGTAGAAAAACGCTTAGGTGTGCCAAATTACATACATTGCGATCGGTTCAACAATTTTGTGAATTAGTCTGTCTCAGATAATTCAATATATGAATAATTGTATTTTTGTATATAAGAAGCTTTCAATATCTTGTAACTCTTTGTTGTATCTACTGTTGTAGAATCCATCTAAGATTTTTTTAAATAATGTTACATAAAAAAAATACTTAAGGAAATGAAGATTACCTGTATTCACTGATGTGTAGGGTTTATCTCGTCACCTTTTACTTGACCTATTTATTATAAGTCAAAAACACAGTGGTCCGACTTAAATTATGTTTGCATCACTAATAATTATAAATTACTTTAATACATGTAACTTTTACACAAATACTTTATATGGAAGTTAAATTAACGCTTCTACGAAGAATATTCGAAGGTATCTCCAATACTCGGGAATGAGTAAGCATTTTTTATAGATGAACTAATTGCACGTAATCGACAGCTGATAATTTTACACCGTGACTCATGAATTCATCGAGTTTCTCGATAAAATTTTCTGGGTTCCGTTAGAGTGAATCATTGAAATTTTATTTATACAGTCATTCATATAGTTACGTATTCTTTATCAGTTTACACAGAAATTTGAATTGTTAGAAATGTTATTTCCTTATTATTAACAATATGTTTTTATTGTAGCTTGTTGTCTATTTGTTTGTATGTGAGTGAATTTATAGCTGGAAAATCACAAGCGATTTATATAATTCTTATTCTAGATAATATGTTTATTCTCTAGCCTTGTTTTAGGGATCTTTTGTTAGTATAGAAATGTGTGGACCATGTCACAAGATTTGCAATTAAAATATGTAATAAACCATGTTATGTTTAAAAACCGTATTAAAAAACATACCTTCAATATAATTTCGGAAATTCGTCTAATTTAGAAGGAGACGCGGTTACAGTACTTTTATAAAAGTGTTACGAAAATGTATTGTATTCTCCACTTGTAATGTTTAGGTAAACTAGCCCTTTGATATGTTAAAAAATGTATTAAATTCATTTGTCAGTCATGCGTTACATTAATGTATCTTGTAACAGTCGACTGAGAATTTACAGCGAGAGATAACTGTTAAATTATTTATTTTTATGCTATTTCGAAATTACTTTTTAGTAAAATTAATATACATTAAATGAAAAACATATTTTACAGTTAAAAATATTAGTTATACATTTGTATAAAACTGGAGTGTAATATGCATGAGTCGTTCTTCAAGTATTCGGTTGTAATATAGAAGAAGATATAAACAGCATACGTAAATATTATTGTGAGACGTGTTAACGTAGTATGCGTTCGGATATTTTGTGTTTCACGGCATCTTCTGCAGCTCGAATCGTATTTTTGGCTCGTGTTCAAAGACACGGCCTGTCAGTCATAGGCGATTTTGCTAGTGGCGCTTGTTATGTCATAATTATATAAAACAATGTATATTTATAAATATTGAAAATCTATATGTTACTATTACACATTGTAATGTTGGCTATATATATAAATAGCGAGTTACAATGTTATGTTATTTTACAATAATCGTTGTTATAGACTGTTGTCTGTTGTGCTATAGGTTACATTGGTATTCTGTTGTTGTTTGTATTCTAAATTTGAGAGTGAGCAATATGCAGTACTCTCCCTAAAATATATACTATTTGATGCTTAACGTTTGATTGTTTGCAGTTTGCGATAACACCGGTCGATCTGTTATATGGATTTGGTCGAAGGCCTTTTAAAAAATTATATTTATAAAATAAATTGTTTATTTTAAGGATTACACAATTACAATTATTAAATAAAAGGTAATTAACAAAATTAATACAAATTAGGGCAAGTGTCAACCGCGCGGATGATGGATTTGAACTGACGTTCCCGATCATGTCACAACGAAAGAAAATCCAGAGGTTTGAATCGAAATAGGGTTCCTTTGTCATTTTACGTATAGGAACCTTTATAACAGATCGTTGCCGTTCATCATAATAATAACGTATAATCAACATCAGTATATTGACTTCTATGATAATTTTTAACGGTTTCGTATTAACTATGTATTATATTGTTAGTTGTTGTAATGAATATCTCCTCTAGTTACTGCTGTTATATTTTTCGTTCAGTTTTCTGTGGATATGTATTTTATATCAGCGTAATATAACACATATATATAAAAAAAAACGCTAAATTGGCAGAAATCACGGATGAGAATTTACCGGTTTAAGTATAATCTTGTTCCGCATAAAGATTTTGAAAAAATGAATTAGAAAATGTAATGTAAACATATTCCAGCTTGCAGGCCACTAAATTAAATTAAATGATTAAGGCTGATACCACTTTTAAATTATGTGAATTCTAAAAAAAATCATTCATTTTATTATGTATTTCCATCGTGTATCTGTGTTTCTATTATAACTCTTTTCGCTGAAAAAAATTATATGATATTAAATAAATAATAATTAGATTAAATTAAAGGAAACATTTATTATTCTAAAAGAGCACGGTTTTAATGCTAATGAGTTGCTAATCTTACTCAGCCGCAGCCGTACTAATAATCCCGTGGGGTTTAAAATCAAATGAAACAGTCGATATATTGTGAAGTTTTACGTAACGGTAATAAATCACGTAATATTGTTTTTTTTAATCAACAAAAATCGGGCTCAAAGAAAATCTCATGGGTGTCATTTATTAAAAAAATAGCTTCTGCCCGCGACTTCATCGGCGTGGAATAGTTACATTGGGCTAACGCTAACTTTAACCCGCGTCTTCGTTTACGTAGGAGGTGAAAATATTGTTATTTATTAATGACAAAAAATATAATGGGACTCTCTCAGGCAACCACTATTGCGGTTGTAATACGTAGGTTAACCCCCATTTTGAAACATTCTTTTTTTATGCCCCGCTCCTATAGGTCTTAGCATGAAGAATATAGCATATAGCCTTCCTCGATAATTGAGCTATCTAACACTGAAATAATTTTTCAAATCAGACCAGTAGTTCCTGAGATTAATGCGTTCAAGCAAACAAACTCTTTAGCTTTATAAAATTACTAGCTGTTACCCGCGGCTCCGCACGCGTTTTTTGAATGTATTAAATAAATGTAAAATTGTTATTAGATGTGTAAATAACAATAATACTCTTTCAAAAATATTTGTAAGTATGACACGCACATCATCTACAGTAATAGGTAAATGGGATGGAATTTATCATAAGCCACATAGCTGGAACTTTAAACTACTATCTATGTATCAGCCTCATTGCTCACTTACACTATATAAGAAAGCAATGAAAATATTAAGCTATACATTATCGAACAATATGTGTTCAATCTTTTATTGTATAGATAATAATATCGGGTATCGTCTGCTGAACTGGCTAGCTTCGCTCGCTAAAACAGCTAATTAGTTGGTTATTTGCCCGTAAAATTTCTGTTAAAATATTACTTGTAGTCCGTTGAAGCTGTTAAGACCTTGCTAGGTCAATAGCGTAATCATTTCTAAGAAAACAAAACCGTTCATATAGGTCCAGCTGTTTCGGAGATTACCCGGAACAAATAAACAAACAGATATATCGACAGAATCAAAAAAAAATGTTGATATTTGTAGCACCGCAGATATATGTATTCATCAAAAAGTATTTATTTCAATATTATATACACACGCTTTATTCTTATAATACGTAATACGCAATATATCACAAACCAAAAATTGGAAACAAAACTAACGTAGAATAAAATTTTTGAGGAGTTTTTGACGGGATTTCAGTCAGTGTTATGTAGGGATTTTATATTTTATTCATAATTTTGTATTATTTTACTCTATGTTGTGTTAAATTGGCGGCGTTTTATGTAATATGGTTTGTTTATTATGCATGAGTGAAATAAATGAAAAATAATGCCATGGAGCATGTATTCTGTAAGCTTGAAATTAAGAAGATAAAAATTTACGGAATATTATATAGAAGATTTGGCGTATATGTATAGAGAATACATAAGAACTACCTATACTGACAATTTCAGAATTGGCAGTATGGATTAATTCCTTCGCCTGTATTGTGATGGACGAATATTATTACTACTAACCTTTTAGAATACCAGCACAAAATAAAATTTACAAATGTTTCCGACACAAACGTACCACGTATAATTAAAAATTGAAAACAAAACTAACGTAGAACAAACCTTTTGAGTAGGAACACAAAATAAACCATGAAAATATTTCCGATAGAATGTTATCGCGTTACCATGGCAACGCATATAATACTGACATTAACACGCAGCGGAAGCTTAAAAAATAGCCCGTTTTTTTGACATTCTTAATTAGTGCTCAACTCCTGTTGGTTTTAACGTGATGATATGTAGCCTATAGCCATCCTCGATAAATGAGCTATCTAACACTAAAAGAAACTTTTAAATTGGATCTGTAGTTCTTGAGATCATAGCGTTCAACCAAACAAACAAACAAACAAACAAACAAACTCTTCAGCTTTATATATTAGTATAGATATTATAGATTTTTTTTGTTGTCAAAAGTTGCCTCATAAAGAGTATCATATATTTGCTATGTAGTAGGTACTAGCGGGCCCGGTTGACGTTTTCTCGCCCCGATAATTAAAAAAAAACTTTAAAAATTATACACCCAAACCTTCCTCATAAATCACTTTCTACCGGTCAAAACCGCATGAAAATTCGTACAGTAGTTTTTAATTTATCGCGAACAGACAGACAGATGAGGTAGACGACTTTGTCTTATAATCTGTAATGAAGAATGTATTTTGAGAAAATTAGTCTCCGTGCATCAACAGGACTGTGCGTTGTAGCAGTGCAGCGGCGTGTGCAGTGGGTGGAAAGGCACGCGGTCGAGGCAGTCGAATGCGCAAGCGCACAGCGACGCTCGCGGCAAGGTCGACGAACGACTTTCGCACGTTTGACTCCAACGCTAACTAACCCGCTCAGGCCCGGTTTTGTCACAGTTGTATGATTCTAGTTTACTTTGTCAAGCTCTCTTACCGGTATGCAGTTGAGATCCCTTAAACGAGGTCAATTCAGTAATGCTGAATGTGCTGTGTTTATGTTTGCTGGGTATTAGAACTTTACCATACGAGATTGGGTTGCAATAAAATGAGGCATCAAGTATGTACCCGATTGGAATGCTATAATCACACACATTGTGAATAACATGTATATAAAATGACTCTTGATTTATTACGTTTCGGAATCGGTCAGTGCATATCCAACTCTGCCTATAGGCTTGTTTACGAATTACACTATCGTGCTGCGATAAGATAAAAGTGCTTCAATTACCTAGAAAACTCATTCACTCAAACAAATTCAGTTTATGGATATTACTTTTTCCTATGATTGGACTCGTGTATTAAGCGTGGGTGTTAGTAATAAATAGGATGTCGTTTCTTAATTAAACTTTACCAATTTAGAGTTTCGATTCTTTAATACGATGATCGGTCATTTGAGTAACAAGTAATGTACGATGGTGGAAACGTTTTCTCCTGCCCAGTTGGATAAGATAGTTGGATACCGCTTCCGACTTAAAAATATGTCGCCCGTCATCTGTATCTGTCGTAAGGCAGTTGTACTTGACAGCCAGATCTTTTCTAGGTTTGGCATATTGCCATGTTAGACAATATTGTAATTAAATGTAAGTATAGTGTGTAATTAAACCGAACAATTTAAAAAACTGGCATTATTTTAATACAACAATCTCAAATTAACTATCCCATGATGCAAGTTCAGTGACTGTTCTTTAGGTAATTATTACGTTGCAATAATAAGTAGTAATAAGTTCAAGCGCCATATTAAATAAGTTTTTATGTTAAAAGAATATTATTATAGGATGTATCATTACGTGAACGGTAAAAATAATACCCTCATGGTATGTATAGTTTATTCGCTAAAAATATAAAATTTTGCTGCTTCTTTTCGATGACAAAGTATTCCGAACCGGTGGTAATAATGACACAGTATAAATATGAAAGACAGTACGGAAACTCCCTACAAACGCTCAAAAAACTCACAGAAACATTCGCATCGACGAGAGATTTTAAAAGGTACCTACTTTATGGACACCACCGCAAAACCGCTTAGGGGTTTCGTAGATGGACATGTTTGTGTGAGTGTGCCGTTTTCGAACGTTTGTACGTAGTTTCCGTACTGCCTCTTATATCTATGCTGTGATATTGACGCTCATAAGCGATTTCTCAGGGCCTAAATTGAATAAAATATTTTTGTTTTTGAATAATCATGTGAAATTATGATCAAAAGCTTAAACCCAAAAAGAATATGTGTTGATGTGTAGGCAGTGACAATTTTGACTCTTAGTCCCTACCTTTTTTTTCTTACGTGTATTATATTGTATACGTAAAAAATCATATCCGTGAGCAAATTTGTTTTTTTTTTTAATTCGTTTATTTAATTATTAACTATTTTTGGTTTAATGACGTTATTGTTTTTATAACGGTTGCATTTTTATTCTTTATGGTCATCTTTAGGTTGTAATCCACAATCATTTTCTCTGGCTTATATGCATTACATTGTATATATGAGAATGTTCATATACTATACGAAGTGTCGTAGTATAAATACTTAATTATACATTTACTATTCATTCTAATATACTACAAGACCCAGGCAGAAACTTAGACATATTTACACATACATCCAGATACATACAACACCTATAACGCCTACCGAAAATGATACCCTTTTTTTTTAACGTGGAGAAATCCATCATGGACTGGGCCAAGGCTCCCGGGGAGAGCCTGTCGTGAACCGCCCACCCGAACGTGCGAGTCACGTACGGGCAGGGCCTTACGGCGACTCTAACCGGCTAAAACTCCACGGCAACCAACGCCGCACTATGGAAGTGTCACGGGGCAGCGTGAGCAAGCTCCGCAACACCCCCGGCGGCAGGCGTTTCCTACGCCACACCCGGCTGAGGCAGCCCGGTTACGAGACTGCCTCCCAGCCACCCGAACCCGTGCAATGGGGGTCCATGATACCCTACCGTTCAATAAAAAATTTCACATCGACCATGTATTACTCAATTTTATATTGCAATTACAGTACTTTGATTCTATATAATTTATGTTTATTTATTAAATTAATAATCCTATTATATATAATCAGCAACAATGTTATTCCCAGTTTTTGTTTCGCTGTTGCTAATATGTGACGCATTTGAATTAATCATAAATATTGGCTGAACAGTGTATATTATCGTGATAATGATTATTAATCGTATATAGAGGACGTTCTCTACTATTTTTTTATTTTTACAACTCTGTTCTGTACGATTGTGCAACATTATTTATCTGCGAGGGCTGTTGTGATATTAGTGATATGGGAATGGTGACGACATGGCGTGGCGCGGCGTGGGCGTCGGGAACGGGTTCAATGGACACTTCGGGCATGCGGAACTGTTATTAGGTCCCATCCACATATTTGTTTATTTTAAACATTTTATAAACTACATTAGAAATAGATTATATTGTCATTTCATTCGAATTAACTTTGTTTCGTAATATCAACAGCTTTTTTTTATACTGTTGGTTTAGAAAACAAACACGCGTGGCACCTGACAGTAAGTGATCAATACCGGCAACGACACCAGGGGAATCACAGATGCGACAGCGAACCCTTGAGAAAGGGCTCGTTTTTTCAATATTTGCAAATCAGTCTGGAAACGCTGACTTTTCTTTTTCTCGAAATGATTACGCTATTGATCCAGCAAGGTCTTAACAGCTTCAGGAAACGCTGACACTAGGAGTTCATTCCAGAGAACTGACGTACGAGGAAAAAACGCACAGAACCGCACAGTACTGATGGAATTTCAGTTTGTCACTTGTCGTTCGCTAATGGAACTCGCAACAGGTATCAATCCGGACAACTCTTCAGAGCACTCTGAATGGTAGATATTGTAAAGGACGTAGAACGACGTAACATTCCTACCAAGCGTCAAAGTCTCGAGAATCAAGGAAAGCACCTGCTTGCGGATAATTCGAGTCGCTCGACGTTGGATTCGGTCAAGAGGAAGTACGTAGGTGCTCAAGCGGATTTCGTTCACGTTAATTATAATTTAAAAGAAAATAATAAAAAATTTAAAGGTGTACTTAGTTTAGACAACCAAATGGTAATAAAGCGTCGTATGTAGAACCGCGGTCCCAGAATTTAATTGTGTCGTTACATTTCAAAATGAGCGATCCTATTTTAGCCGTTCTTAATACTTTTATGTTATTTTCAAGATCTTCTAATTTTGTACATGTAAAAATAAAAACATTCAGAACGGGATAATTTTAACTTCGTTCAAAGAAATAAACATGCTATATGTACGATTAAGATCGGATTCAGCTAATTTTGAAATGAAACGATACAATTAATGATATCCAATTAATATAGAATAAAAAATCGATTGCCCAATTATGCGGGTCATTACAGAACTGCTAAACCTATCTGGCTAATTGTTTTTTTTTT
>JACEII010000001.1:10406261-10422645 GCA_014332785.1 Antheraea mylitta
ACACATCTGTCATGATACAATCATGTTGGAACGCAACCTATATACTCGACGAGTGAGGATATTGCGGTGAACTGAGCCACTCGCACTGCGGTTGATTTATTAAGTCGTAAAATCCATAAACGACTCTTCAGAAAAGCTATGGAGAGCATCCCCGTCATCAATAACGGGTAATTGTCGACGATCGAGGAACGTTATGTTTATTGAAAAGCGATAACAGAATAATAATCTTTACGTAAACTCGTTTAGATATAATCGTTCTTATACAACAACGCTGACGTAATTTGATTGTGATAGTTGATGAACCAGATACAGTATATAATTAATGTTTTTATCGGATTAAAAACCTAATAAGCATGTTGTCGACACGTGTTTTTTTATATGAACATATCTACTCTTTGTTTAATGATATAAGTCCAACGGTTTTCAACCTTATTTACTCAGCGGTGTATTACAATATTCTTTACAAATTCGCGACACCTTTATATACTCATATTCAGAATTTTGATAGTATAAGTTTGTCGGTGCTTGAGACCCGCTGGTATAGACGTCTATATATCGATAGTATATAACGCTATTTTGTTACTCTACAACCATTGTATTCTACTGTTCAACCCAATAACACTTTAATTAAACAGTGTTTCATTTATAGTATCGTGACTTCGAGTGTGTGCGACGTGAAGTACTCTCTCTTTCACACCTATTGGTCGTTGTATAATGTTAGTTTGCTTTCACGCAGCGAAAGCCTCGGCTTAATGAAATAATGATATATTCAGTAATATGTCATACATTGCGTAGGTAGAAATATATTACAGTATAAGTTTTTCTTATAATTAACACCATTAGTTAATATCGATAATATTGAGTTTGTCGTGTAGGAATATTCGGTATTTTTATAGCACTCTATAGCTTTCCAGATTAGATAGGCGTTGGCACTGAATGTTTGTTTACCTGCGGTGGTAATGTTTGCGCAGCCTGTAGGGCTGTTGACAGTCGTTATACTGGCGCCGATTTATATTCTTTTATCCGATTTTCGACCGTATCCTGTGATAACAGAATCATAAATCAATAAACAATTGTGCCGCACTTAACCGGAATCAATAGTGCCATATTTTCCTGTACCAGGTATGTCTTTTATGGTTCATGTAGTGTCAATAGTGATCATTATTTTTCAACAATATGTCACAGTTTTATTGTATAACTAGCTGACCCGTGCAACTTCGTCTGCACCAAATTGGTTGTCACTGGTTTCAATCGTATTTGTAAACATGAAAAAATTGAATAAAACTGATTCCCGATTGCAGCCACAACTACCGTTTCCAATTTTGAATCCAAACTATCCACGGATTAACTGAAACATTACCAGATTACATGTGATTTTTTAAAGAAGCCTAGTACCGTTTCTTAGCATCATCTACCACTCCGTTGTTTGTAGTCCGGTGAAGCTGTTAAGACCTTGCTCAGTCAATAACGTAGTCATTTCGAGAAAAAAAATCATCTACCAGGATCAATTAAGATAAAAAGTAACCTACATAAAACTAAATAAACATCTCTACCACTTACTTTCTCATAACTATCATCAACTTGTATTAAAACCTTTTTATACTCCATTGTATTAAAGAAAAATATATGAACACCGTATCGAAGCGTCAAACATCGCGCTGAAATGTCAACTGTCACTTGCTTGAAACTATTGTCTAAGAGTTATAAACTGTTTCGAAAACGTATTTTAATTTATTTTTTTAAATATATTTTTATAAATAATCTCTGTACCACTCACAACATAGTACCTATCACCTTTTGGTAATTTAGCCATGTTAATATGTTTCTATTGTAGATTATTCTCCGTCGTTACAATAAATATTTGGTATTAAATTTATATCGTGTATTTGTCACACTTGATATTGGCGAAATTACCTACATAGGCAGAGGCCATACCAATATGAATCAATCAAGCCTGTTTTATATATTATATTCATCCGAACAACGGGCTACTTGGCTGCCGATAAGAGTTGCGTTTATTTGTGCATATCGTACCATTAGAGACAAAAATATTGATGAAATGTTTTTTTTCACTTACTTTGAAACGTTATTAAAATGGAATTATTATTGATAGACATTTACGGTATTGACAATAATGTGCTTGATGCAATTTTTTGGATATAAAAATAAAAGTAATCTTAACCCATGTTAGAATAGCAGTAATTTTATTATTACTATATTGAGATATAAATAAGTACAAATTTCATCTTACACACTAATTCAGTTATTAACTCAATATTTAGATCGATTTATAGCTATAAAAATAATATGTGTATAGAATATAGCTATAGGTATAATTTAGTGCAGCACTGGCTGCATGATAAAGATAGCGATAATTGTGGCAGCGTATGTTATCGATGTTATTTGTCGTTTATTTGTCTGCAAAAGGAAAACAGCGTGTAAACGTGTAGACGTGCACGTGTGTATCGGTGATGTGTGTGATGTTGTAGCAGTGATGTAAAGTTTTGTGTCACTGTATCGCATGAGCAGCGTACTCAAGGGCTCCCCGCCGAGGGAACGGATCTAGGCTTGAGCCGTTGCCAAGCGGGGCCTAATTTGGTGTGTGTGAGTGAAATTTACCCCCAGGCCATGGTGGCGTGATCTGTGGTTATGCGGACGTGGGCGTAAACACGTTCTGTTTGAAGAGACAGGCTGGTACTGATCTTTCGCTAACGTGATTGAATCAGTAAAAATGTGTCGCGGTCGTCTTCTATACAACGCAGCGTTGGGTACGGGTTCATAGTTCGCGGCGGATACCACTAAAGGACTGAATTGATTCGCGGCTTTTTTCGAAATATCTACGTGTGTGTGATTTTATATACGCTCAGACAGAAAGCATCTCCAGGTCCCTGTGGAGATCCTTATACCGGACGTAACGTAGGGCACCGGTGATTTTACGTAGGGCTCGGTTCTGAAGAACCTGCAACTTTTGAATACGATTTTGCGCATGTGCAAAGACCGAACAACTGTACGTCATAATCGGACGGATGCAAGTTTTATATAAAGTGAGTTTATGTCTGGGGGACATTTTACTCTTATGACAAAGCAAATGATAGAGACGACCCAAGACCATAGCGGCTTTGTTTCGCACTATATCTGTGTGTGAATCGAAATTTAAGTGTTTATCTAAAGTGACGCCGAGATATTTCACCTCACCGGGCCAAGGTATTTCGGTTTCGTATAGCCCGATGGTCGACGACGCATATATTTACGTTTATCGTTGTTTCATTGTATATGGTGAAATCTTAATATCAATAACGCTTAAAATAATAATTAAATGAAATTCGTTCTTTGCTATGAAAAAAAAAAATGGTTTGAAATGTATTATTTTTATATATAAGATATATCAGCGGGTATATATATGATTGTTTATAAAGAAATGTGTCTGACTATGATAAATTCATGCTTTTATTTGCGTTTAAAAGTTACTGTAAAAAATGTTCCTAAACCTATTCATAAATCAAAATGCGCATTGAAAATACAACGTTAACCGGCTATCAAGTGTCCTTTTGGGCTAATACCACTCTCTCACAGAAAACCGACGTGAAATAACAGTGCTTGCATTGTAGTGTTTCGTTTGGTCAGTGAGAGCGCTGGAGGCCCACCTCTCTTCTCCTTTCCTCCTTTGCCTTCCCTTAGGGATAAGAATCCCCAATATTCATGTTGGCAACGCACTTGCGACACTGCTGGTGTTGCTTGTGTCTGTAGACGGTGGTGGTCACTTAACATCACGTGACCCACCTGTTTGTTTGCCTCGTATGATACAAAAAAATATATATTGATATATTAAAGAACCAGGTATTCTAAAATTCTTGTTCTTTTAACTTTGCCGGCTCTTGTACTAAGGTGTCGCAAAAAAGTCTTGTTACGTTAACTACAAATTTTTGTTTTTCGTTATTCTGCAGAACCCCTTGCGTTTTATGGGACAAAAAGTACCCTGGATGTAGCCTTGTAATATCAGTTATTACTGTGTTAAGTTTCATTATAATTGGTTCAGTACTTTGAGAGTAATACGGGTTTAGATTCTAGGCTTTAATCCTTTATCCTGGGGAACCCTTTGCGTTTTATGGGACAAAAAGTATATTTGATGTAATCTCGTAACATTAGTTATCACTATGTCAAGTTTCGTCAAGATTGGTTCAGTAGTTTCAGAGTGATGCGTGTGCATAGGGACAGACAGACAGACAGACAGACTGACAGACAGACAGAAAGACAGACAGACAGACAGACAGACAAAAATTGTAAAAAGATTATTTTTGGCTTCTATATCGATAACATAGTCTACTCTGATTAAAATTTTCAAAAAATATTTAATGTACAGATTTCGACTTGTTACAGTTTTATTATAGTATAGATATATTGAATTATAAATCATTTCACGATGTTAAACCTTGGGCTGTAATGGCTTCAAATTGGATGTAAATCCGAGTGAAGTTGTAAAATCCTTCCATTTGGCGAGGTAATAAAATTTAACTCTTTCGTTTAAGTGCTCGTGGGAACAGATATTCGCAATACGATAACTCGCTATCTGGGTCAGTCCACTGAAATTCACTCAGGCTCTGAGATAAAGCGTCAATGTCGATCAGTTAGTCTTGATTTGCACTCGAACGTGAATCAAACTACTGAAAAACGCCAGATAAAAAAAAAATACTATTTATTATCAAATATCAGCGTTCTCAGCGATAAGTAAGCGGCCAAAACTTAACAATGTTCCTTAACCACTCTCTAGTCGAGGAGCTTGGACTGTTTTATGTCGCTTTCTGCGGTCTGAAGTTCAAAGAGATAACTTCATACTAATCCGTGAAAGAAGCATGTGTAACACGTACGTACGCCCAGCGCCTTTGGTTTGTGCATTCGCTTAAAAGGTGACCAACTTATCTACGTTCGTCACCCACAGGCCATCCGAGGGTGGCTGAGGCTTATTCCTGACCTCCATCACCTGGTTCTTCGATATATATTAATCAATTGGTGCCCATGACTTTCTTCTCACCTATATATATTTAAAAGTCTACGTGTTTTATTGTGATGTTAATTTTCTGTACCTTATCTTGTCATAAAGTACTAATGATCCATGTTACCGATACAAAACTATGTGTATTAAATGTTATTCTTACTGATTAACCCTTATGAAAAGCGTAATGATATATAGCTTAAACAATAATAGTCTATAAAGTTTATCTGCTAGTGTAATATACTTCAAAATCGGTTTTCCTGTATTGGAGATAGCTTGATCATACGACAAACTCTTTAATATTTTATTTGTACGTATAAATTTGACGAATGCAACAGCCCAAGAGGTGTGCCTCGCACCCTTGATCTAGTTGTCAAAATAAAATCGACTGAGTGTCCTAAGCGCTCGCCTTAGTAGTCCGGTGAAGCTGTTAAGACCATGCTAGGTAAATAACGTGGTCAGTTCAAAAAAAAAAAAAAGAATTATATTTCTTATTCATAAAAATTGTTTCTCATAGATACTATTAATGTATTTACATGTCGGTGTTAAGCAAATTACGCTAGCTTATATATTTATTTGATTTCCGTATTTGACTTATCTTTTTATGAAATAATGTAAGCAGGAATTAAAATAAAATACTGAATGAATAGAAATCGTGGCTTGTAGTTCACTACAGTTGAATGTTGATTTAGGATATAATTTTTTTATGTAAAAAAAATAAATAAATAAAATGTCTTAAGTAAGTCTTATATATAAAAATCAGATGTTCAAAAATCGTCTGAGTTGCAACCTTGTTTTTGTCGCATATCTATATATGGTTAGCTTAGTATCATCAAGTACAATATGTGGTGCTCGAGTCGTTTAAAAAAATGATTGTATATCATAGAGTATACGATGAATTTGGCAAGTAAGGAACTAGGAATTCAATGGTGAATTCGGACTCGTGAGAAGCTAATAATTAATTACTAACATTTATACATATAAAAATCGGAGATACAGTAGTAAACTCCAATACTGTGCGAGTCATTGAAGATGGCACATCGGAATCGATTCGATACTTATAAATTCTGCTGTATTATAAATATTTATTACGATAAATAATATCAGACGCTTGCAGAACTCTGGACAGAGCTGGTAAAATAAATTGATTGTTTAAATCAGTGACATAATTCTAGATAGACGTAATTTAACAAGTTTTAGGAACGACGCGACGTCGCGTCGCGTTGTTGCGGCGCGGCGGGCGACCTGGAAACCAACGCCTAGCGGGCAACGACTTCACAAATCTCTTGGCAGCCCAACACTACGCACGTCTTGATTTATACTCACTTTTATCTACATATTATTATAGTGATCGTGTTTAATGTGTGATTAAAAAGTCTTACCATTTTTAATTGTCGAAGTTAAAATACCATTGTATGAAATATCCGTTATTGTTTGCTCTGTACGATACAATCAGCATTCCAATTGCACGTAGTTGCAGTTGTGCATAACACAATATCTCGTGCTAGTTCGTATGTGACGATAGCCTAATTAAGTTTTATACTTGTAGAAATTTGTAAATTATACGTAACAATAATATTAGTTAATAGACCATAAATCATAGTACTTCATCTAATCAGAGTATCATATATTTTAAAGTTGTGTAACACATCTAATACGGCCATGGTGGGAGATTGTCATCTGAAACGTATCGGACAACTTCCGCAACTTTTTTTTCACTCAACTCAAACTCGAAACACCTCGATCAATCAGTTTTTACGTATATACCTACTTTGATTTTAACGTAAATATTTCTAAACTTTTGTGGTCAAATTCTAAAACCTATAAAAACAGTAGTCAGAACATCAAACCATGATGCTAAATTATGTCATAAATTACAATCAAAAGATATCAGAAATCAAATCTTTGAACATATTTAAAACAAGATAAAAAGTATAATATTTTAAAGATAGGTATTTTTGTACACGTATTTTTTTTTTATATCACCTATCCTAAGGCAAACGGACAGGTGGGTGGTCAAACACGTAAATTGTCATTTTAACATATTATATATTTAATTCCGTGTTGATATTCAGCTTTTAATTTGTCAATAATAACATATTTTTACTGTATAAAAGATGTATTTTTTACTTTTTACTTGTGTAAAAAATCTCATGCCCATGTATAAATTATATAATACATATTAAGCGTATTCTTAAGACTGATTTTAATATATTTTTTATTAAAGTATTTAATAATGTTATGGAATAATATAATGAGAATAAAAATAAATTAAGTATACGCTAAATAACTCTTAGTAAATTTCGTTGTTATATTATTCATAAAGTTATAAATGCTGACCAATATGATGTAAAGTTTAGAATCTCTATATAGAAATTTCAGCAGTGACCACCTTTCTAAAAATATTGAACGTGATATAAAAATTATTTATCGTAATTTTCAATAAATAAATTAAAATATTTATTTAGATCACTCGAGCAGAATCGTAGGCACAACGAGTATTTATAAAAAAAACGTAATACAACTTGTGTATTTTGGTTGTGAAACTGTCGATAAACCTGATCATTCATTTATGTTAATGCCTGAGCTGATAGATAGTATAATTGTTGCATATATTTATTAAAATGTCACTAGTTATAATAACGAACTGTTATTAGGTAACGTGTTTATATATTATAAAATTGGTAAGTTATTAATGTAGGTAACCTAGAACATTCCTAAAGAATAATAAGGCTATTATTGTTCGTGAAAAGAGTTTATGAACGGGATCTGTAACTCCATAGGTTATTCCATTCAAATACATATTTCATAGAGGTAATTTGATTGTAGTCCGGTGAAGCTGCTAAGAACTTGCTAGGTCAATAGCGTAGTCAGATCGAGAAAAAAAAAATTCATAGCGATAATGTCTTGGTGATAGTTTCGAATTCCTTTCTAGTAAAAAACCTTCGGGCTGAAAGTATGTCGTCAAGGATCTATAGTTGTGTTCAGGCAGCTGCATTTCATAAGTGGTCTTCTTCTAGAATAAAAAAAAATTAACCCCGATTTCGAAACATTCTTCATTGGTGGTATCGTTCTTATTGATCGTTTTTTGCTTATACGAAAGGCTTCGATAAATGAGGTATTTAACGCTGAAAGAATTTTACAAATCAAACCAGTAGTTCCTGAGATTAGCGCGTTCAAGCAAACAAACTCTTCAGCTTTATAATATTAGAATAGATTTTGATTCCTCATTGCTTATTTGTACGTTGTCTTTATGGAAATCAGATCATCGTATCATCCCCAGAGTATTAATAAATACTGATTTGTAATAATTCAAGCAAAGTTGCCACAAAAAACAACAATATATTCACTATCTTTTAATATTCAATGTATTTTTTTACAACGAATTGATTAGATTTAAAGGAGTTCTGACATTATTTGTAACTGTGTCTACACTTGAACGTGTTGGGAAGGTTACTGCCACCGCAGAGATAACTATTTTATTGTAATGAAGCTATATCTTTTCTCCGTATTCATGTAAGCGATAATATTTTAGCAAAGTAAATAATATTGGTGATATGAGATAGAGAAATCATCGTGTATGAATTATTCCATCCTAATTTTCGTAGTCCCTTTTTATTTAGTACTAGCCACTGCCCGCGACTTCGTTCGCATGGAATAGTTACTTTGGGCTTACGCTAACACTCAGTGGAAGCTCTCAAAAGGAGAAAATCGCCGATTTTGAAATATCCTTCATTGGTGCTCCGCTCCTATTGGTCTTAGCGTGATGATATATAGCCTATAACCATCCTCGATAAATGATCTATATACCATTGAAAGAATATTTCAAATCGGGCCAGTAGTTCCTGAGATTACCCCCTACATGGTCACAACGTCGGGAACTCACAAACATTACCTGTTTATAATATTAGTATAGATATAAATTCATATAGCTATTCTAATGTAATTTACTTTTCGTATTATTTTAGTTGTAATGATCTAATCTGTTTTATAGAAAAACAGGTACCGGCTGACTTAATTTGAAAATTGCGTGTTTACTCCGATTTATTTTATCAATCGTTAACTAAGCGATACCAAATCGTGAAACAAGAGCTCATGAATGAGTTGAATTTAAAGAATTAATTACAATTTCGTGCTAAAACAATTGATGGTAAATATTATGTTATTACCATGAGAACAATTTATTGCTTCCTATTGATAGTAGGTACTTAGAATACGTTATATACCGACATTGTACAAAAATTCTAATATGTATATCGGGCATGTACGTGACCTTGAGACACGTTATACTACCAGCTCGTTACTAATGACCGGCATGACTTTAATAATAAAAATAATCCCTTGTTACAAGTTCAGTAAGATCACTATCAGTTTTTTAGGTAATAGTGTTAGGTTGTACAAGAAAGTCTCAAAGTACATTGCTGTTTGTCGGATAGTAAGTTTAACTGTCACGTCAAGCAGGATTTTAATCCGAAAAGGCTATTATGGGGTGGATCAATATGTGTAGGATTGTAACTTTAGTATGAAAATATATGTAATCAAAAGGATAAACCACATCGAGATTGTTGTCTTTTCATCTGATTAGTTGTTTCCTAACCGGTTGTATGGTTTTGCCGTACATAGGCATCTTCTTAGGCCCTAGATTAATTAAAATATTTTCAATATTAATATGTAACTTATTTAAGTGGTAATGGATACATCAAGCTTCGAAATACACGTTAAATTAAATACATTGATGATTGTTGTGTTCATAAAGTCAATTAATAAAGTCGGTTGATCAAAGTGTAGCGAAATGTGAAGAGACACTTACGCAGGCCGGCATGACAGCGGTGACCGGCGATGGATAGTATGTCTCTCGGTGGTCGCCATTGATTTTGGACTGTACTGTACTTACCATCAAGCATCGTGCATTTTGCCGTGCTACAATAAAAAGTTTCAAATCTTATGAATGAGCTGGAATTTTCGGAGAAGGAGAATATCGTGATAAAAACCAAACCAGTTGGACTTTTTTAAATCGCGCCTGACTAGTTACCATCCTGAAGTAGATAATCTGTTGCCAAGTATCTGTTGGTGTGTTCCCGCAGCAGCATTTTAGAGCTAGGATTCTCTAGGTTTACCGTCTTTACCATCTTGAAATGTGTCGTCATTGAACATTAATTAATGTAGCGGGCCTGTCGATCGACGTGTCGCTCTTATAATAAAAAAACCATGACAAATTGTATACCTAACCCTTCCTCATTAATCACATTATCTACTGGTGAAAACCGCATGAGATTCCGTTCAATAGTTTATGAATTTATCGCGAACTGAGTTTTTTTCCACGTACGTCAGTTCTCTGGAATGAGCTCCCAGCGGCAGTGTTTCCGGACCATTACAATTTAACAACTATCAAGAAACGAGCCTACTCTTTTCTCAAGCGTTGGCAACGCATCTGTGATTTCTCTCGTGTTGCATCGTGTACCATCAGGTGCCCAGCAGTTCGTTTGACACCAATGGTATAAAAAAACAAACAGACGTGGCAGAGGAGTTTGTTTTATAGTGTCTAATGATTTGCAAAATAAACTGATTCTTTTGGACTAACCATGTTGCACCATCGGACAATTCAATCGATTTTCATAGTAAACCGATTTCCACTCTACTGAATAATAAAGTACTAACCAGCCATATGGGGGTGCGACCGTATATTTTTTCAGTTTACAATTATAGACGTTTTTTAAGCCACCTTGTATCTAACATCGTATGTCTAGTCCAGTTAATGTATTTTGTTAGCATAATGAATGTACTCAGCGTGACTATGAGCGACTTGTCGAATTAATTGGCATCTGAAACGGTTATTGCGTGCGGTATCTTCGCGCATTAAATGTAACGTTAGATCTTGTACACTTTTATTATTCTTACATTTATAAAACACGCGGTGCACTAAAGAATGTTTTATATTTTTTTACTGACTTCAAGAAGGCCTAGGTTCTCAACTCGGTTGTTTTTTAAAAGGTTGTTACGTCAGAATTTCTTGATTTATGAATCGATTAGGAAGATTATTTTTTTTGGAAAGAAGATATTTTAAGGTCTCATTAGCACTGGACCTTGGACTTCCGAAGAATCATCAGGAATAGGAATAATAAAGCAATAAAGTCGAATAGGAAATGTATATAGATTGAGCTATTGGTAGACTTTTGATAGTCTAAAACAAGCTAGATAAATATCATCTCGCCCTTTGTGCCCCTCCTCCTCCAGCAGAGGCGAGGGTTGCTACCGCTGCGGCGCAGCGAGCCACAAAGTGGCTGAGTGCAAGACGGAGGCGACCCGCTGCGCCATATGTGCAGATGCTGAAAGGCCCTCGGGCCATATAATGGGTAGCCGCAACTGTCGGCCTCCCACCACGAAGGGAAGGGACCACGTAGTGGGAACTGGCCCTACGGTGGCCGCCGCCAGGCAGGAGGATACTGCTATGGACCACTAATGGAGCACACCATACTCAGTTTCCTTCAGACGAACCTAAACTACTCCGCCGCTGCACAAGATCTGCTCGTGCAGTCAGTGGCGGAGTGGGGCATCGGGCTTGCGGTTGCCGCGGAGCCATATTATGTCCCCTCCCAGTCCCAGTGGGTTGGTGATCAGACTGGCTCCGTGGTGATCATGGCCGGCCTTGGTTCCTCCCTGGCGGTGAAGGAAAGGGGTGCCGGGTTCGTGACAGCCATCTGGGGGAGTTCGCCATTGTGGGGGCGTACTTCTCCCCTAACAGGCTCCTGTGGGAGATCGAGGCATTCCTCGGCTCCCTGCAGGGAGCTGTCAGGCGGCTGTCGCCGCGCCCCGTGGTCCTCATGGGTGATTTAAACGCTAAATCGAGGACCTGGGGAGCGGCAGCCACGAACCTAAGGGGCGTGGCCGTTGTGGAGTGGGCAGCTGAATTAGGGCTGTCCCTGCTCAACCAGGGGGATGTACACACGTGCGTGCGACAGAACGGGGGGTCTGTGGTAGACGGTAGACCTTTCGTTTGCCACCCCGTCTATCGCATGTCGTGTCCGGGGGTGGAGAGTGATTGAGGAGGCGGAGACCCTATCGGATCACCGATATATTAGGTTCGAGGTCTCCACACCCCCAAAGCCGGAATTGCCTCCAGTCCCCGGGTGGGCGCGAGGTTCTCCTGCTGGGCGGTGAGCCGCCTCAACGTGGGCCATGCCCCCCCACGCAGGACAATGTTGCCGCGTCCGCAGTCCGCCTCCGTGGTGTCCTCACGGAGGTTTGCGACGCGTCGATGCCTCGGAGCGTACACCACCCAGACAAACGGGCGATATACTGGCGGTCGTCGGAGATCACCGATCTCCGGGCGGCCTGCTCCGCGGCCCGGCGGCTGTTCGGGCGCAGCCGCTGACGGCGGCATTGGGACCCCGAGGTGGAGGCCCGGCTGTATGGCAGGCTACAGGCTACCATCAGCCGGGCGAAGGAAGCGGCATGGGAGGAGCTGCTACAAACAGTGGAGGGAGATCCTTGGGGGCGCCCGTATCGGATCGTACGCAAGAAGTTGCGATCCTGGGCGCCCCCGGTGACGGAGACCCTTCAGCCGGAAGGGGTGGCGAGGGTCGTGGGAAAGCTGTTTCCCGACCCTCCGCTGATATCTGCTCCTCCCATGCCTCTGTCTAGGTCGGAAATTAGGGAGGTGCCTGACAGTCCTCTCCCAATTACGGAGGAGGAGATGGGGAGAGCTGTCGAGCGCCTCCTCGACCGGCGGAGAGCGCCCGGCCCGGATGGGGTCCCGGGTCGAGTGCTCGGCCTTGCACTGGGCCAACTTGGGGAACTGCTCGACCGGTGTTTGGCAGTCGGGCAGTTCTCGAAGCTCTAGAAGTTAGGACGGCTCTGCCTTATGGTGAAGGAGGGCCGCCCTCCGGACTGCGCGTCTGGGTATCGGCCCCTTGTTCTGCTCGACGACGTCGGGAAGGTGCTGGAGAGGGTCGTCTCTTCCCGAGTCGTCCAGCACCTGGAGGGAGTGGGGCCGAATATATCGGATGCGCAATTTGGCTTCCGGGTAGGGCGTTCTACAGTAGACGCTACTGTTCGATAGAGAACAGTTCAGAGTGTTATCTAGTCTAGGGTAAATAACAGTAAGTTTCTCTTTAGGGGCTAAGAAAAGAGGAAACTTAAAATTTGTATAAAATTAGGAGGGATTTAGTAGTAACTAAAAAACTGCAATTAAAAATAAAAGACAGCTCATGAATAATCTAAATTAATATATATTCGGTCGCAGACACTAGCTACTTATATAAAATTGAAAGTTTTAACATCTGTAGTGATGATTAAAAAACTTTTTACCTACAATGATTCTAACTAAAATAATGGTCTTAATTTTGTTTTTCATTTTACACCGATGTATATATTAATTTACTTAGCGTTTATATATTCTAAATTAATTTAAATTTGTTGGTCTAGCATTTCAAATCGTTTCGACAGAATTTGCATCACCAACATAAGATATTATCTTCTGAAAAGTAAAATTAATTACCACAATTTTTAATTACCAATTATTTTAATGTACTCAATTTCGGTATCATTTTAATGCACTACTTCAAAAGTTAGTTAAGAAGAAAGTTTGTATAAATATTATTTTTTTTAACTTTCCAGAGAAAGTTTAGGGGGTGTCATATGAAAAGAGATCAATTTGGTAACTAAGAGACACTAATGTATAAATAAGGCCCACTCTGTAGGTGGTAGAGCCACGCCGAAGCTAGTACTGGTTACAGCATGAATGGGTCGGCTTGCCCCGGGTAGTAACACCTTCTCACAAAAACACCAACGTGAAATACTCGTAACAGTGCTTGCATTGTTGCGTTTCGTTGAGTCAGTGAGATTGCCGGAGACCCACTTTCCGTCCCCCTCCCTTCCCCTTATTTCCTCTCGAAACCCCTCCCCCCAAACAAAGGACAGTAACGCACTTACGACTCCCCCGGTGTTGCTAGTGTCTCTGGACGGCGGAGATCACTTAACATGAAGTGACCGACCAGTTCGTTTGCCTCCTATGATAAAAAAATACTATGTTTTTTTCTCGAACATGCTATTGTCCTGGCAAGGTCTTAATAGTTTCACCGGACTACCAAGTACTATTTACAAATTTACAAGTACTCTCAACGGTTTTGTGAATCACACCATGAACGGTATGAAGGGTATCGAGGTAGTTTTTTTTTTTTGTTTCAACGACCTAGACTCATGTTTGTAACGTAACTAAATAAAGTTTTCTTTTGTTATTGTATGTTCATTGTCCGGTATTAAAATAATCACAATTACTTATTGTCATACAATAAATGATCACTCGATTTTAACATATTGGTGGACGTGCGAGAAATAAAAACCTCTGTGACAATAACTTCATTTAATATACAATACAGTGGCTTATAATATGTTATTAAAACGTGATTTTTTTTTTGTTTACAGGTGTGACAATGAGAGAGAAAAGAGGTGGAGCGATGAGTAAAATGCAAAAGCTCAGGAAGCGTTTATCGCTTAGCTTCGGTAGACTATGTAAGTGGTTTATTTTATATTTTACGGTTTATCATGATTATATAGCGGTAACAAATATATCACTATATGTCAAATGAATTAGTGAATTTTTACTTTCATGTAAAATTCCAAAATATGAAAATAAATTAGAACGACTAACAGATTTTCTCTCGTCATGGTACAAATCTTATATTAAACAGAATTATATCGTGTCGTGGTGAAAACCGTAGTACTCCGTTATCAGATCTGACTTACGAGGATGCGCCGAGATCTAAGGCATCGTCAATCGCGAAAGATTTTGACACAAAAATATACAAGTCATGAGGTACAAACATACACTTTTGTTGTACGTATTATAACACTACTGTCTTTTGTAAAAATAGAAATGTATCCCATTTATGTTAATCATTTAATTACAACCTAAACAAAATTCACGACAGCTAGAGTTTTTTTTGCGATTAAAATTATTTATGAGGTTGCCACTTTCTCCATCTATCATATAGATATGCCATGGTATATACTATTTAAACACTATCTTCTGCTCGCGACTTCGTCCGCATTGTATAATGACTTTGGGCTTACTAAACGCAACGGAAGTTCTGAAAAGGAAAAAAAAAACGATTATGAAACATTCTTCATTGGTGCTCCGTTTCTACTGGTCTTAATGTGATGATATATAGCCTATAAGCATTTCTTGATAAATAAGCTATCTAACACTAATAGAAATTTTCAAATCTGACCGGAACCTTAATGCATATTTCCGTACAAACTTAATCCCCTATTTGCTATTTTTATTGTACACTCTTGAGGGTTAAACTTTTATAAACTTTGAATGTCATATTTTTATTTATATCGGATCAACAGCCTAAAAATAAGTTTCAAACTCTTAGCTCTAAAAATGAAGATACTTCCATACCACATTTCACTCCCCCCCCCCTTCAGCCTCTTACAACCTTTTTTTCGCATTAAAAATTATGTCTTCTCTCAGGCTCTTGGCTATCTGTGTATCAAATTTCATTTAAATAGATTTAGTAGTTTTGGCGTGGAAGCGCGACAGACAGTTACTTTGGCATTTGTAATATTAGTAAGGATAACATCTAAATGTAACATTACGTGTAACATCTGAAAATAACGTTTTACATAACATCTGAATATAATTTTCGCCTTATGATCCATAAACTACTCATCAAATGAAAGTAAAATTAGATTGTCTATTAAAGTAAGAAATTTTTTCACTTTCAAAATGACGTTACAGCATTAACGATATACAAATATTAAGTGTTATGCGATATTAGTGTATAGGTGTTAAATGTTGTTAACAATTTTGTAACTCTTTATTATTTAAATAATTCTAAGGTGTCAAAAGTCGCCATCCATTTATATATAATTCGGTCCAACTTGGGAGATAGAATTATTTATATTTCGATTAATGGCCTCAATTTTTTTAATTACAAATTAAACGATTGTCTATGTTGATTATTGTTATTAATTGTAAATCTCATAAGTCTCGAACTGATGACGCCTTAAATTAGCTAGTTGACTGAAAACTGTAGGACTGACTGTTATACATATCTCATAGATGAAGCCACGATTTAATTTTGTCTCTCTTTTTCAACTTCAGTCTATCTTATTAGTGCACTGCGGTCGCTTTTTCTGTATCAATTTCTTAGGAAGACTCATTACCACAGAATACCAAATAGTTTAGCATAATTTTAATTCAACGTGAACTACAATAACGCGTGCCCCGTCAGTTAGTTAACAATATATTATTCTGCTATTCAATTCATTAGTATATCATTAATTGTATTATTCACTACCTGCTCCTCTAAGTTACTGGTCCTTGCTTCGACAGGTGAATTAACGCATAATATGATACTAAATCTTTCCTTTAAAGCAGAGCTGTCC
>JACEII010000001.1:10422655-10435458 GCA_014332785.1 Antheraea mylitta
AAAAGAATTAACCGACTTCAATATTAATCAGAGGCATAAAAATAAGGCACTAAAAACCAGAAAATAAATAATTTATCAAATTAACCAAATTATTTTTATGTCTCTGATTAATATTGAAGTCGGTTAATTCTTTTTTTTTTAATTTACTTTATAATATATAAAAAATATATATGAATTCTATCAAAATATAAAATCTTACAAATGTGGCTAACATTGGTTGAACCGTTAACTGAGGATGAGATCAAGAATTAAATTGAAACTTGCCAATGACCCTAGGGAACGACTCGTGTTTATAATCGGAATGCTGAGATTAGATAAGAAAATAGTAACAGTTCATTCGTGTTTACAGTCATGGATATAATCTTTAATTTTTTTTTTCTATCGAAGCACGACATATTGACTGCACTATGCCTGATGTTAAGCATAGTACAATCCAAAAACATCGGCAACCACCGAGAGACATATTATTCATCGCCGGTCGCCGCTGTCATGCCGGCCATAATGACGAAAGTCACTCGGTACTGGATATGCACAGGCTGATCCCGAAACTCGACGCGCAGAAGCGAGTCACTATGACGGGCTTTTTCGCCATATGCATGGTGGTTTCGACCCAGTCGGACTGTAAAACCCTACCACCCCGCTTTCGCCATTGCCTCGTTCATTATTCAGCAGGGTTCACCACGTGCAAGTGAGGTTGGCTTGGGTGTCTCAAGTCTTAAGATGTTACTCGACACCCCTTTCACCCCAAGTAATATAGTACTTATCGACAATACCTAACAGAAAAATGATTCATAGATTAGGAATTGAGGTGACGGTGATTGGCCGAGCCCGACCCTTATCAGTCACAACGCAGTCACGATCCAACGATCGTTATAACGCTGGCGCAGGATGTTTTCTATTTATTTTTTATTTTTATTTATTTTATTTTTTTTATTTATTTATTTATTATAACTATTACAACACAGCTCTTATAATTCTACAATTATATTTAATAACAACTATAATTAATAGAACCTAAAATATTATAGTCTTCGTCTATCGGATCTATTCATGTACGAATTTGTTTATGTGCCGTAGTCCTCATGAAATCAAAGGCCATTCTATATACCTAGCTATATATAAGCTTTTTCATGGCTGTATCGGGACTAATACGTAAGTATTATAGATTTCTAGGTATTTGGAATAGCAAATACAGTGACCGCTTTACACCAGGCGGCCCGCATGCTTGTTTACTACCGACGTAGTATAAAAAAAAAATACGTCGTGAGCTGACGTGGTGATGTGTCCTAACTTTCCTTCAGGACGTCGAAGAAAAGTGTGAACCGTCCGACTAAGATCACCTTTCTTCGGTTTTTGTAAAGCTTTATCTTTTCCGAACAGAGTAATGATTATGATAAACAAAAATATCGCTAAACAAAACCAAATTTAGGCAACTATCTCAATCTTCCCCCCAATGTGCCAAATCAAAATTCGGGTATTATTAGCTGGGATTTGTAGGGACATACAGTACTTGCAATAAGTATATCACATTTTTAGATCTTATAAGTCGTATTTATAGCTGTACTGGGACTAATACAGAACTATTGTAAATTTCTATGTATTTGAAATGCAAATACGTCGTGAACTGAGGTGGTGTACCCTAATCTTTCTTCGAGATGAGGTTTTTGATTAGCAGTGAGATATTTATACGCTGCCAATAACAACTGCCCGTGAATTTGTACAATTTAATTTAGATATAAAACTCGGTAAACAGAAAGATATTATCAGGTTGAGTGATATAACCTATATCACTCAACCTGTACCTAACTTTAATTTAATGAAAAAAAAAACATGTTCTGCTCACTCGTTCTAGAGATTATATATACTCTATGATCAGATTTTACGTCTACCAATACCTACTAGTCTTGCCATAAATACTAAAAAAAAAAAGAAAATATTTTTATTACAGATAATATTCATTACTTTTACAGTGTGTTAGTTTAATACATAAATATGAAATCTGTCGACTAATTGGGAAGCTTACTTAAATCTTTAATCATAAATACGGCCATTTTCTTTGTTAAAATGTTGCACCATTGTAAAAATGTTCTCATTCGTTTGTAACCACAGATCAAGCCACCGTGGACTGGGGGTAAATTTCGGTCCCGCACACCAGATTAGGCCCCTCTCGGCAGCGGCTCAAGCCTAGATCCGTTCCCTCGGCGTGGAGCCCTTGAGTGCGCTGCTCGCGGGATACACTGACACAAAATCTTACATCACTGCAACAACATTACACATATCAACCCCACACACATGCACGCATACACGCTTACACATGAAAGTGGAAGGGTTTTGTTTCTTTACCTTATCGAACTGAAATAGTTTTGAAAACTATCTGATACGAAATATATATAGGAGTTATTGAGGTATGTATGTAAACAAAACTTTTCCGTGACTTTTTTTTTTTTTTTTCGTAATGTCTACGCTATTGACCCAGTAAGGTCTTAACAGCTTTACTAAGGCGAGCGCTTGAGGCACTCAGCCGATTTTATTTTGGCAACCAGCTCAAGGGTACACGGCACACCTCGGCTTGGCTGTTGCCTGTTGCATGCAAAATCGCGACCTATCTTAGCTAACCTAGCTAACTATTCATATATGTATGAGTTGTTGAAACGTATATGTGTACCAAGCATACACGCCTCAACAACTCCTCCATATATTTATTATCGGAAATTGAGAGTTTTTCAGTTCGATAAGGGAAAAAAGTAAACCCTTCCACTTTCATGTGTAAGCGTGTAGGCGTGCACGTGTGTGGGGGTGATCGTGTAGTGTTGTAGCAGTGATGTATATTTGTGTGTCACCGTATCGCGCAAGCAACGCACTCAAGGGCTCCCTACCGAAGGATCGAACCTAGGCTTGAGCCGCTGCCGTGGGAGGCCTAATCGGGTGCTTTTCCGTGACTCCCTTTGCGTATCGCTTCAGTAGTTGTTTCGATTTTACTACTCTATTATTTTTTAAATTATCAGTTAAGAAATGACTAATATGTCTCTTATAGGCTGCAAGTCTTTAAAATACGCTACATGGTTCTAGGTGCTATCTTCATCTCCCGAGATAACATATTTTACGTTTGGATAGGATTTCTTCGATTTTTTTTCCCTTACTGCTTTGACCATGTTTTGCGTACGAATACTACGTAGATAGATAGCCAGAAAAAAAAATATAAATATGAAAAAAAAAATATGACCATCACGTCGACGCGTTAACTGTCACTTGCCTGTAACTGTTTGTCTAAGAGCTAGCGACGGTTTCGAGTGCGAATTTTATTTTTTTTTTTATTTAGCTATTTTTATATATCTCTATGTTCTTCCAAAAAACATGCAGGCTACTTGGCTGTCGGTTAACGTTGCATTTGTTTATGCATATCGCACCTTTACAGACAAACATTTTAGTTTTAAAATAACTATAGGATGTTTTTTTTTTCACTAACTTTGAAACACCATTAAAACATGGAATTATTATTGCCAGACATTTTTGCTATTCACAATAATGTGCCTGATGCTATTTTTTATAAATAAAAAGAAAAGTTATTTCAAACCGTGTTGGCAGAACCATAATTTTACTATTATTTTATTTAGACATAAATAAGTACAAATTTAATTTTCCAAGCATTCATTCAATTATTTACTCAATAGTAAGACCGATTTATTGCTACTTACTGGCTGTGATAAATTCATGTTTTAATAGCGTTTAAGTTATTGAAAAAAAATGTTTCTAAAATAATTTATAAATAGTAATTTTGACCTTTGAAGGTTTGATGCACATGTTAATCGACTACGACATCTCCTGAATCCTGTTTGGAAGGGCATAAAGCAAGATATATTAAAGATACAGCTTTTTAAAAATTCTAATGCTTCCAACGCTGCTTGTACTAAGGTGTCGCTAAAAATTCTAGTTACATTAACTATATATGCTTGTTTCTCGTTATTCTGGACAATTCCTTGCGTTTTATGGGACAAAAAGTATCCTAAATGTAATCTTGTAATATTAGTTATCACTGTGTCAAGTGTCGTCCAAATTAGTTCAGTATTTTCAGAGTGATACATAAAAATTGTAAGGAAATCATTTTTGGTTTCTATATCGATAACATAGTCTACCCCGAATATAATTTCGCCGTCTTACAGTTTTATTATAATATAAATAAATAAATGTATTGATGCCAGAATAGGAAAACACAATGACTAATCATATGAAAATGACAACTATCAAGTTCAAATGTAATATTTGTTTATTTTTAATTGTAACAGTATTTATGGCCAGACTAAGTATATACATATTCGGTACGACTCGTCCTCGAAAAATAGTTCTTAAATGACACGTGTTGACGAAAATAGAATCCGTGAGACGTTCTTGCCATAAATAGCACATAATAATTAATGTAAATTACTTATACGAGAGTATATTTTTGGATTCGTTTACATTTTCGTATATGTATATGACTCGTAAATAATATAATTCACGTGATGACTGCTAATGGTCTAAATTTACGAATATAACATACTTGTCATATAAGTAACATACTCTCGTTACATGAATGTTTGGATTACAAATAAATTGATCGTGCGATAGGTCGATAATGACTCAATTTGATCATTGCTAATAGTTTTGGGCAACAAGAAAAGCTATAATGCAAACAGCAACTGACTTTTATAGAAGACTTTACTCTGTAGTACCTAATATCCCATTTTTACCTATAAACCTTGAAGAAGAGGAAAGAGGGCATATACCAGAATTTTTATTATCAGAGGTAGATCAAGCCATCAAGACACAAAAATTTTTTTGAGTTGTTCTGATGAATATAATGTATAAAACTGGCTTTATTGATTCTTTCTGGTAGGGCCTCTGCCTATGTAACTAATTTCGCCAATATCAAGTGTGACAGATACACGTTATAAATTTAATGCCAAATATTCAGTGTAACAACGTAGAATAATTCACGATAGAATCATATCGACATAGATAAATTACTAACAGGTGAGGTTGTGAGTGGTACAGAGATTATTTATAAAAAAATATTGGAAATATATTTAAAATTCGTTTTCGAAACAGTTTCTAACTCTTAGACAATAGTTACAAGCAAGTGACAGTTGACGCTTCGACGCGATGTTTAACGGTTCGACACGGTGTTCATATACTTTACTTTAATACAATGGAGTATAAAAAGGTTTTAATACAAGTTGAAGATAGTTATGATAAAGTAAGTGGTAGAGATGTTTATTTAGTTTTATGCAGGTTACTTTTTATCTTAATTGATCTTGGTAGATGATGCTACGAACGGGTTTTAGGCTTATTTAAAAAAGAATAACATATAATCTCGATTTATGTTTCAGTGAGTCCGTGGATAGTTTGGATTCACAATTGGAAACGGTAGTTGTAACTGCAATCGGGTATCAGTTTAATTCAATTTTTTCGCGTTTAAAAATACAATTCAAACCAGTGATAACCAATTTGGTGCAGACGAAGTTGCACGGGTCAGCTAGTTTATATAAATAAAAATATTATGTCTATTTATTTAACATCTTAGACCTGGGAAATTTCTTCACCGCTTGCTTTGATTTTTTTTTTACAAGACACGCCTTTTTACATTGTTGTATAAAGTTAAAAAACTCCTTTTGAGTCATATCAACGCGTAACGGCGTACAGTAAGTGTATAAAAGAATCGTATAACGTCCCATGTTACTACGCAAAATACCGAACCAATTTGAATATGCTCTTTATCAAAGTTATAGAAAGTAAACTATGTAAGAAATTTTGCTTAAGCAAGCTTTTTGTCCGTAACATGTCGTGACTCGAAATTATGAATGTATCTCCTGCCAAAATACCGCTCAACGCGCCCAAAGAAGTTGTTACTTCAAAAATATATCTTCCCAAAGGATAAATCAAAATTATATTAAAGCGAGGGGAGTCGCGGGGAAACCTAGTAAATAGAATACATTCCTAATTTTTCATATTTATTATTGTACATGCCGACTGTATTTGTCCTCTCTTGAGTGTACTCAGTATAGTTTTTATGGATAAAACGTACAATGACGCCTACACGTTCAGTCTTGTTTTTTTATCGTCAACTATATTTCTATCATTCATTTTTCACTCTCATTTTTTGGAACGACTGTGGTTGAAGAAATATTGAATATATTTTTTGTAATAAAAGTTTTGATAAAGTTAAAATTAGAAAACCGAGACGATCGCAGTGTCTTTATTACGTGAGTATCTGTCGGCATGCGTCTGTTTATCTTTTGGACTTTCTGCTACGTTGCGTTTCGTTGCAAACGCTCTTCTATACGTGACACTTATGAGACATAAATCACGTTTGAAATATTATCATTCAGAGTCTATACAATTAACGAATTATTTCACATTTCAAGCATATATTCTACTTTAATTACTAACATGATAACTATTCCTATATGGAGTATATAGAACTCGGAATCTATTCAACCGACCTTCATGAAAGTTGCCATTTATCTATAACTAGCCTCTGGCTGCGACTTCGTTCACGTGGAATAGATACTTTGAATTAAAGCTAACACGCAGCGGAAGCTCTCAAGAGGAAAAAAATGCCCGATTTTTAAACATTCTTCATTATTGCTCCGCTCCTATTGGTCTTAGCATGATGATATAAAGCCTGTAACCATTCTCGATAACTGAGCTATATAACATTGAAAAAATTATTCAAATCGGACCAGTAATTCCGGAGATCACCCCCTACAACGTTACAAACTCAGAAACTTTACCTCTTTATAATATTTAGTATAGATGAAGTTCTACTTGAGAGATAGGATAATCTGTATCTCGATTAATTGAAATATATTCGCTTAAATCTTTCTATGTTACAAATTAAATGATTGTCAAATCTTGATTATTCTTATTCATCGTAAGTTTCATCAGTCTCGAACAGACCGCGCTATAAATTAGTTTGTTGACAGGAATCTGTGTATCCAATTGTTATAAATATCCCATAGATGTTGCCACGTTTTAAATTTTATTTATTTTTTAATTTTTTAAATATAACCAATAATGTATCAATGAAATATTCTCATGTAGGTATATATAGAATACCTATCAATTCCAGAAGTTACCGTAGAATGCGTTTCTAAATAGTAGGTAACACATTTTTAAGCTACGGCCGAATGGGCAGCGGACTTACAAAGGTTTGTTTGTGTCACGCACGACTTCAATAATGTAACTACGTACCAGTAAAAACCTTTGGGTAAACCAACGTATATTCTCGTTTGGGTAACAATAAATTTAACCATGAAGTAAGTCCCTTTCTGTTGGCTATATCGCAGGGTTGTGATGAGTGTTGAATTTAAAACGTATTCCCGAATGTCAGACCAGTTTATTATTATAATTAATGGAGAGAACCAAAACGTTAGTCGTTGGAATTGGGGTACATTAAACATTTATAACTTTGACTGCGACATTCTAGCCGGGTTAGTGCGATGAAATTACCGCATAATTTAACAATTTTAAAACCAAATATGCATTACTCATTTTAGGAACTAAGTAGATAATTTATGATTGAATCTGTCAACGGCTCGTTATTATATCTTATTGTGCTTGGTTTTTTTGATCCAAAACGAATTATCTTTTATATTTTAGATGTATTGCATTTAAATAAATGATTTTGCTTAATTAATAATTTTAAATATTTTAATAATCTATAGTATATCACATATACTATAAATATAAAAATTGACGTTGATAAATATTATCAAATTAATAAACTCAAACACCATTAGATGATCCTTTATGGCCATTTGATTATTGATGGGTGATTATTGGGTCATAATAAAACCGCCATAAAGGCAATAACATCATTAAAAAATCCACTCTAAAATAGTAAATAGTTAATTTCATATAAATAAACAACACCCAATAGTTGCTCACACATACAATTTTTCACGCAGACAATTTTTTTTTTAAATAAAGCGACAGCAAAAAAATTTGCGGACCAAGAGTCTGCAGAACAAAACAATTAGTAAAAAAACCATTAGATTCTATTATTTATCGCTAGAACGCGCTGCAGCGTATCAACATACGTCCATAGCGTTAACTGATGCCCACGAAAATTTTTTGGGGTGTAAGGGGTGTCGAGTAACATCTTAAGACTTGAGACACCCAAGCCAACATCACCTGCACGTGGTGCACCCTGCTGATCAACGAACGAGGCAATGGCGATAGCGGGGTGGTAGGATTTTACAACCCCACTGGGTCGCAACCACCATGTATATGGCGAAAAAGCTCGCAATAGTGACTCGCTTCTGCGTGTCGCGTTTCGGGATCAGCCTGTGCATATCTAGTACCGGATGACTTTCGTCATTATGGCCGGCATGACAGCGGCGACCAGCGATGGATAATCTGTCTATCAGTGGTTGCCAATGTTTTTGGATTGTACTATGCTTAACATCTGGCACAGTGCAGTCATTTTGTCGTGTTTCAATAAAAAAAAAATATATCTGGATATTTGAAAAGTGAACGTTTACCATTTTTATATAAATGAACTATTTACTGTGAGAGAAAAAGAAATAAAGGATGTGTGGAGTCGCGGCCATAGCTAACGGTCTATAAAGATTTATAAAACTATATTCCGATATTCAACAAGTAAAAAAAATGTTACAACTGTAATAGAACCAAAATATTGAACAGTGAGTAATCGTTAAGTTGTGTCGGTAGCGGTATGCAGTGGGTGTGTGTGTCCTTGGAGTATGTGAATCAGCAATCAGCTCGGATCAGTTTATATAAATTTACATCTCGAATGGTCTGTACAATAGTCTAATACTGTGCTTGGCTCGATATGAAATACAGGGTATATATAATATCTTTGAAGTTAAACTTATTATGGTGGGGTTTTGAAATTCGCAATATTTTTGTGTGATTTTTGAGTCGCAGAGTAAACATTGTGTCGGGTAGAGTGTTGAAAACACCGGTTCTCATCTGATCACCGAAGTTACGCGACGTCGGGTTCGGTCAGTACTTGGATGGGTGACCGCCAGGAAACGCCGCGTGACGTTAGCTTTTTTTATGTATTCAAAGAATAGAGTGTTCACTATAATCGTGTTTGTTTTAAGTGAAGACATCACGGTCTGTCGGTACACCGTGGGGTTTTAGTCCGTGCGAGTCGTACATAACCCATCCTCTCCCCCGGGAGGGTGGGCATCCATAAGGGATTTCCCCACGTAAAAAAAAAAAATAGTCGGTTATATGCTAATCCTAGAAAGTGGTTCTTTAAGACAAGCACACTCTAAAAGTCAGTTAGCGTGCTATAGCGTCATCACAGTATGTTCCTTTTTAGGAACCACATGATCTTGTGAAATTTAAACTTGTGTGTATAATAATAATCTATGATACGCTGTCCGAAGTGCTTGTACAAGCTACAACAAGACTGTTACTGCTTATAATTTATGTAATAATCATTGGTTAATAACTGAGTCTATGGAGACAAAATTGGAACCAAATATTTATTATTTCGACAGACACATTCATTATTACATAAAGGATATTTTTACCGTAAATGTGAAACTAACAACATTATCAATGTATTATATGGTATGAAAAACTTTGTTCCTTTTTTGGCAGATTGCAAAGAAGGACTGTGAGGTTACACATAGTTAATGTTCATATGGAGAAACGGTAATTCTGTATATCGAAAATCAAAATAGATGATGACGTTTTTGTAAAGTTCGCAGCTCACGTAATAGAATTAAAAAAATAGATTTGCAGCGAAATACGTTACAAACTTTTAACGTAACTAGCGGAGGACCAGTGGTCGACATTCGACGATAGTTCATTGATTTTTTAAAGTTTGAACTTAATTAGGGTCATTTTGTCAAAGGGTATTATACTTCTATAATCAAAGTATTTCATCATGGCTACTCAGTTATTTGCCATAATCTTTAATTATATAAACAAAAAAAACTACGTGTAAATGAAAATTGAAATTAATTATAAGTTTGAAACAAAAAGCAGGTGGTAAAGGTTTCAAATTCTAAGTAAACATAACTTTACAAAAATAAAGAAATTTATCGCAACCCATGACACAATTTTCAATTAATTTTACACGACACCATAAGTGGGTGGTATTTTTGGGTGATATTGAATTAAATGTGGTCTGTTCATTATGAGAAATAGTGATATGCCCAGTACCATCGTTTAGAAAAGTAATGGATGTACAATACATTCAAATGATGAATCCAAAACAAAGATGTTTTTAATACTACCATTAGCTTTTGAAAATAAATTCATTCTTGTTGCCACATCAGGTTGAACTGCATCATTGTAACCGCAGAGGTCTAAATCATGGATTACTTTTATGAGCAAAATCGTTATTTTGATTATACAAAGTATTATTTGGCTTATTTTTTTAATAACCGACTTCAAAAAAAAGGAGGAGGTTATCAATTCGACTGTATGTTTTTTTTTTTTATGTTTGTTACCTCATAACTTTGGACTGGCCGAACCGATTTTGATGATTCTTTTTTTATTTGAAAGCTAGTGCTTCCCGTGTGGTCCCATTTTTTTGGTCCAGTTCTGTCAACGGCATCCAGTGCAAAACCGTATAAGTGTTAAATTTGCATTTAGTGTGTATACGACAAATGACGAATAACTCAATATCATACCAACCGATTTCGATGATTGCTTTTTTATTGTAAAGGATGTTCTTCAAGGGTAGTTTGATGAGAGTTTGGTTAGGTTCTGATTATGGGATCCGTGACAAAGTAACACAACTTTCAAGAAACAAGCCTACTCCTTTCTTAAGGGCCCGCAACGCGTCTGTGATTCCTCTCATGTTGCAGGTATCCATGGGCGACGGTGATCACTTACCATCAGGTGAACCGCATGTTTTAGAAGAAAAAAATTATGTACACTAAAAATGGAAAAAGAAAGTAAATTTTCAAAAAAAAGTATTAACCGACTTCAATATTAATCAGAGGCATAAAAATAAGGCACTAAAAACCGGAATTTTACACAACATATACACACATGTAAATAAAAAGGACATTTTGACAGCCGTCAATAATTACGGAGTTCAAGAGGTTATGAAGGAGGTTGCTATGCTCGACTGTATGTATTTTTTAATTCTTACGTTCCAATTACCATTTTTCATCTTACATTCAAAAATGATATTATAAAATATAACTATTATTGTAATGTTTATTATTTTTTATGGTGAACTCACTTCAAATGATGAATTAATAAAAAAATGAGCCAAATAATACTTTGTATAATCAAAATAAGTATTTTCTTCATAAAAGTAATCCATAACTTAGACCTTCGCGGTTACAGTGTTGCAATTCAACCTCATGTATCAACAAAGAAGAATTTATTTTCAAAATCTAATGGTAGTATTAAAAACGTCTTTGTCTTGGATTCACCATTTGATTGTATTGTCTATCCATTACTTTTCCAAACGATGATACTTGTTGAATTCAAACACAAACGATGATGTTGTTATTTCTCATAAAGAACAGACTACATTTAATTCAATATCACCCAGAAATACCACCCACCCATGGTGTCGTGTAAAATTAATTGTGTCATGGGTTGCGATAAATTTCTTTATTTTCATAAAGTTATGTTCGCTTAAAATTTGAGAGCTTTACCATGTGGTTATTTTTTCAAATATATGATAAATTTTAATTTACACATAGATTTTTTTTATGTCTATATAATTAAAGATCATGGCAAATGGCAGATAACTGAGTAGCCATGATGAAAACCTTTGATTATAGAAGTATACTCTTTGGCAAAAGAACTCTAATAAAGTTCAAACTTTACAAAATCAATTAACTATGGTCGAATGTCGACCACTCGGCGCCCACTAGTAAATTAATAAATACGAAATCCCTTATTTATTTATGTATCTTAAAATTCTGTGAATATACTATAAAAAATATGTTGTCATAATTAAACAATTAACACCACAAAAAAAATTTAAACATTATTATTGTATTTCTTATCTTAAGCAATTAATTATGATTATATCATAAAATCCGAATTTAAAATAATTACTATATTTTTAAGATTTACCCCTAAAAATGTATACAAAAAAGACAGCTTGAGATATTAGATGTGTATATAATTATGTATCAGTATTTACGCTTTTTATAGAGGCTAAGCAATTTAGACAAAAGACACAACAAATTCATTTCTTAACGTAATTTAACGCCATTAGCTATTGTTCAAACAAACCTTTATGTCGTTGATAACGTTATTATTTTAATGGATGAGATTTAGAACTTTTTATAAGATTTACCCATGAAACTTGTAACTTTTATAATGGGGCTTGCCTCGACGGGTCTATTGTAGCCGAAGCCGGTAACTTCCGGCGCCCATCACTAGTTCAACATGTTTATTATCATGCTGGTGATTGATAGCATAGTTCCGCAAAATCAATACATATCAATAAAATTCAGGTGGATGTTATTTTTAAAGGGTGGAGTCTGAAACGGCTGAGCAAATTTTTACTATATTTCTATACACAATAGAAGGCTTTCTGAAAATTACTATTATCCAAGCTATACGCTTTTCAATAGGAACTAAGGTAATAAAATTTCAAAAACGGTGGACAAAAAATGGATTAAGTAGTAATGTCAAAATATATCTACAATTAATTCCGACAAAACACATAACTCCGTATGAAAAAACGTCATTTTTAAGCGAATGAAGTTATAAAGTAACATACACGGGTCAGGTACACTGATAGAATAATTCGGCATATTTTTTTTTTATTGAAGCACGACATAGTGACTGCACTATGCCTGATG
>JACEII010000001.1:10435858-10474363 GCA_014332785.1 Antheraea mylitta
TTTTTTTTTTATTGAAGCACGACATAGTGACTGCACTATGCCTGATGTTAAGCATAGTACAATCCAAAAACATCGGCAACCACCGAGGGACATTATCCATCGCCGGTCGCCGCTGTCATGCCGGCCATAATGACGAAAGTCACCCGGTACTGGATATGCACAGGCTGATCCCGAAACGCGACGCGCAGAAGCGAGTTACTATGACGGGCTTTTTCGCCATATACATAGTGGTTGCGACCCTGTCGGGCTGTAAAACCCTACCACCCCGCTTTCGCCATTGCCTCGTTCGTTATTCAGCAGGGTGCACCACATGCAGGTGAGGTTGGCTTGGGTGTCTCAAATCTTAAGATGTTACTCGACACCTCTTACATCCCCGAAATTATAGCACACTACACATACATACTTAATTTGTAATTCTGTATGCAGGGGTATTTATAATTTTAACTAATAAGTATTCTGAAATCATGAATTTCTTTCTCTAAATTTATAACGCTTCGAGATTATCTATGCTAGTTTTTCATCTTTACAATTATCAAAACACATTATTTCTTCAGCGCCACCGTTTGTATTTCTAGTTCAAGGTAATAAAATACTAAGAAAAATGTTTTCAGTGTACTGTTGTAGCCATTATTCTTGGCATAATATGATACAGCATGCGGGTGTGTTGAGTCACTCGACCCGACCGCACAGAAACTATGTATTGTTACCGTGCATTACAAAGAGAACTTATCTCGGAGGAGCGGTTTTTTTTTCCTATCGTCAGGTTCACTGTGTCTAAGCTCTTCGAATTACATCGGGGCTATTTTATAAAATTTGCTCAGATTTATATATTATATTTATTTAAATTAATATTACTCATTCGTAGTAATTGAAATATTTGACTAGCGTTCCTAATATCACAATAATAACGCGTCATGCCCACTTGAAATTGTTTTCGTCTTTATTGCCTCAATTGTCTGTTGCTCAACTGTCGGTCAGTTACGTAAGTGCCTTGTAATGTGTTTGTTGTATGCAGTGTGCAGGGCAAGGTTCGTTGCACTAGCTTGATATTTGAAACTCGCTTTGCTGCTTTCATCTAACACGTAATATTTATTTGTTGATATATCACATCGTTATTGTGAATTACTTTAGAAGAATAATATTAAAGTTACACTTATAAAATAGTTGTCTATAAATCAATACATAATACACGTGTTGAAAACGTGTTGGACTTGCGATAACAAAGCGCAATTACTAAGCGATCGCCGCAGGTCACAGGAATTTATTACCTTCATAACTAACTCCGTTTTGCTTGAATAAAATTGTCGGTGTATAATTTATTCATATCAATATTTTTCTAGAAATATCCCTTTAAATAATCTTATAGAATAATTTCTACAACATCGAGTTCATTGAACTCTGGTTTGTTTTACTTCAATTAACAACTAGCAATCGTTTAGCAACTTGTCAAATTATACACAACGGTATCGATATAATGCTACCAACGAAAATAAAATAGCTGTTTAAATGTTCTAATTTGACAGATATTTGTTTCTAGATCCATCAATTTTGATACATTAATGTCAATATTATTTTATTTTTATGAGTCATATGTGATCGATCCTTATACAGCGTGTGTTTGTTTGTTTAGTGTCTTCCATCAGTATGTCAGTTATTTAGCGTGAATTGTTTGCATTGGGTTAATGACTGTTCTCGAGTCCTTGGCTACATTATCAAATATCTGAAAGTATATTAGTAGATTCATTCAAGTAAGATTTACGTAAGAATAATTCTTGATAAGTTGAACAAAAGTATGTTTTTAATGTAGACATAGAATCTAAGAATACATAATTACTATCGATTGTACGTTTATATTAAAAAACATATTTTTCAGCACTTCTTATAACCTGATTATTGATGGTTTAATTATGAAATCAATGTAATGAATTATAGTACATGTAGATACGCTTGTTTTCTTAAGAAATATGTAATTCGTATTAAAAATAAAGAAAAAAAAACTTATAGATCGGTGAAGTTTTATTCAAAGTTATTTAGGTTAAATGTATTTCAAAGATTCCGTATTGACGTCATTTCTTTTTGATATTAGTTTAGGAAATATACAAAAACCATATTGTCTACTCAAGTCGATATCTCGATGAAGAGTTTCCGGATCAGTGGAGCGTATATTCCAATATAATATTGAACTATGAAATGATACGGTCTACACGATACACTAGCCTATAGAAATTTAGGCGTATGATCACAGATTACATACATGTGTATATCGCTGTGTGGGAGAGAACTGTGACGTAATTTGTTTACTATGTAAACGTGTTAGCTCTGTGCTTCATTTAGATTTATTTGAATCCGATTTCATTGAGAAATCACCCTCAGAAGACTAATTACAACATAATATTATATTCAAGTCTTTTTATTACTTTATTTTTGGTAACCAGTCTTCTAGTAGATTATTACTACCATTGTCAAGTAGGTAATTATGTTACAAGTTTCTTGTAATCATTTCAATGAGCTAATAAGAAGATGGCTATCTTGTTAAAACTTTCCAGGGCATTTTTTTTTCTAGTCCGGTGAAGCTGTATAGGTTTTGCAAGGCCAATATCGTAGTCAGTTCGAAAAAAACGAGTTTTTTTTTTGCAAGTCCGTGGTACTATTTCCCAACCACTTCACTTGTGCACAGTAACCAAACTATATTACGTAAAGCACCACCAACATTACGCAATATAGAGCCAAATAACAGAAGATTATGGATAAAATATGAATACTACAACATGGCGTTCCAAGATCTCGCCAAGAAAACCTACATTAAAATTACTTTAAAGAAAGATGTAAAAATAATTGTAATAGAAGAAAAGACAATACTATAGACTGATGTTACTCTGCCTCTGTGAATGTTAAAAACAGTAATATCAATATTTGTATAATTGTTTTGCATAGAAATAGTAAGATAATATTAAATTATATTATAATCATGCTGGCTGGTAAAATAATTGCGTATGTGCCTGCACTAGATACACTTATCTTATCGTTGTTTGAGTACGCGTTATTGCAGAAAGCAAAAACGAGCGTACTAAAATATTTTTACATGGAAATCATTGTATAATTAGTCTAGTTAAAATATTATCTTACGCGTGTCATAAATCTGTAAGTTTTTGTATGATTTTTATTATGTTGCTAGGTTGATATTTTTGCTTGAGGATCTTTTTTTTTTATATATTGTAGGGGGCAAACGAACAGACGGGTCACCCGATGGTAGGTGATCACCGCCGTCCATAGACACTTGCAACACCGGAGAAGTCACAAGTGCGTTGCCGGCCTTTAAGAAAAGTGTACGCTCGCTTCTTGAAAATTTGCAATTCATAGTTGCTTGGAAACACCGCCGCTGGGAGTCGATTCCACAGGGTCGCAGTACGAGGCAGAAACGACATTGAAAACCTCACCGTGGAAGACCTCCACTCATCGAGGTGGTGTGGATGAAATTTAAGTTTCAGGAGGGTAGTACGATGGTGGAATGTAGCGGCAGGTAAAAGTCCAAACAACTCCTCTGAACACTCTCCGTGTTAGATGCGATAAAGAACGCAAAGAGACGCTTTGGTCATACATCGAAAACTCCACTAACATGTTTTTAAGATAATTTTATAATACTAAATTAAGCTTAAAGGACTTGTATCCAATGGCCTTAATAAATGAAAAAAAAAACACTGACCTGTATTTTCGTTTCTATTTCAATTGTCTATAATTGTATCATATTCTCGTTATCGCATTGTGTTGGCGGGTATTGTTACATGTTGGATACAACCAGTATAATTCTAGGAAATAATGTAGGTGTGACGAATTTCGCAACGTTAAACTGCATTAAAATTAATCATAGTCATATTATATTTTTAATTGTTCCTTTATACAGAATATTTTCCAGTTATACAGATGTATTTACGTCAGATTTCATTACAATAATCACGGAACCGACTGTTTCCCCCAAACCTAAAAGCATTCTTTGGTTAGATAACCTCTCCGAGACGGTCGTTTGCAGGCAAGTGGAGCGCCGGCTCTGTAAGGTTTAACCTTTCCGTTTGTAACATCGGTGTCGCATCCCTCCTTTACGCGGAAATAGGTCGGCTACATTACCTAATGGATTTTGTCACTGCCGAAGTTATTTGAGGGATGATTCTGGTATTGCTTATGGGTCTATCTAATTTTATTGAAGCTATGAATGTAAATTGGTTTGACTGATATTCTCTCATATAAGTTCACGCTTTGGTAAGTATTTAAATTTTACTGTGTTTATTGTCTTATATTAATAAAACTGGTGGAATGGTGCGTTTGTAAATAAGATACAATTTTTACAACCAACTCTTTAATGTTTTATGTTCTGTAATATAAGAAGCTGAAGTTCTGTAATTGGTTCTATAAATATCAATAAAAAGTAATTAACCTTCCATACTACTAGTTAAGTTAAAGAACCAAACACTGTGACCCTAAAAATCCTTTTTTCCTTATTACTGATAAGTTGAATATCAGTAATATTTATGACCTAAATCCTTCTTCGGATTCACTTAGGTATTAGGCTAAAACGACTAAACTAATTTTAATCTATTGATATACATGTATAAAATTGTTAAAACAACTTGTACACGACCTACTGCCTTCTGATGGTACTAAATCTATATATAACCTTCACCTAAACGCCAACATTTTGTAAATCGAGCATTTGTTGAACAATGCGTAAATATAAAGTATAAAAAATATCTGATTCGTAATTGGTGCACTTCAGTCGTCGATTTGATTACGTAACGTTTATTTTGTTGTGTTATTATTGTTTGTTGTCGGCGCTTACGAGATGAACGATCCCGATATTATCAAGGGCCTGATTTTATAAGGGCTCTTTGGGGATCTTCTCAATTGTATCGGGAATACGTTTTGACAGAGCTGCTCTGGAGCGTAAACACCACTTTTATTATAATTATTCTTATAGTTTATAACAAATTTAATAAATTGATTTCTTTACGATTATACGTGTGCTCCCAAGATAAAAAAAACGTATCATGAATTGAACTCAAGTTGACTATTGAATTAATATTATCTTTGCATTTTAAAAAACATATATTAGTTACATATTTAATTAGATAAACAAATAACCAAATATTTAAATATAACAAATACGCGCTTATATTATTATCTGTATGAATAGCATAATACAATAAATTAGCGGTTAGACATTTGGTAAAATAATCAGGTCTAGTCTGAATTTTAGCATGACCTATATCGTCAACGACGGGGAAAATATCGTGCAAAATGTCTCCATCCGCCTTTTCGTGTCACCCAATTGTAAGGCCACAAAGTAGACCGCAGTGAGAACTAATTCTCTTACCATTTAGTGTTATGACCTGTAAAGAATGCATGAAATCATCTTCGCACTATTGAATGGGCTTATTACCGCTCAAGCGGTCTCCAATTTAACCTTGGTACAATAATAATTAGGATACGTTGACCATGTTTCCTGCTGAGCTTTCAATGGTTTTACTACAGTTACAGTGGAAGTGATAATACAAAGAACTGAAAACAAATACTTTTTTTAGCTCATGACGCCAGTGATATTACCATTTGCCAGTGTCAAAAGGATTACAATGTTTTCACGATGTCTCACCGTTAAAATCTCATTATAAGTTTCGAGAATTTGGTACTTGAGTGTAACATTTTAGTACCATAACCTATCAAATGTTGGTTTTAAATGCTCCGGGAGTGCTAACCCTTTAACTTTAGGTGGACTATAAGTGTTTATGTGTATGTCCTTAACGGTGGTATATTTTATACATATAGAACCTTGTAGGATAAGTGCTAGTGATTATTTGATATTAGAACTTGGTATCCACATTTTCAAAATACATACAACTCTATTCTTCTTCCTATAAAATGCTAATAGAACATAAACGCAAGAGATTGTTTCGATAAGAAATTGTATACTGACGCAAATTGTACGCAGTCCGTCATTTCTGAGTAAACACATCATCTTTTAGTTATTAGCAATTTCTAATAAATATTTGCGTATTAAGATATTGAAAGTAATATCATACATGTAATGTGTTTATGTTAACATTTGAAAGGTTAAATGAATAATGAACAAGTTACGACAGTTTTGACAGTTTCTACCATTTACAGTCCGCAATAAACTTATTGACCACTTCGAATATATCTGCGCAGAACACAAATTTCGTTATAAGTACGTATTGTCTAATATCTGTCTAATCTAATCTTAATATATAAATTTCTTCTGCTCGTGTGTATGTCACTGAACGCCTCCTAAACGGTGTGGACCGATTTTGATAAAATTTTGTATGCATGTTTCAGTAGATGCGAGAATGGTTTACATTTACAGTTGGATCCGGTAGTTGGCGCTGCTGTTGAATTTTAGATTTTTTTTATTATCAAGGCAGTACAACGTCACATCACGAGTTCACATTTATTTATAATTTGGACCAATTTGAGAGGTAGGATATTTTATATTTCAATGAATGGTTTCAATATTTTTAAATTACAAACTAAATGTTTATTATTGTTATTAATTGTAAATTTCACGAGTCTCGAACAGATGGCGTTTTAAACTAGTTTGTTGACAAAAATCTGTAGGAGCGACTGTTATAAATATCTCAATGGCGTCACGTTTTAATTTTCTATTTCTTTTACAGTTTTAGTTCAACATGTGATGACTGATACCCAGCAACGCGTAGCCTGGTTAGCTAGTATTATATGTATAACATTGAGAAAACTTAGAAGAAATAAATAGCAATTTTAGGTTTCTATACTTTCACTTTATTTTGTATTAAATATAATCTCTTGACGATATTACGCGCAAGCCCTATGTTACAGCTATATATTATCATATGTATAGATGGACGAGGTTTTGTATATTATTTATATCTAATAAAAAATCAAAGTATATTACATTTAAATGAATGCAATAAACATGTTTAAAAAATAACATAACAGAATTAAGAAAAGCAAACATTGAAGTATTACAATCTGTTAAACGTAAACATTGCTTAGCTTAAATCCGACGACCTAAGCAAACGAAACACTGTTCGCTGGAGTATAATCAAATAAGTTGAAAGCCGCAGGTAAATCCGTAAGTTAACAAAGTGCGCTGAATCGATCCGATCACAAATTCCGTGTTAAACCGGAGTTGTTGAAAGCCGTGATGGTCGCCAGGGTGGCGATTAGATTCAGAGCCCTCATCAACTTTGACACGCGAATCGGAGGACTTATTGAAAATCCCAGTTATATATACATGGTCGCTGTAGTAGAACTGTACATCAGAAATGGACTTATTAATCCGACGGTTGTTTTTTAAAAACCAAGGTCTCAAAATAGCGGATCCTGTTTTAAAATAAGTAGTATTTCAAATGTTTTAATAAATACGGTATTTTTTTAAACTTATGCTTCCAATCGTCTGTTTGCCAGTACATCGTCTGTACGGACCTTAACTTCTTATGATTTTGGACAGTCTAGGGCTTAATAATTGAATAGAGCTTAATAAATAATAATTGAATGACGAAAATAAGTAATGTATTTACGGACGAACCTAGATTGCATAATTATTATATTCTGATATTATTATCTCATCACAGAACCTAAGGGTATACCTAAGAGAGAGAGAGACAGAGTAAAGGCTGTATACATTCATAAAAAACAACGAAATAAAAAGATAGAAAACTCCTTTACAATTGAATGATTTTCATTACTTTATTATGATTATTACATAAACATCCTTGCAGAATTAGCTTGTAGTGGTAGAGCCACGCTTGTAGCGGTAGAGCCACGCTTGTAGCGGTAGAGCCACGCTTGTAATGGTAGAGCCTTGCTTATAGTGGTAGAGCTACGCTCTGTAGTGGTAGAGCCACGCTGAAGCTATTACTGGTTTTAACATGAATAGGTTGGCTCGACGAGGCTAGTACCACCCTCTCGCAGAAAACCGACGTGAAGTAACAGTGATTGCATTGTTGCGTTTCAACACAGGCTGAAGACGCACTTGCGACTCCTCTGGTGTTGCAAGTGTCTCTGGACGGTGGTGATCACTTGACATCAAGTGACCCACCTGTTCGTTTGCCTCGTATGATATAAAAAATAAATCCTAAATAACTACGTGCTTGTTGCAATATAATCTGTTCAGATATTACACCCTTTATCTTTTATAAGAACTTAATCGAATGTGTTCATTCCTGACATCATGACGCGCGTCTGACCCTTTTCAAGTTTTACAATTCGCTGCTCCTGTCTCTGATGAATATTGATATGTTTTCTTTTTACCCTCTGCATAAAAAAAACCTTTTTATCGAGTCACTGTCTGTGAAAATTTCTTTGAGTATATCTATACTAATATTATTAAGCTGGAGGTTTTGTTTGTTTGGTTGAACGCGTTATTCTCAGAAACTACTGGTCCGATTTGAAAGATTATTTCATTGTTAGATAGCTCATTTGCCGAAGAAGGCTATATATCACCAGGCTATGACTAATAGGTGTGGAGCACCAATTAATAATGTTTCAAAATCGTGTTTTTTAGATAATAATGTACCATTTTATAGGTCGAGAAAATTTTAAAAATAGTTAAGTATTTTTTTAGTTTAATCATCACAAATAAAAAATCCAATCTTTTCTCGTTATAAAATTAGTATAGACAATGTTTTATATCGTGTACTCTTTTAAAACTTTCAATATTACGCCGTAATCACAGGTTAATTTATAACGCCACGGATGAATTTTTACAATCGTAAAAGATCTAGGCGCTTCCCGTGAAAAGGATTTTATTGTTTCTTGAAAACCTACATCGAAACTCGTTCTTTCATTTTAATAAGTGATAAGTATCGTATTTGCTAAGATCTAATGGTAATGTCTGGTCTGATTGCAGATCAGGAGGTTGATCCATATCACGTCGGGGTCAGCTGTGTTAGGTGTATTAGGAGGAATGTGTTTCCACCTGTGTTAGGAGGTGGCTTTCAATTGGTTATTCGTGTTTAAACTGTCTTCTTATGTCAACTCTATCGTCCTCCGTCCTGCTTTGTGTTGAGTGACCAAGGTGTTGTCAAAGGAAATACAACATGTATGTACGTACATTTATTGGCGCGAGCGTCAATGAATTACAATTTTATAACGTCTTAATTAGGGCACAATAACAAAATACAATGGTTCTCCAGATGACCTGAGCGTTCTTACTGACGACGCCTAAAATGCCTGAAAGAATTAAATATCCAATTATAACAAAACACAACTGGTTACTCTATTTAGACACACGATTAATTAATAATAACTGGCTTTACGTATTTTCTAAGAACGGAGCAAACTACGAAGTGACCTCTCTTTCTCTTGTAACATAACTTACGTCATGCTGGAACATGCAACACTACCGTGAACAAAGCAATGATGTTATTATAATCGTAAAGAGATCGTGCTTATTAAACAATGATGTCTGACATAATGTCGTTTACTATATTATCTTCTTTATATATAATGAAGATACATTTTCTATCATGCTGAATTGCGTCAAAACTAGTGCACGTATTGGTATAAGAGTATGACCATTTAATGCGGAATTCTTCGTAGTTGTTTCTAAATTGATTATTTTTTGGATTCGTTTGCTCCCTTTTCCATTTTTATAATGTCTAAATAAAGCGCGTGGTGACCTAGGTAGTTTTATTTATATAAAAGTCCTGTATATCGCATCATCATCATCTTCTTACGATTATACCTATAATATATCATAGAATATACAACCTACGTTGGTATGGGATGTCACAACATGTTTCGTTCTTCCACTCACTCCTGTCAGATGTCATCTCAGTATTCACACCTTTATACACATGTTTTTCACACAATTTATCCATACTTTTTTCGGTCTTCCTATATCCAACTCCCTTCATATTTGAAACTATTGTAGTTACATGACTTTCATATTTCCCATGTATAAAGTAAAAACAAATACTTTGTTTACAAGATTTCTTTTTAAACAGTGTTATGCCTGTACTTCCTCTCTCCTGCTCGTGCGTATCATACCTTTCGTCCCCACTTCACACATGGCTGAACGTGTAGTGCTTATAAAAGTGGTAGATTATAAACATTTTAGATTTAGATAAGGACAAAGTGCTTTGGAAATAAAAATATAAAGATTATCGAAATCTATTTAGTTGTTTTCGCGTGATACGTGCACAACGGCCGATCTTTATCATTTCATTCATTTAGTAGCGACTTCGGCGGTCATTGTTTCGCACTAATAATAAAAGAAAACTTTACAAATGATGTACCTAAAACTTCCTTACAAGTCACTTAATCTACTGAGAAAACTTCAAGAAATTCTGTTCAGTCGTTTTTGAGTTTATCGCCAACAGACAGACAGACGTGGCAGAGGGTTTTGTTTTATAATATCTAATAATAATAATAAGATTAATTAAAGCGTATAAAATAATTTTATATTTTATACGATAAACCTATAATATTGTTTTTTTTTTCTGTTTATTCCTGATTAATTACTAAAACCACAGCCTATACAAGGTTGCCAGTAATGCAACTCGCTTCCGTAATCACATACCCTTTAGTATATTGCTATACATATATATTTATACTCGGATTTGTACTTTAATGTTAATTATTCGTGTGTTCGAGTATAATGTTCTTGCACAGCCTTTCAATAACAAGGCCCGTAGCTTATTCGCAATTTACGTTGTAATATAATAGCCCGGGTACAGTGGTTTATGAACGGTTGTGCAAATATTTTCACGTTTAATGTAGACTTCATACTATTCAAAGTTAACGTTTGTATTTATTTAGTGTTCTCTAATATTGTTCTTCGCAATACATAGTATGTGACGATAAAACATACCTAACTTTGCTGTAAAGTAAAATAATAAAGTTACGAACGCTTTTTTTTTCGAAATGACTACGCTATTGCCCCAGCAAGGTCTTAACAGATTCACCGGACTACTAAGGCGAGCACTTAAGGCACTCAGCCGATTTTATTTTGGCAACCAGCTCAAGGGTGCGCTGCACACCTCGGCTTGGCTGTTGCCTGTTGCATGCAAAATCGCGACCTATCTTAGCTAACCTAGCTAACTATTCTAACTATTCATATATGTATGAGTTGTTGAAACGTATGTGTACCAAGCATACACGCCTCAACAACTTCTCCATATATTTATTATCGGAAAATTGAAAGTTTTTCAGTTCGATAAGGGAAAAAAAAGTAAACCCTTCCACTTTCATGTGGAAGCATGTAGGCGTGCACGTGTGTGGGGGTGAACGTGTAGTGTTGTAGCAGTGATATATATTTGTTTGTCACCGTATGGCGCAAGCAATGCACTCAAGGGCTCCCTCCCGAGGGATCGAACCTAGGCTTGAGCCGCTGCCGTGGGAGGCCTAATCGGGTGTTATGAACGCTGAAACGATGACGGATTCAAAACACGATAGATACAGTGCGCCGTCAAAGAGCAGTTATATCAATATAATTAGAAAGGAGAACAGATTTATAAAAATAGAGTTCTTGTTACTTCGCACTTCCGTCTGGAATTGTTGTGCCACGTAATGAGTACTGCACACTTTACGTAAAACAATTCCAAGCGGAAGTGAGAAGTAACGTCAACGATAAATTTTAATGACGTATTTGCGCAAAGTAACGCCTCGATCAATTAAACAGATCAATAATTTGTTAGATTTTTCCAGCCGATTTGCTTCTATCCTCTGGGACAGCATTTCTTTTCTAGATGAAAGGCAAGGTAGCGTAACATTGAAACAAAAAAAAATACAGTTATAATAGTAATTATGATAATATTAAAACAGTTGTATTGAAGTGATATAAATGTGTCCAAAGCAAAGAACAAGCTACATCTTCTTTTAATAGGAGGTAGAGCTTCGCTGAAACTATTATTGGTTTCAGCATGAATGAGTCGGCTCTCACGGGTAGTACCACCCGATCCACAGAACACCGACGTGAATAACAGTGCTTGCATCGTTGCGTTTCGTTCGGTCAGTGAGAGCGCCGGAGGACCACCTCACCTCCCAACTCTTAGTCTCCCTTCCCCTCCCCCCAACATAGGTTGGCAAAGCATTTGCGACTCACCTGGTGTCGCTAGTGTCTATGGACGGCGGTGATCACTTACCGTCAGGTGACCCTATTATATAAAAAAAAACCTCAAACTCTATCCGCTATCAGAGATTAGTACTAAGTACATAAATTACTTTGCTAAGATCTTACCTTCATGAAAATATAATACTTAGCGGAACGTTGACTCGTTCATATTAAGATCGATCATTTGTGTTGATGTAACGTTCCCACTGTATAAAACGGTAAAAGTGAGAAAGCTTTTCAAGGTGAAAACGCGGAAGTAAAGGTCACGGACTATTCGCGTATAGATAAATAGCAGAACATGTACGCGGCACGCGATCCCACGAACACACATTATTCTAGACTGCATTATAGTTCTTAACAGGAAAGGTTATCGTATCGCACGCGCTGAAACGTGATTCCATCCCGATCTCGCGTTAATCCGACCCGGAAAACCTCTATACACCATTGTTTTGTTAACATATTTACGTTGTATTTACGAGATGTTTGCACATACTATCGCCCGTCCAGTGCGACCACCGCCGCTGGCTGGTTGCTGTTTCAACAACGTAATCTGAATCTTGTGACTTAGTACGCGCCGAACGTTCGTTCACACCTGACAATCACGAGCGATGAACGGTACGTGTGTTTTGTGTTCAGAGAGTTCGTGAAGTTATATTTGTGTAGTTATCTAATTAGAAATGAATAACAGTGTATTAATTAAGGTACATTCCCTAGGGGCACTGATTTTCGGCTCGCTTTGTGTCTACGTATAATTTTGTTCTTGTTCTCTTCAAAGGTATATAATCCTACGTTCATGTGAATGACGTACTTCCGAAATAATATTAAAACCGTTGTAATTTAGTATGAAACATATTTATTAATAATATTAGTTTGTTCGCGGCTTCGCCTGTGTTAATGTAGATTTGACCAGCAGCTGTACTGTACTATGCCTGATGGTAAGCATAGTACAACACAAAAACATCGGCAACCACCAAGAGACAGATTATCCATCACCGGTCGCAGTTGTCATGCCGGCCTGTGTAAGGGTCTCTTCACGTTACGCTTGAAGGACCCCATGTCATAGGAAGGAGGGAACACACTAGCCGGGAGATTGTTCCACAGTTTCGCGGTACGGCAAAGATATACCCTATTCCTTTGCTGTGCTCCTGACGTTTATGCAAACAACATATTCACATTTATAACATAATACCAAGGATTTTACTAAGAGTAACAAGTGGAATTATTTAATAAAGAAAAATAAACGGCAAATACAATTCATTTCGTTTTTTAATTATATCAATTAACGGGTTGTTCATTCTGTAAAATATTGGTACGTAAAAGTGATCTTTATGTCTCGTTTCTCTTTTATATCCACAGACAGTCGTACTTAAATCATATATAGCCTATAACTCTCATAATTACGGTGAATCCAATGACACCATATATGTGACAATTCAACAAATCGTTTAAGCTATATATAAATTGTGCCAAAGAAATTAATATACATACATTCGAACACAGAATTTCAATATCTATATTTTTAGTATATAAGTAAGCGAAAACAATAATGTATCCTTTTTCTTAGGTTTCCGATTTTCATTTGTTTTTCGTTTAGATGTTATCGAAATTGTTGGTAACAGTTGTTTTTCTCTGTATTCGTACGTATATTTTAATTATGTTGAGTAAAAATGACAAAATTCTTACAATAAAAGATTATTTATTATAATAATTCGTTTTTGAAATTCCCAAGAAACAACAAGTTCTACGTATAAGTTGATTTAAGTCGCATTGATATTTCTTATTCAAATGTATTTTTAATTGCTTAATAATTCTAATGTTGGGTCAATTTTCAATAATGGTTTATAGTCGAATTCCGGACAGTGGCCAAACACTAGTATCTGTAATTAAGTATGTCTTTTGAATTTATATCATTAAAATAAGTCATGGTTCGTACCACTGTAATTATATATAAAAGATAAAGTGTTGGTCATTTTAAAATATGATTGGTTACTTCTCGTCTCGCTAAGATATACAATAAACACTTGAAAATGTATAATTAATGTTATCGTAGCGCGTTGTTAATTTACCAATTTGCAATGGAGACTCCGTTAAATTGTCCGACTAAATTCCTATTGAATAACACTTATTAAAGCGTGTGCTACTTATTCAGACGAGACCGTAAATATTTCACGTTAATTTTATTTCCTCCAATTACGAAAAAGTAATTACAGTAACTGTTACACAAACGAGTGCATAATTTCGTGATAATCGTAATTGTATACGGTTTTAAAATGTTTTTAAATTTATAGATATTACGCGGTAGGAGTAAATACTAAATCGGTTAATTAATTAAAAGTAGATTGTTCTATATATGTATTTTGTACCCGACAGCGTAAAAAAGGGATACTGGGGTGTAAGGGGTGTCGAGTAACATCTTAAGACTTGAGACACCCAAGCCAACCTCACCTGCACGTGGTGCAACCCTGCTGAATAACGAACGAGGCAATGGCGATAGCGGGGTGGTAGGGTCTTACAGCCCGACTGGGTCGCAACCACCATGTATATGGCGAAAAAGCCCTTCATAGTGACTCGCTTCTGCGCGTCGCGTTTCGGGATCAACCTGTGCATATCCAGTACCGGGTGACTTTCGTCATTATGGCCGGCATGACAGCGGCGACCGGCGATGGATAATCTGCCTATCGGTGGTTGCCGATGTTTTTGGATTGTACTATGCTTAACATCAGGCATAGTACAGTCACATTGTTGTGCTTCAATAAAAAAAAAGGCTAATATTTTTCGAGTCGAGTCCTTTGACACGCTATGTAATTTAATGGTTTGATGTTTTTTTTTTTTAATTCGTTACGTTTGTGTTAATTGTGTGATATAGGGTTTGTAATATTATCGTACGATGACTTCTGTGAATAGAAATACAAAGAATTCACCGTCGAATCTTTGTTCTCCTTTATTTTCCTTAACTAGCTGGTGTTAACCTGTGACTGAGTTCTTGTGGAAATGGTTTTGTCCGTTCATGGGAATTAGGTTTGTTTTATGTGTCATGTGTATTTTCAAATGCATTATTCTCATTACTACTACAGTCTAAACAACATTTTACCGATTTTAATTTACATCTGTTATGTGTTGCAAAACACTGCTTACCCCTTATGTAAAGCGTAATAATATATAGCATAGATAAGACTTTAGAGTCCTCTATTTGTTATTGAATGTTTAATTATATATGCATCCGTTTTGGAAATTAACCTGGACAAATACTTGACATATTAATTTTACTTATGGTATGTAATACATACTGAGAAAAAAACTTATTCATCATTATCATCATCTTCTTACCCTTATCCCACCTAAGTAGGGTCGGCACAACATGTTTTCCTTTTCCAATCTCGCCTATCAGACGTCATCTCAGTATTTACACTTTTTACACACAATTTTTCACACAATCCATCCATACCTTTTCGGTCTTCCTCTACTCTTATATCCATCGACCATCATACCCAAAGCTTTTCTAGTCACATAGTCTTCATCTCTCCTCATGACATGCCCATACCATGCTAACCTATAAGTCCTCAACTTCTCTGTCAATGTTGCTATTTTCAAACTTCCGTTGATATATTCATTCCTAATCTTGTCCATTTTAGTTACGCCACACATCCGCCTTAACATTAGCATCTCTGCCACGTGTAGTTTTCTCTCATCCGAAAACTTATTAAAAAAAACTTATGCATATAGGTGTTTGATAGCTAAAACGCATCAACCTTAAAATCGGCTGAGTGCCGCAAGCGCTCGCCTTAGTAGTCCGGTGAAGCTGTTAAAAAGTCCTTGCTAAGACAGTAGCGTAGTCAGTTTGAAAAAAAAACTGCTTCAACTGTCTATACTAAGTACCCCTTTAACTATCCCATGGTTCTTTATAATATTACTTTAATAGAGATTAGAGGCGTCCACGGAAAATGAAAACGTCTCGTAAATCGGATTTTTTTTCAATTCAAGTAAGTTGTAAGTGAAAATTATTTGTGTCTGTTGTCATGATACCAATGCTTGTTGTAATTTATTTATCTATTTATGTTTACGGATACTTACAAAAGTTATTTTCACATTCGGTTGCCTCGTTAGGATTTAGTGAAACGGAAACCTTAGTTTTCAGCGAGTTTATTTTTTCTATAGAAAAGATCGTTTCTATTTTCTCCTTCCCGTACCGTTTGAAACCGAGCTGAGTGAAATCAGCTTTGTAGTAAAGACAGAATAGAAACACAGCCCTATTGTAATGGTACTTTTGTTTCTTATTCACCATTAAATACGCGAAACATAGTATTTAATATATTAAACGAGGTAACGATATAACTAATAACTCATTAAAGAAATGCCCCCCTATAATTGTTCACAACTTTACCCTTCTCCATATGGTGGTCTGTGGTTAATGACTGACATATTAGTAGAGCCATTATTGTTAGATTCACAATGCTGTTAAATTCTCTGTATGGTCCTAATGGGCTTCTCTAAACTTGCGTTCAATTTAAACCAGACTGTCGTTTGTTAACTCGTAATGATTCTGCTTTTAAACGTGAGAACTATTATTATCAGAATACTTACTGTACATACGTATTAATTGTTGAATGAAATTACATAATATTTCAGTATACATATATATATTTACAAAATGTATGTTGGTATATTTGATGTCGATTATCTACATAAACCTTTCGCCGATTGTCACGGAAATTGGTACATTGAAGGTTTTTCTGAAGAAGGTATTTGTACTTTACGTACTGTATACGTATCTACGGTATGTTCAACGCGTAACGTATTTTTTCCCTACCGTGTCACAAAAAGCTTCACTTCAATAATTGTAATGACAAACACATACAAAGCCGTATCCACAGCTAGTACATCTATATATGGTTTAAGGATGTTATTATAGCTTAACTAGCGGCCCTGGCAGACGTGGTCCCGTCCTGATGATAAAAAATCTTGACAAATTATAAACCGAAATGTTCCTCATGAATAACTTTATCTATTGAAGAAAACAGCATGAAAATCCGTTCAGTAGTATTTGATTTTATCGCGAACAGACAGACAGACGCGGTATTGGACTTTGTTTTTACTACGTAGTGTTTTTTTTTTTTTTTTTTTTCTCGAACTGACTACGCTATTGACCTAGCAAGGTCTTAACAGCTTCACCGGACTACTAACTACGTAGTGATAGTGCACCAGAACCAAGGTCGCGTTATTGCTCATACCTAATAAAGTTAACATTTTTGAATAACCACTATTTGCTCTTTTGCAAAACTTAGGTACAGGTTTTTAAATGTCATCTATTATCTACTAAATTAATTATCTTCTAATCGTATTGCACTAACAGTGTTATCTCTGAGTTATCGCAGTATTAAGTGATGGAGTCTGAATTCCGTATTTATGTCCTCCAGTGACTAAATCCTAAACTTTGAAATCTTGAAAACTTGCACTTACAGGAACCCGATGGATGTAGCCTATGCACTGAGTCAAGTATACGACGGTATATATTCACCGAAACCGATAGTAAGATCTCTGAGCATCAGGGGCTATGAGGGCGAACAAATACCCTCACACACTCCCGATACTCTCTTCCTGGTACACACACAGGAGGAGAAAAAAGCCCTGATAAAAAAGGGCTACGGGGTAGGGGAAGGATCACGCGTTCTGACAGTCCATGAATCCCAGGGACTGACCTTCAAATCGGTGGTGATCCTGCAAACAAAGAGCAGAAGGCTACAAATCCACGGTAGCGTTTCACATGCTATAGTGACAATATCTAGGCACACCGACATCTGTGTTTATTATACCGACGTGACCGACGACGCGATAAGTAGGTTCATTCGTCGGGCCGTGTTATAGAAATAATAGTTATGGTAATATATTAGAGTAATAAATAAGTAGTGATTAAGAGTTTTCATACTGGCAACACTAGATGTCAATGTCATGTAAGGAGACATAAATGTAATGGCTTGTAATAAAGATACTGAAGAGAATGTGTATTGTATAAATTATTTATAACATGGCGCTGAGGACAGACAAGGATAAAATATATAGTGGAATCGCTGGATTAAAACCCCCGGACCACTTAGTGAGTTTAACATCAGAAAATTTTAAACGATGGATTCAGAAATTCGAAATTTATCGAAGGGCGTCGGGAGCACACCTTCAGGAAGAACATGTACAAGTGGCGCTGTTACTTCATTGTTTAGAGATGAAGGCATTGAAATATATAATACATTTGATTTAAAAGAAGAAGCTGAAGATTATGAAAAAGTAGTGAAATGTTTCAAATCGCATTTTATGCCACAAACAAATGAAAGTGTTAGTTCACATTTATTTTTTACACGTAACCAAAGTGAATATGAAAGCTTCGATATATTTCTCACTGATTTAAGAAAACTGAGTTTAGAATGTGATTTTGGCGATATTAAAGATCGATTGATTAGAGATAGAATTGTATCAGGAATATATGACATCAAGTTAAAAGATCGATTACTACGGGAGTCAAATTTAACATTACAAAAAACAATACAGATATGTAAAGCTGCAGAATTAGCAAAGGAACAAATACAAAAGATAGAAAATAAACATGATATTAATGTTGTGGCTACAGGTAGAGACAAAAGACTTCATCATACAGATCAGATAAAACAAGAGTACGTTGGAAATCAAAGAAAAGAAAATTATTACAAAGGAACATGCAATAAGAACTATGAAAGGTCAGGGATACAAAGAAACTTTAATTCAGCGGTGAGACAATATAATTCTAGTGCAGCGATGAAACAAGAAAAAAGTAATGGAGGTTGGAATAAAAATAATGGACAGACAAAATGTTATGAACTGTGTTATGAAAAGTGTCAACGGTGTGGATATAAACATTTCAAAAATGTGTGTCCAGCTTTTGGAAAAAAATGTAACAATTGTGGCAAGGTTGGGCATTTTATGCGTATGTGTTATTATAGAATTAATAAAAACAATGGGTATGTCAATTTAGTAAAATGTAATAATGAGTCTTGTAGAAAAAATAGTTTGACAGAATTAAGTTTGAGTTCAGTACAAATTAAAGTCATTGATGAAAAGAGGAATTGGGTTGAGATGGTAAAGTTTGTTCAGTTAGATAAAATAATTAAATTTAAACTTGATACAGGAGCACATTGTAATGTAATGTCACGAAATGTTTGTAAAACTTTGTTAAAAACTTATATGTTTGAAAAGTCTTATACCAAATTGTCAAATTATGATAATTCACAACTTGAAATAATTGGTGAATTGAACATGATGTGTGAAATTGGTAATAAAACCAATTTGGTAAATTTTAAGATTTCAAAAGGTGATTATGATTGTATTCTGGGTTTACCTACAATAGAAAAATTTAATTTAGTTCAGCGGAATACTTATATGCAACAAGAAATAGATGTCATAAATTATAAGAATAATGCTTTATTATATGAATATAAAGATATTTTTGAAGGGATAGGAAACATAAAGGGATTTGAATACGATATAAAATTGAAGGAAGGATCACAAGGTAAAATAGAGCCATGTAGACATGTACCTTTTAAATTAATGGAAAAATTGAAAAATGAATTAAAAAATTTAGAAAAATTAGGCATAATTTCAAAAATAGACAAACCCACAGATTTTGTTAGTTCATTGGTTATGACAACCAAGCCTGATGGTTCATTACGTATTTGTTTAGATCCTCAATATTTAAATACACAAATTAAAAGAGAACAAATAATGATACCAACATTAGAGGAGATTACTTCAAAATTAAAAGGTAGTAAGTTTTTTAGTACATTAGATGCGAATAAAGGTTTTTATATGATTCGGTTATCAGATCAGAGTAAAGAACTCACAACATTTAATACTCCTTATGGTAGATATCATTATAATAGGTTACCTTTTGGGTTATGTAGTAGTCCAGAAATTTTTCATAGAGTTTTTAGTCAAATATTTCAAAATATTGAAGGAGTTGCAATGTACATAGATGATTTATTAATATATAATGAAACAGAACAGGGGCATGATGAAACATTAAGAAAAGTTTTACAGCGAGCAAGGGAATATGGTATAAAATTTAATAAAAACAAATGTAACTTTAAACAAAATGAAATGAGGTATTTAGGTCATATACTGACAAAGGAAGGCTTACAGGTAGACAAAGATAGGGTAGAAGCAATTGTTAAGATGAAAGAACCAAAAGATAAAAGAGAATTAATGAGATTTTTAGGTTTAATTAATTATGTTTCAAGATTTATACCTAATGTATCTGATATAACAAGTCCTTTAAGACAATTAATTAAAAAAGAGGTACCATATGTCTGGTCTCAAGAGCAACAAAATGCTTACATAAAATTGCAGAAATTACTTTGTGAACCACCAGTTTTAGCTTATTTTGAGATTGATCAGCCAATAATACTAAGTGTTGATGCATCAAGTGAAGGTTTAGGTGCAGTAATATTACAAAATAATAAACCAATTGCTTATAGCTCTAGAGTTTTAACAGACACTGAGAAATTATACAGTCAAATTGAAAAAGAGAGTTTAGCTATTTTATATGGGTGTAGAAAATTCTATCAGTATTTATTTGGTCAAAAGTTCACAATAGAGTCTGATCATAAGCCATTAGTTTCAATTTTTTCAAAGCCTATAAACAAATGTCCTGTTAGGTTACAAAAAATTAAAATGGCACTACAAACATTTGATTTTACAGTTAAATATAAACCAGGTAGAGAATTGTTAATAGCGGATCATTTGAGTCGTTCATATTTAAATGATAAAACAAATTCATACAGTACGGATATAGAATGTCATGTTGCAATGATTGTAGAGAGTTTTCAAGTAACAGATAAAAAACTTAATGAAATAATAGAAATGACAAAGTGTGATGATGAATTGTCTGAAGTTAGAAAATATATCAGAATTGGTTGGCCGAATAACATAAATAAAGTTGAATCAAGAGCTAAAATTTATTATAGTTATAGAGATGAGTTAAGTGAATGTCAAGGTTTAGTTTTTAAAGGGGCACAGATTGTTATTCCTAAAAAGTTGAGATGTGAAATACTAAATAAGATACACTATGCACATTTAGGTATAGATAAAAGTAAAGCATTAGCAAGAAAATCTGTATTTTGGCCATATATGTCTAAAGAAATAACTGATTTGGTACAAAACTGTGATACCTGTAAAATGTTTCAAAATAATAACATGAAAGAGTCAATGATTAGTAAAGAAATACCAGAATGTCCATGGGAAATAGTAGCTTCAGATATATTTTTTTTATATGGAAAACCATATATTCTTACTGTAGATTTGTATAGCAAGTTTGTTGAAATACAAGAATTAAAAGATTTGTCAAGTAAATGTACAATTACTAGTTTAAAAGAAATATTTTCTAGACATGGTATTCCTAAAATTTTATATACTGATTCTGGAACTCAATTTACAGGAAATTACTTTCAAGAATTTGTAAAAGATTGGAATTTTGAACATAAAATAATAAGTCCTAAGCATCACCAGGGTAATGGTTTAGCTGAGAGATATATACAAACTGTGAAAAGAATTTTAAAGAAATTAATTAATGATAATAGGGATATTCAATTAGGATTACTTATATATAGAAATACACCAATATCAAAGGATGGTAAAACTCCATCAGAACTGTTATTCAATAGAAATGTCAGAAATATTTTTCCAAACATTAATGTAAATATTACAAAATACAATAATAGTAATTATAGAAAAGAGTTACTAGAGAGACAGGAAATACAGAAAAAATATTACAATAAAAGCTTCAGAAATCTAAAAGAATTAAAAAAAGGGCAGTTTGTTAAAATACAAAATGAAAATAAATATAAACCACATCAGAGTGGTATTGTAATGGGTAAAGCGATAGGACCGAGATCTTACAGAATTGTTAATGACAAGGGTGAAAGTATAATCAGAAATAGAAGGATGTTAATTGAAGGAGGGAAATATAATCATAGATATAATGTTGATTATGATGATGAGGGAAGAAACACAGAGTCAGGGGTAGTCGAGGAAAAGGAGCATAGTGAAAGTCTGTTGTCTAATAATAATAAGAATATAAAGGGAACTTATGTAACAAGATCAGGGAGATTAGTAAAGAAACCCGAATACTTCTGTTCTTAAAATTATTTGATTTTAAATTTAGTTATATATATATATAAGATACATTAAAGTTCAGATTGAAGTTGTTTATATTTGTTGCTTACAGAGTGTTTTAGAGAAAAAGGGGGATGTTATAGAAATAATAGTTATAGTAATATATTAGAGTAATAAATAAGTAGTGATTAAGAGTTTTCATACTGGCAACACTAGATGTCAATGTCATGTAAGGAGACATAAATGTAATGGCTTGTAATAAAGATACTGAAGAGAATGTGTATTGTATAAATTATTTATAACAGGCCGTGGACGCTCCGGCACGAGATATTGTGGATTACAACCTAAAAATGGCCATAAAGAATGGAAATACAAGCGCTTTAAAACGTCATTAAACCCAAAATAGTAATAATAATTGATCAGTTAATATTTAATAAATTACTATTTAAAAAAAAAACGCTCACGGATACGATTTTTACGTATACAAAATACTACATGTAAGCAAAAAAAAGGTGCGGACCAAGAGTCTGCAGAATAACATAACAATAATAAAAAAAAAGTGAAATCGTGCAAGAAAATTTAGCAATTACATATCTTACAGAAAAATATAATTATAATAATATTCAAGTAACCACATTTCTTCAGGAATTTAAGTAATAATATTATTACGTTGTTACAGCAACAAAAGACGAGCCTGATGGCGATGGCAGTGAGTGCCGTGGCCGACAGCAAAATGGCGGGGGACGTGGTAAACTGCCATATAATGGGTATTCGGAAGAATGCCTCGACCGTCTAGAGCCCAACGGGAATATACCTAACGATAAGGAATCGCATTACGGTTAGTATCTACAGATGAACAATTCATTTTAATAAATAATTTTTTTTTTCGTAATGAAAACACTGTTGACCAGGAATGGTCTTCACAGCTTCACCGAACTATTGAGGCGAGCGCTAAAGGCACTCAGCCGATTTGGGATGTTTGGGCGACTAACTCAAGGGTGCACGGCACATCTCGGCTTGGACTGTCGCCTTTTTTGTGCAAAAATCGCGACCTATCTGAGATAACCTAAGCTATCTAGATATACGTATATGAGTTATTGAAACGTGCATGTGTATCAAGCATGCGTGCCTCAACAACTCCTATATGTATTTTGTATTTTGCCTTATCTATTTACTCTTTCACTCTCATCGTGCCATCCTATTGCCCTCCCATTCATTTTTACGTTCCAATTACCTCTTTTCAGCCTACATTCAATATTTTTAACATGGCTTTTCTTCTATACCTTAGAAATTAATGTAAATGTAACAAAGAGAGATATTTACGGTTATTTTTATTTAAGGCATCTTTGACTTACCAATACACTTTGATGTAATAGTTTGAAGCTTTGAACCTATTACGTCGCATTCTAAAATAATAAGTGATGTTTCGGTGTAAAGTTTAACTATTTTCAATCGAATCCTTCTAGAGTTAAATTAGAAGATAAAACTTATGGTAGCAAAATCTGTTCATCTAATTTTAATAATCCATGAAATCGTACGATGTTTAATTATGAGTCACTTGCAAGAATGTATCGTCTCCAATGTCGAATGCACTGGAGATATTGTCGCAATGCGGAGCTCAGAGATATAATCCAGTCAATTCACTTTACGTACATTAGACGCGCTTAGCAAATGCTCATTCGCGTTAATTCTTGTTGTCTCGTTAATTAACGAAAACAGTGAACAAATAATATAGGTGAAATAAAAAAAAAACAAAGTTGTATTTTTTGTGTCAGAAGTGCAATAAATTTTAATACAGTTGTTTGATAAGTAGATTTGGTTTTGAATAAATAAACAATCTTTCCAAATAAATGATGTTACGTTGAGGGAAAATAGATTGTTGTTTGTCCGGTTAATCTCCAACATATATAAACCAATTTCTGACGAGTCTTACCGGTAGATAGTGTTTATTTTTGGGTATTAACTAAGTATTCCACAAGGACTAAGTAGTAATGATGCAATTTAAGAGATAACTTAAAATAGGTAAAAGGCTATAGGGGTTAAGTAGTAATGGCAGAAATAAAACAATACCCATAGTAAATCAAGACAAACAACTAAGTAGTTCTTATAAATAAACAAAACCACCAGGACAAGGTCGCTAGTTATAAAGAAATCTTAATTTCTACGAAACTGAATATAAATATCAAATTCGCACTTTATTTTATGGAGTGTCTTAGAATTGCGAAAATAATTATGAAATTAGTACGAGTGCGAATAATTCGAATTACTTACTTCAATTATTTGAAAAATTTCGAATTTTTCGAAAAGAATTATTTGATTCGAATTTGGAATCGTATATTCAGATTCGATTCGATTCGAACGATATTCGCACACCCCTAAAAATTAGACCTTGTATAACCTGAAAAAATATAATACATGGTATCTTGAAAGTCTATTCAATCTATGTCTTTCTTAATATAATCGATATAATAGTCGATTTTCCTTAGTTCCGTTTATCATATTTTCTCGCGAAAACTCGTTCATTCTTGTTCACACGTAGAATATCTCTGTTAAATTCATGAGAGCCATCCATCCTCGTATCAAAAGATCTGTCATCATACATTTTAATGTCTAATAAACCACGTTTCATACAAACGTCTCATAAAACATTCATGTTCTTTGTATGAAATCAGAAATCAGATAAGAAATAAAGCCGGAATATTCAAACGTTTACACAGTCCGTGTTTGTTGACCCAAACTCGGTTGTAGTGAATGTTTTAAAACAATATTGAAAGTTAATTCTCGACCGGCCGGATACTGCATTCTATTTGGATTTATAAACAAACTGGAAGGGTTTTTTTGTGATTATATATTATCTACATTCGATGTGTACAAATGCGTCTGTCCAAACAAGTGGTGGTTAAATGAAGCAAGGCATACGGCGCTCGTGACAAGCACGCCTCGCCGTTTGACACGCGTAAATAAACGCATTCCAGTAAATATTTACAAACCAATAACGGAGAACAGGCACGCTCCCATTGTGTATTGTTTTTTTCACTTTTTTTACGTACATATTTCAAAGAATATATGGTATTTTTATTGTTATTCGATTTATAAATCTATAATTGCTTGTGATCGATTATAATGATAATGAAGCGAACTTCGCGTCGGATTGCAATTTTTTTTATTTCATTTTAGGCAATCAATCCTCTGCACTTATTACTGCCTTTGTGAAGTAGGTGATAATATTACAAGTGTCTTGTGATCATTTCCATGTTCTAACAACAAGATGCTGGTTCGCTTGTTAGAACTTTGCAGGGAGTTTTTATGGTATCTCAGAATTCATGCTCCGTGGTATTATTCCCATCCGCTTATTTGGGCACACTAATCGAACTATATTACGTAAACTAACACCAACGTTAGAAAATATAGAGTCAAATAATACAATATGATGAATAGAATGTAAAATCTAATACATGAAAAACTAAGATCCCATCAAAAATTCATAGCAACGATTGTAGAACATTTTTTTAAATTGTCAATGATTTTTTAATTTTATAATTTAAATATTTTCTTAGTGGTTGAGTTTTTTTTTTCGGCTTGGAGAGCTACCACTTTTAGGCTTATATGTGTGTTCCGATAGCGTGTATACCACCTAGATTATATCGTCACTTAATATCAGGCGAGATTATGGTAAAACGTAAAAAACCTATAAAGTTACTAACTTTAAAGTTATAATAGAGAGTTTGTGACAAGATTTATTACATTTTTTTTGGCATAATAAGTGTGATGGCCAGCATGCCGTCCTCCAAATTTTCAAAACGCAATAAACTATACGAGATTCACAAAGACGGATTTATCGCTATGTTCTATAGTACTAGCGGGTACATATCGCAGCCTCATAAGCGTGAACGAACATAATCGCCATGGCCTAGCACCTGTAAATTAATATTCAAACTTATCTTCTAGCACCTGTAAATTAATATTCAAACTTATCTTTACCATTATGCAATTTAGATTAAACAGTACTTAGATGAAACGCTTTATCTAACAGTAACGAAAATACGATCCAAAGACCGTTATCCAGCCAACTGTACGTGACAGTCACTATCGCTCTGCGGACCTATAAATTGACTATCACCAAAACCACTAAGATGCCGGTACGTGCCTCGGTGGTTCCAGTCATAGGGCTAGTCCGGTGAAGCTGTTAACATCTTTCTGGGTCAATAGTGTTGTTATTTCGAAAAAAAAAACCGGTCATAGGTGTTATTATGCCGGGCTTGTTCATCACAATGGTGGTCAAGGTTCCATTCGCACTATTTCCTTATTATTTTCAGTTGAGTATATCATGTCCTGATATAGCTGGGTTTAAACTGTTTTATTTTAAAAACAGACCTTTTCACAGATAGCATCTTTCTGAGTGTGAAGATATTGTGTTTGGATTCATGTTCCTGGTTCTTATGGCAGCGATTTACTTCATGTTTTAGGGAAAATCAATTCAGTCACACGGTGTATCACGTGTCTTAGATGTTATGAAGTAATGAATTAAACGAAATCCAATTATTCCCTTTATAATATGATAATGTAATGAAATTAAATGGTAACTGAACGTTAGTCTTTCAATATTTTTGATGGGGAAGCTACAATTATAAGTCTGTAAGACATAAGTCTCGCTCGCTTATTCCCTTTTATATGAAGCTTTTCAACCCATTTTTTTACTTTCTTATGTAATTTTTTAAACATTTTCTTTTATTCAAACCTTGTTCTGATAATTAAAAACACAAGAAAATGGAAATCAGCCGTTTTAAAGTTACGTGCTTACATACATACATAGGTTCGGTAATTGATTTTTAATTATAAATCAGACTTAAATTACTCATCAAGATAAATTAATTTGTACAAATAATCTATATATTAAAAGTGAAGCAAAAAATTGAACCTCTTTTTAACCTACTTCCCGTCAACGGGTGAACTTGCAATTTGGCATAGTTAAAGTTTATATGGCGGAGAAGTGTGGAAAGCTGTTTATTTTATATAAAATGCATTAGGAGTACATTAAATTAATTACAATATGCACTACTCACACTACTACTCGAATTTTACACAACATATCCACACATGTAAATAAAAAAGACATTTTGACAGCCGTCAATAATTACGAACTCCAAAAAGGTTGTGAAGGAGGTTGCTATGCTCGTCTATATGTATTTTTTAACTCTTACGTTCTAATTACCATTTTTCATCCTACATTCAACAATGATATTGTAAAGTATAACTAATATTGTAATATTTATTATTTTTTATGGTGAACTTACTTCAAATGATGAATTAATAAAAAATGAGCCAAATAATACTTTGTATAATCAAAATAAGAATTTTGTTCATAAAAGTAATCCATGACTTAGACCTCCGCGGTTACAATGTTGCAATTCAACCTCATGTATCCACAAAAAAGAATTTATTTTCAAAAGCTAATGGTAGTATTAAAAACTTCTTTGCCTTGGATTCACCATTTGATTGTATTGCGCACCCATTATTTTTCCAAACGATGATACTGGGCATATCACTATTTCTCATAATGAACAGACTACATTTAATTTAATATCACCCAGAAATATCACCCCATGGTGTCGTGTAAAATTAATTGACAATTGTGTCATGGGTTGCGATATATTTCTTTATTATCGTAAAGTTAAGTTTGCTTAAAATTTGAGAGCTTTACCACGTGATTTTTGTTTCAAATTTATAATTAATTTCAATTTTCATTTACACATAGATTTTTTTAAATGTTTATATAATTAAAGATCATTGCAAATGGCAAATAACTGAGTAGCTATGATTAAACCTTTGATTATAGAAGCATATTCTTTGCCAAAAGAACCCTAATAAAGTTCAAACTTTAAAAAATCAATTAACTATGGTCGAATGTCGACCACTGGGCGCCCACTAGTCAGTTTTAAAAAGTCCGAGGTCGCGTGGAAAGTTTTGTAGAGATAATGAAAAAGGAATCAAAATTCAGCTTTTAAGTGCGTAGTCCTTATTGTATCAGTACATACGTACCATCCTGTGTGTCCCGAGAAAAAATTCCTCTTCCCTACAATATATGATGTAAGCCGCTTTCGACGGGCCTCTCGTAGTTTCTTTTTATATACATTTTATAATATAATATAATATAATAGAGGGAAAACAACGTAAAGTATTTAATAAAACAAGACAACAAAGTATCAATCCTAAGTAAATCTCGACAGTTTCAAAATTCAATCTTATCGACGTCTTGTTAGGTGTTATTAGGATTGCAAAGTAACTTTGATATTAAGTGATAATGAGATTTTCAGCTAATGTATATTTTTTACATTTCTTCGATAATAGAGATTAAATTTGTTATCTAAACAGATTCTCTTTATTCGTCTAAATGCTTGAGGAAAAATAAGATAATCTGTTTCGTTGCTTGTTTTCTGTTTTTATACGATGTTTGATATTTTATTGTTTAATTTGTTCAAACTGAATAATAATTAACCTTCTGTAATGTCGATTAAATAATAAAGTGTTACATAAATATCTAAATTTAAATGCGACTCAACTTTATGTAGGTAATGTTATTAGTGTATCACACAGTGCTTATTTGCGTCACGTAATTTTATATATTTATTATAATATTTTATCATTTCTAAAAGTAAAGTTACGGTTTTATGGTTGTTTCGTTTTCCAAACTAACGATATGGTCCTTCATAGCTTTACAGTAGATAATTGTAATAATAGGATTATAATGATAGAGGCATGTTATTCTGTGCGTATCACTCTAAAATTACTGGATAGATTTCCATCTTTTTTTTTTTACACTTGCATGATATCTTCACTTAATATAATGATGGTAAAGTTTTAAGAAGCTATGATTTTTATAAACACTCAATTATATGAGTTTTAAAAGTTGTAAAAAGAGGGTAAGCCGTGTAAGGGATAGAGGAAGTCAACTAATAACATTGGTTACAAATAAATTTTGTAGGCAAAGTATGTTCTCACTTTCAAGATAATAAGCAACATGAACGAAGTCGTGGATTTCAGTTAGTCATAGATGGAATGAAATACAATAAAAGTATAAACAACTAAGATATTCTTTCAATTGAGGACATACTTAAACATACACATGAAAGTCGTCGTGAAGTAGCAGTGTTTACATTGTTGCGTTTCGTTCGGTGAGTGAGAGCAAAGCTTCGCTCTGTTTGTTTAAATGTCTATTGGTGTGCTTATAATTTGAACTTGAACCAAGACACACTTTTTTTAATTAGTAACGAACACTTTGGCTAATTTTCAGTATGTCCTTGGTGACATTAGTTAATATATGGCAAATGAGGTAAAAAGAGGTGAAACGTAGTAAAAAGTAAATTAAATCAGAATAAAATGACTACATAGATTTTATTTACGACAGAAATTTCAAAGAACATTACAACAGTACAATCCCCGCCAAACTTTTTTACCGCTCTGAATATAGTTGCGAAGAACACAAATTTAGATATAAATACGTATTATAGTTTATGCATATCATCGAGACAACTTAGATAATAAATAAATGTCGATTTTATATCCCTATAATAATGTTTTAATTTGTTTCGTATTAAACTTTTGAGTGTATTATGTGCAACCCCTAACTTCGGCTATATTGAGAGAGGACAAAAAGATTGACGAGGGCTGTACACACGACAACACTTATAAATTTTGAACTGAGTGAAAATTTGAAAGAAAGGGATGCATCTATTTTCACGTTACGTCTATGATTAAAGAACTTTGACGTTTGACTTTGTGTAAACTGTTATGGGTAATGGTTTTCGACTCTTTCTGTTAAAATGTAACTTGTTGTCACATAGTGTTATAGTGTGTAAAATAAATCTAATATTCATATTTTCCATAATATTATCTGTTTTGGCATGATAAGGGAAATTACAAGTGTTAAGCGCCACATGAAAATACCGAATTAAATTATTTTGTAGGTATGTTCGTCATTTACGCAGCGAATTTATTATTTGTAATTTGTTAGTTTACGTAACGTGTACTAAATGATCGCTAATGCCTGGTTTCTGAGGTATTTTAATTGTAGTTTATCTGTTCAATAGCGTTATTGGTTCTGTGGAGGAAACTAACAACATACATCACCCCACATATATAACTACGCTGTTCTATAACTTGTCGAATTGCGTTTCTGAACACACAAGCATACGATAAATGCCAGTAAAAGTCAACGGGCCATTTAACATTTTATCTTATGCATAACTTTGTTGAGTCAATAACCGTTGATAGTTTAACCAGATACCTCAGAAATAGGGCATAAGATGATTAAAAGATACCTTAATGTCATAAACTGTTAAACAGCACATGATAAGGATAGAGTTTTTAAATTAAAAATTACAAGAAGCCAGTAGCTATCCGAGGATTCATATGTGTTAATTAGAATGTAACAATAAATAAGAATAAAACATATCCTATAATATTCACGCATAGTTAAGCTTAGTTGAGTGAGAGAAATTTTAGAATTTGATCAGTAATTTTGAAGAGATTACCTCTTCTTGCAAATAAACAATGTCTTTGTGGATAAGCTTTCAAAGTAAATCTTTAAATTATAATAAAACCGGAGTCATTTTAAAAAACAACCAAAAGTAAAGGAATATCTTTCTGCTTTGTTTTTCATCATAAATCATTTGCAATTAATGACATCGCGGTTTAAAAATATTGGCGTCTTAGCTTTTGCAGATTCTTCTCACTAAGGTCAGTTTACTCTGACTGTACGGAACAAAATATTATTTTTTATAAATAATTTGTGAAGTTTCATATTTGGGGTGCGTTGTTTTTGTGTAAAACATATAATCTCGCCCTAAGTATATCCATGTCGGATACATTATTCTCGAGTCTCTATATTTAGCTCACTTAAGTTTTTTATGTATCATATTTACTGTGACTTCGTCTGCACGTTTATCGGTATATTCAGAACGAAAAGTGACATATATGCCCTCCAGGTTACAGAGTATCTGTATATTAAATTTCAAGAGGTTACAAACAGACGCAGTTACTCTTGTATGTATAAGTGGCGTTCGACTTATATATATTTGATGCCTTGTGAACTCTTGTACATTTCATCAAAGTCAGAAAACCTTGAAACTTGTTAAGTCTCATCTCGTTGTCTGGGATATTTATTAGCCTCTATACAGTCCAAAACCATAAAGGCTTAAGCTCTATACAAATAAATATACCTAACATCTTGAGGCAAAGGTCAAATATTTGTTGGCAGCATAAACTTATTTTAATACCTGATTTATTACAAAACTTTGAAAAATAACAAACGATGTATTGTAAAATCATATCTTTATGTAAGATGTATTTTTAAATTATTTCATTTGTACGTATTTGTTTTTAATAAATTTACAATTTACGATGTGCGATTAAAAAAATAATTAAAACAATGATCTGCCATTTTGAGATTTTAATTCTTTTTTCTGGGTTTTAAATGATCAGTCGAGGGGTTAAAATAATGTGTTGTGAAAGGCAATCTAACGTAACTAACATACATACTTGTCTATGGATTAATCATATAGTGCTAAAAAGTTTTGCAACTGTCGCATCGTTGATTTATATCTATTTTAGATATAAAAAGGATTACTTATGCCCACATTACATTTTTAAGATTTTCAATTTCATGGTACATTATTTTGAAGTATCTTCTAAGGTTTAGACATTATTATTAATCTAAGTGCCTAAATAATATATATTTATCCTTTTTTATTACTTATTTTAATAGAAATTAATTTTAAATCTATAAGTTAGACAAATAAATGCGCAACATATAAAAATCTGTCCAGTAAATACAGCTCTCGACAATATTCTTGGCCACTCTTCTTCTTCCTAACGATTTCCCGGCTTGGTGCCAGGGTCCGCTTTCCCGCTTAGCATTCTCCACCTTGCCCGGTCTTCGGCATCCTGTTGTGTGAGGTTGTTCTCCTTAATGTCTGCCTTAACCACGTCCAGCCAGGGTTTTTTGGCCTGCCGCGAGATCTTGGGCCTTGTACGGTGATGTTGAGACATCTATTTCCAACGTAGTCTGGAGGCCTGCGACTTATGTGGCCGTACCAGCGTAGACGACTCTCCTGCAGCTTGTCGGCAATGTCACGGACTCCAAGGCTACCACGGATGTGTTCGTTGGCCACTCTGAGTATACTTAATCGTAAGTTCGGTTTCAAGAGAAAACAAAGATAAATTATTATTATTTAATTTTTTCAGTATTCTATGTCTATTATATCATCGTATCTATTATTTCCTGGTACTAAGTGTATGAAAATCCAAAGACACAATTTCTTTGTATATCATTATATCAGCTCTAACGGTGAATAAAACAAACAAACGATCATGTACATTTTTACTCACATAAACTGAATACTTACACCGAATATTTTAATTGACCTAATTGTAGTCCTGTTGCCGGTAGAACACCTGTCAGGACCTCACGGGCACGTGTCTATTTTAATTACGAAAACGCCTCGGAGTATCAAGGTGCGGTCAAAACGACACCCGGAATTTAGGGCTCGATAAACATTTTTTTATATTAATGTTTTATGAAAAATGACACGCGATACGTCCGCTACGAGCGTTCGATCCGACCGTGTATCGAAACTAATACATTGAATGTGAAAACGCAATACTCATAAAATACGATCATTTCACATATTATACGTTACCTACGATCCTTTAAAACGAGTTTATGGAGGTGTAATGGAGACATTACTGCATTTTTATACTGAAATATTCAATGGAATAAATGGGACCGTGCTCGATTAGGATATTGAAAATGAATAACCAAATACTCAGTCGTAATATTCTAAAGATATTTCTAAAAAAAGAACTAAATATACATATAAAAAAGGAGCCACTCTCATCTTAGCATGTTATTAAAGAGATGAGATGTATTTGCATGTACGAGGCAATGACCGGAAGTACTGATTATCACTAAGTATTATTATTTATTTCACAGCACAGAATTTGTCATCAATAAGTATATAATCTAACTTTTCCGATGCTCGTAAAAAAATCGCAGATATTTGGGAATAAGTAATAAAATAAAATTTTAATTATTTTGAGAAATGTCTATCTTTCTGTTTGTACGAACACGCATCACTGCTAAAGTACTGGATTTACAATAAAACCAAAACATGAGTATCGTAAAGCATAACTTCGAGTATAACTTAGTCTTTGTTTCATCACATGCGGTCGATTCTAATAAAAGTTACTGTAAATTTATTGATGATGCGAGTATGTACTAGAGAAGAGTAGATAGTAATTAGACTTAATATATTCAGATGATTTTATTAGTTACTGTTTTTATACATTTGGTTCCAGACGGACAGAGTCGCGGGCACAGCTAGTAATATAATAAAATTAAAACATTATGTGCTTACTATAGAGATACACACTATTTAACAAAAGAATCTCAATAACATTTAAACTTTAAAAAATACTTTAATTAAGGTCGAATTTTGTTAATTAAACGTTAATACATAAATTCCACAGATTTTCGTAGTGAAAACTTCTTTAGCCGGATTGAGCGATTTTGTAGGTCAAATTTATTTATGATTAATTAATAAACTATATGAAAATGTATATCTACAATTATTGCTCTGACTACTAACAGATGTGAAAACCTGAATAATATTTATAACTTCAATATACAAACTATGAAATGTATTATAATATGTATTATACTTATGTCTATAAACCTTCCTCTTGAACCATTCTATCTATTGCTGACAACTGTATTGAAATCAGTTCAATAGTTTTAAAGATCTAAAGGAACACATAGCGCAACCCACTTCATTTTATACTTGTAAGGATTTTTGGAATTTCAACCCGTAATGTGATGAAAAAGGAAATGAAAATTTGTCATTTTTTCCGTCAGTCGGTCACTCCATATATGCATATATGTACCGATATCAAAGAGATTGAATAAAAAACGTTTATTCCTTAAACAGAAAACGCTGAAAGCCCATTTTTATAACTTCTCATGAAGCGATTCCAACTTTTAATTGAACGTCCATGTTTATCTGTAGCCCGTTTTGTTACGAATTAAAACTGAATACGACTTAATATTTAAATTGAATTAATAAAAAAGGGACACGAGGTATTTTTAGCAATAAAATTATCGTCGCATTCATTCGGCGGTCCCTTGGTCCCTTTGCGAGGGTAACAGTACTACAGCCCGTATCTCTCACTCCCCTGACCTACTTATTTTAATGCCTTATTCCGGATCTGTGTTATCCTATATTACCAAGTACACATCACATTACTTACAACTTATTTGGATTTCTTAATTTAGTGACGATTATAAGAATAAATAAGTATCAGGATTATACATTTCTTCTCTATGTTCACCATCTTGCTCTGTGTCTTGCTTTGGTTAGGTTAAGTTAGACTTGCGAAAAAAGGATAACGCGAACCTGCCTCGTGCGAGCGCGGTGCATTTAGTACGAAACTTTTTTAAAGCAAGTATTTATTATTTATTTAATTTTGTAATAACACCGTTGGTCTTTATGTTTAAAAAATATCGCTACAGTATCGTTTAATATAAAGTTATTAGAGCTTTAAGAAGTTACGATTCTTATAAACTCTACGCATTGAGCGATGTGCATATTCTCGCTATGTAGAAACGGGGTAAGTGGTGAGATGCTTATGTTTTTTCCACGTACAATATGTCGTTCAATGTAAAGGCGCGCGTATCAGCTTGTAAAGACTTATTATTACTACCAGATATACGTGTACGTGTAGTAGAAAATTGATTACATAAATTAACAAAACAGAATCTACAAACACGTGCATACCAAAGATATACAAATTTGTCAGTTTAAAAAAAAAACAGGTGTAAACTTACGCAAACATCATTGCTACTACATTTATTTCTTTTGAAATGCAGAGAAAATATAGTTATTCATATATACAATTCGATACTAGCCCTTGTTTTTCCTATCGCAGTACTCAAATTGATCGATTATGATCGATTAGTTCTCCATACCTGAAATCGATTTAGCTGTTTGCCCGTGAGTTATTCCCGTCTCTTTGTATCATATCTCATCAACGACTCGTCTTTTGTAGCATTAAATATACAATAGGGCTACCAATAATTACTTGAACAATATTCCAAAATCTATACCTTAAAAATAACTTACAACGTAACCCTACATTTTTAATTTAATTAGTGCTACCAATAATTATCGAATACTATATTGTAAAATCTTAATTAGAAAAGGGAAATATTTAAATAACTATTACTAATTCTAAAATAGTACAAAAACAATAGCAATGAAATAATTGTATTACGTATAAGATCAAAGATAGTTTTGTAAACGGTACCTTAGTGTTTCACATCCCACTGGATACCGATTATTACGGATCAACAAATCTCTTTCAAGCAAATTAAATAGACCCAGCTGAAACGTGACGGTTGGCAACCCTGTTCCAAGTGCTTCCTTTAGTATCGGAATATTGATGCCGCGCCCGAGTCCCGAGAAAAATAGCTTTTTCAAACTGCGTCTATTCACTCGCCGAGTTTTTTTATTTTCCCGTGAATTAATTTGCCTCGGTATCGTGCTCGCAATGGAAATTTCGCATTTTCAAGTCTGTCAATTGTTAAAGCTTTCATTGTGAATGTTTGTGTTACGAAGTGCCCGCGTTGATTGCATCATGAATACGTATAAATTTAGATGCGTGGGTAACAGATTGCCGAGACTTATCTATATAGCGTATTATATATCTTATGACGCGCGAAGTTATTGAAACATTATAAGTTAGTAAGGGGCTCTTTATATCCACGCTACGAATGCTTTTACAAGTTCTACATACATATTTTGTTATGTAAATAAATCTCTATTTCTCAGTCATATAATTTTTTTTTTCTAAAATATTTATTGTATGTGATTATTATAAGGGGTGATCATAAATTATTTTTTGTATGGCTGTTAGTACGTTGGGATTTAACTCAAAAACAGAAACTGATTTTTATAGAATTTTATACACGGTCGGGGATTTCGTGTAATTTTTCACCTAATATAATAGGTACTATTAGAAATCTTAAAAAGTTTTTTTTTTATTTGGGCGAATTACTAATAGTCAAGGATGTTATGTCGAAATTTTAAAGCGCAGTAAAATTATCAGTAACACTTTCAAAAATTATAAAATGTACTCCATTTTATAATAAAGTAAATTATAGAGTCGAGAATAATTACCTACTTCGTATAAAACGCAATAAAAGCATAGGTTATAAGTGAAATCTTATTTTCTTAACGAGTCAAGTAGTCCGGTGAGGTGAAACTGTAAAGGCTTTGCCAGGGTAACAGTGTAGTCAGCTGGAAAAAATATATCAATTTATAAAAACTTTTGTTGTTATCGAGTCTCCATTACATAACGATTACAGTTACAATTCATCAGTGAAGATTTTAGTTATATATTTAATTTGCGTATCTATACTTCTATACTTGTCTATACTAATATTATAAAGAGGTAAAGTTTGTGATGTTGTGACGTTGTAGGAGGTAATCTCAGGAACTTCTGGACCGATTTGAATAATTCTTTCAGTGTTATATAGCTTATTCATAGAGAATGGTTATAGGCTATATATCATCACGCTAAGGCCAATAAGAGCGAAGCACAGATTAACAATGTTTCAAAATCGGGATGTTTTTCCTTTTGAGAGCTTCTGTTGCGTGTTAGGTAACGCCAAGAGTAACTATTACTACGCGAACGAAGTCGCGGGCAGAGGCTAGTAGTCTATAAGCCGCCTGACCGTTACACTTGTATAGTAAAGATTGTACAGATTAATTCTTAACAAGACTATCCACATGTGAAACTATAAGGCGTGATTCATACGCCGAAGCAAAATGATTCCAATGAAATAATTAAATCAATCAGGAAACTCATAAATATAAAAGACGTTAGACTAGTTTCCGGAAGTATGCTGGTGTCCTAGAAATGTCATAAATCTACGCATATTACATCATTCCTGTATTACTATATCATTCTCGAACAGATCAATATGAATGATTCATGAAAATAATATGGTTTTATTGCCTCCAGGTGTTATCAATATTTTTGACTATCACGATACATTTTAAAGATGTATGTAATATCTCGTGTTTGATAAACATGAATTTTAAATACACTTCATCTGGTGTTTGGTTTAGAATGACATCATGACCATGACTGATTATGTTCTCTCCTAAATAGTAAATGTGGAAATATGTAAATCTAGTAGGTGGTAGAGCCACGCTGAAGCTATTACTGGCTTCAGTATGAATGGGTCGGCTCGCTCGGGGTAGTACGACCCTCTCACAGAAAACCGACGTGAAGTAACAGTGCTCGCATTGTTGCGTTTCGTTCGGTCAGTTAGAACGTCGGAGGCTCTCCTCATCCTCTCCATATCCATTTTCCCCCTCCTCCCCATCCTCCAACACAGGCTGCCGACGCACTTGCGACTCCACTGGTGTTGCAAGTGTCCATGGACGGTGGTTATCGCTTAAAATGACCTACCTGTTCGTGTGCCTCCTATGATATAAAAAAAATAATCGTCAATAATTTTGCCCCTTAGAATGGAGCGGAGGAGGCAACGGTGAATACCGTGTCCGAAGACAGCTATCCGTATCATCAGACTCGAAATTATTGGACGAAGGCGCGAGGGAAGACGCTCGGGTCATCATGAGGCCCAAGCGGCCACCCAGGCCCAAGTCGGAAGCGTTTCTCGGGCCGCATGACCACTCTAACCGACGTACCAAGCGGTTTAGTGCCTTTGGGGTTAGTTACGTTTTCTTTATTTATAAACAAGTTAATTTTTACATCACTTAAAAATTAAAAACATATGACTTGAGTCATAACTCAGTATATCGTTTTCAATACTATTCTATTAGTCACATTTGCTTATTACATCAATGATGCACACCCATGCGCAAACTGTACTTTGGTTTCTTTCTGTATCACTTGGAGGTTATCCTTAAAAATTAGAAAAAAATGTATACAACTACTATCACGACTCACTTATGTTCATTTCAATTTTACTTAGTCAGATTTGTTTATTACATCAATAGTGCGCTCCCACGCGTAAACTGTATTAGGTTTATTTGTATATCACTTGCAGGTTGTCCTTAAAAAGTTAAAAACATATTTGCAAACCACAGTCACAACTCACTTGTTTACAATTTTGCATTAGTAATATTTGTTTATTACATAAAGGATGCACACCGACGCGCAAACTGTATTTGGGTTTCTTTTTACAT
>JACEII010000001.1:10474373-10493160 GCA_014332785.1 Antheraea mylitta
CAAACCACAGTTACAACTCAGTATGTTGTTTACAATTTTGCATTAGTCACAAGTGTTTATTACAATAATGATGCACACCCACGTGCAAAGTGTACTTGGGTTTCTTTCTATATCACTTGGAGGTTGTCCTTAAAAAATGAGAAACGGATATAAGCAAACCTCAGTCACAACTCAATACATTGTTTTAAATTTGGCATTAATCATATTTGTTTATTACATGCACACTCTTCCGCAAACTGTACTCGGGTTTCTTTCTACATCACTTTCAAGTTATCCTTAAAGAATGAGAAACAGATATATGCAAACTACAGTCACAACTCAGTATGTGCTTTTCCATTTTGCATTAGTCATATTTGTTTATTATTTCAAGGATGCACACCCACTAGCAAACTGTATCTCGCCTACTCATCATATATATTTTTACTCTTGACTATTTCGAAATTAGAATACAAGTCAAAGATTGATGATCAAGAATGCCCAGTGGTTTCTAAAGGCATGCGACAGGTCGAAACTATTGTGACTTAATAAATGGAGTGAGAACTGTGGAAAGGGAATTACGGTGACATTGATAGATTAAACAACCAGGCAGATTCAGACGAAAATTAACATTTAAATTTTGTAAGGAAAGTCGTAAACAAAATAAGTTTGGGATTTTAGTAAATGTTTGCAACCACTTTAATAGATAAAAAATAAATCGTATACGTTTATATAAATACTTTTATTACACCGTACAAGTGAGTAGCTGATGTCTTGTATCTATCTTTATTGTTGTAATTGTGACCTCGGATCGTTTGACTTGTTATCTTCCTTTGGCAACAGTAATTCCTGTATATTTATATTTGTGTGGGTTGTTCGTTATATAACAATAAATACAATGCCCTTAAAAGTGTGTAATTTATCGGCAATCTTTGAACATATCATTTGCGTTCATACCATTCAAACTATTATCGTCAATTTTAGCCGTGTCTGAAGCAGACAGACACATCATTTTTGCTAATTTGTTATTTCGATCTATTTGATCAAGTTACCAATAGAATCGTCGTTTCATATAGAAAAAAATCAATCATTTCTTGAGAGAGAGAAGCTGTTATATTAAACGAAGTACTAGTCAATATTTCCAAAACACACTTATGCTATTTTAATTGAAATTTATTACCATACCTCTATTATAAAAAACTTTGGGATCGGAATATTTGAACTCTTTCAAGGCGATTTTCACTGCGTCATCGGATGATAAAGTTACGATAAGGAGCTCCTGTAAAAAGTTATTCAATTTCCGGAAACAAAGGAAATCAATATGGTCGATGGCTGAGGGTTTCTAATTTTATTCTCTGGAATCGATCTGTCGTGCATTGTGTGGACGAGCACTGTCATGAAGGCGAGGAATAGTTTTATTGATATGTCTTGGTTGTTTGACAATGAGAATATCTATCATCATTTCCAATTCTACAAATTACATCTCTGCAGTAATCATTGTGCCAAGTCTCAAAAAGCTGTAACAAACTATGTTGGCATCCAAGCCACAATCTAATAAACCTAATTCACAAGCAGCTTCTTTTGGATTCTATGTTTAGCAAATGGTTTTTTATAGTTATGTAAGCTTCACTTTTCAGCATAAATGGCATTCTGATTTAGAATACCCTTATTTGTGTGTCTATTCAACAATTCATGGCCAGCTACGAGGTCATTGTTTTGTTGTTTAAGTACCAACGTGCTCAGCTTTTTTATCTTAGTACTTTATGAATCAGTATAATTTAATCGCTTATGTAGGATGTTTCTGGTACTTTACACGTAGTTTAAGTTGAATTAATGGGTTTCAATTAATTGTTAAGTCTCCGATTGATTGCAAGGTTCATTGTTGACATTAAAATTTTTAGAACGTAGCTGGATCAGATCAAAACTTACCATACGTTTAATTGCGGTATTTGGTTTATAATATGTCACTAATATGGCATGCAATCTCTGCTGCGTTGGTAACACTACGTAATTCGTATTCTAAAACCACGCGGAATTAAGATTTACAGTCACAGAAATAGCGATATCAAAGAAAATTCCAATAATATACAAATAAATGAACAACATATTTTTAAAGACTATAAGACTTATTTAGATTTGAAATTTGAAATAGAATGAAAAATATCGAATTTCAGACTAGGTAACTACTTAGCGACTTAAGCAAATTTAACCTAACAGTAACACTTATTTATTTTGGAAACTGATAACATTGAAAGAAGAACATCTAAACTATAAAACAATTAAGTTTTCCCATAGATAAATATTTTTAAAAATTCAAATGCAATTAAAATTAACCAGAATGAGTATCGTTTACTTGTGATAAAAATAGAATGGTGTTGTCGGACAGTGAACAGTTCAATGAGGGTAATAGAAAATAAACAACCATAGACCCAAGACTAGAAATTATAAAGATTATTATTTATACTGTGGGCTTCTATTCAAAATCTCCTGAATTATTGCTTGTAGGTACTGTAGTATATTGTTGAACGAGGTAGTTAGTTGTTGATCATGTGTATGTTCCTAATGTAATTGTTTTGCTTTTGTTCCAAGCATAAAACTATTTTTATCTTCTTTAATCGAATTAACTACTATAATTCACTGGTAAAGTACCCCTAAATAATGTTTACCAACCCGTATGCATTTGCGAACTGCAAGACGCATTAGTGGAAGCAAATATTTAACCGTCACAAATACAGGTGGTAAAGTGTTCGTGAAAAGAGCGAAACGATGTTGTCTACTAGCGAAACGATACTTTACAATATAAACTAATCGTTATAAACAACCTCAGGCTAATGTAGCCTAAATTTGGGAATAGTACCCAAATGGGTAAAGTTTGTTCGATGGAGCATTTGTGCTATTACATTTCTCTTCGTCTCGAAATAGACTAAGGGTTAAATAAATAGTTCCGATATAGCTCGTCCTTTACTTATTACAGTTTAATTACTCTATGTTATATTGCTAAATTTATTTTGATCCACCATAAAACGTTTATAGAAATGTCTTTAAATAAATGTGTTATCTATTAGTAGGTAAAAACATACTCTTGCTTATCTCGATAATTCAAAAGACTTTGTCGTATTAGTGTTGATTATTGACTCTTTTACAAAACTATTAAACGGTTATGGCTTAGATGATAGTGTAATCGGATACCTCATCGATAGACGTAGGTTCGAATCCTAACAACTGAATCGAAACTTTCGGTGAAAGAAAACGTCATGGTGAAACCATAGCATGATGATAGGACTTTTTCCGCCGGGTTAGCTCCCACCTTCAATTTGAAAATAGGTCAACACGTATAGGCGTGTTCCAGCAACTTCATCTGAGAGTCAGCACCCTCTAAGTTAAGCATTTTACCATGTTAGACCACCACTTATTTATTTAACATAAGGTGAGATTGTGGTCTAACTAACAAGTTCGGAACACGAAATGATTATACAAAGCACGTTGGAAACTTACCGACTTTCTTCTACTTCTATTTTATTTTTGGCAACCAGTCTTCTAGTAGAATATTACTGCCATTGTCAAGTTGGTAACGATATTACAAGTTCCATTATATAATTTCAATAGAATAACAAGATGGTCTTGTTAAGATCTTGTTAGAACTTTTCTGGGAGTTTTTGTGGCAAATCAAAATCCATGCTCCGTGGTATTATTTCCGATCCACTTCACTTGTACACAATAACCAAACTATATTACGGAAAACACCACCAACATTACACAATATAGAGCCAAGTAATACAAGATTATGGGTAAAATATAAAGAGCACTACATGGCATTCCAAGATCCCGCCAAAACTCTTCTATCACGCTCTGATTTTATTCGTTACATCCTTACGTTTTAAAGGTGTCGCAGCCCATATCTACTTATACATACATACATATATAATATGGCCAAATGCTAAGACCTATTTAAAAAAATCAAACACCACTGATAAATGGTGGAATCCAATCCAATGAACTTGAATTTATATGTTTCGGGAAATTAATCCACTAAAATAAAGTGTAATAAGCACTTGTGCAATGAACGTTATTATTAATGCCGGTGACGTCGTAAATTACTGGATTAGCGAGCGTTGTGCACTTTGTACATTGATAAATAAGGATTGTATTTTTGTCAACAGGGTGATTCTCCATTCGGTAAATCCGAAGCTTACATAAAACTGGAGCAACTCGGTGAGGGCTCTTACGCAACAGTATATAAAGGTTATAGCAAGTGAGTATTATTATTATTATCTCCATAAATGTTTCGTTGGTAAATTTTGCCGCAACGCTAGTCGTTTTCGTTACTGTTATATTCTTATTTTATTAAAGGTTCTTTCTGATCGAATTATTATTATATGAGACACATGTATTATAAAAAGCCTTTTATAAAAATAAGTATATAATAGTATACTTTTCTCAAAAGATATTGTATATTTATAGATCATTATGATCCTTTAAGATATGTTTATTATAAAATTGAAAACAATCCATATTTAATATTCGCAATATATATTATGGATTGGTTTTTACGGCTATCAATTATGAAATTACAGTCTTAACAGTTCAGTATAATCTGTTAACTTATTTTATAACAAACTAGCCTCTGCCCGCGACTTCGTTCGCGTAGAATAGATACTTTGGGTGAACGCTAACACGCAACGGAAGCTCTCGCGGGGAAAAAATCCCCGATGTTTAAACATTCTTCATTGGTGTTCTTAATGATCTTAACGTGATGATATATAGCCTATAACTATCCTCGATAAATGAACTATATTACATTGAAAGAATTTTTCAAATCGGACCAGTATTTCTTGAGATTACACATCACAACATCACAAACTCACAAATTTTACCTCTTTATAACACTATTATATATTAGATCGTTTTAGTTATATTAAATATTCTACAGGTAGTTACTATATACAAATTACATTCTGCACATCATCACTATACTGATTTTATGCTAAAGGGCGATTTGTTGTCAACGAATATTATAACCTTTTTACATCTATATTTGTATCCGACATCACTTGTAGCGCAATTTATCGTCTTCCTCAGAACACTTAAAATGTTATAGTTGGTGGGTATATGACGAGGCTATTTAAGACGTATTTTTTATTGCTAGGCCTGTTGCAAGTTCGTATTTAACGCGTACTTATTACTTTCAATTTGAATTATTAGAAGCTTGAAATATTGAGACTTTGATTGTAAATTTTCTAAACAAAAAATACAACGAAGACCTTTGGGGTAATTCAATGATATTATAACTAAAAGGCATATCGGCTGGGTGTCTTAAGCGCTGGCCTTAGTAGTTCAGTGAAGCTGTTAAGACCTTGCTAGGTTAATAGCGTAGTCAGTTCGAAAAAAAAACTAAAAGGCTGTAAATACGTCATAAGCGTTTCGACAGCGCCTTGTTAAAACTTTGTTAGCTAGCTTACTTTTGACGGCTGCCTCGTCAATCCGCCCGTAAGCAACATAGAATTTTTTTGTTTCACGACCAATATTGAGAATATACCACTTTACTTCCACATTTTATCTAAGACAGTGTGGCGTTACAATATTATTTTACGTAGTGTGCGTTATCGTGCCATTTGTTTTGACAATATATTTGTCAAAATATCACATAGGTAACATATCTATAGCTTTTTACTTATAATATCGTTAAGATAATTGTATAGAATTACATGAGTCAACAACTGTATGAATACAATATATAGCTATATGCATTATACAGGCGGAATCACTTTTTTTAAGGCTTGTTACAACACTTAAACATTTTAAGAACAATGTATCACAACGGACTCAATTGATAGAGAACAGATTAACAGGACAAGACTCTCAATGGCTAGTTAACCAATTAATCTTCCCGCTGTCGATATAAAATGACCATATCCGACCGAGAAACATGAGAGTTTAAATTAGGACCCTATTATCAATTATCGTTATAAAGCAAATGGTTCAAAAATTAACTGTCCAAAGAGTACTAGCATATAACTAAACACATAACAATAACGCTCCTTGGAGTAAGGTTTTTTTTATTCATAGGTGGCAAACGAACAGACGGGTCACGTGATGTTCAGTGATCACAGTAGTCCATAGACACTTGTAACACTAGGGGAGTCGCAAGTGCGTTGCCAGCCTGTGTTTCGGGGAAGGGGTAAGGGAGGGGCGAGTTTTCGGCGCTCTCACTGACCGAACGAAAAGCGATAATGCAAGCACTGCTACTTCACGTCGGTTTTCTGTTAGAGGGTGGTACTACCTCGGACGAGCCGACACATTCATACGTACATCAGTAATAGCTTCATCGTGGCTCTACCACCTACATACAAAGGTGCTTGTAACAAAGGTTTACATATTTAGTGCTTACTTAAAATATAATTATTAGTTAATCTTATTTCGTATATAAAGTAATTCAAACAGAGCACACGTTTCATCATTACTATTAACGATTTTGATTGATTCTTTTAATCTTTCAACTGTACCTTTGATATGAACGTTATCCGTGTTATTACAAAAAAATTAAATACGTATTGAATACTAGCTATATAAAAGTTTGGGTGCTTTCGTATTAAATGCATCACACACGCCGAACGTCCGACATCTTACTCTTTTATATATGTTTGGTTGGGTTAGGTTAGACTTACGAAAAAGGATAACGCGAACTTGCCACGGAAACGGTCGGCGAGCGCATTTAATACGAAAGTACCCAAACTTTTTTAAAGCAAGTATTCAACGTATTTAACTTTTTTGTAATAACACGGTAAGTGTTTAATTGTTATGATACATTTCATTTGTTTAATATATAAGAACTAAATACGAAATACATGTTTGAATTCGTGAAGCACACATGGTATGTAAGCATAAATAGTTTGATTAGTATAGCTTAGACTGATCCGCGGTATTGCATTCAACGCAACAGCCCAAGCCGAAGTTCGGAAACTTTGGCACCCTTTAAGCTTGTTGCTAAGCGGAAAAATGCCTTAAGCGGTCACTTTAACAGTCTGGTAAAATAGAGTATTCAGACCTAAAAAAAAATATGTGTGTGTGTACTTACGTACATGCGTTAGAAGTTATACTTCTTTGGTGTAATAATATAAAAAAAAAATCAAAAATTTTATCTTTCGCCTTGTTTTACGTTTGTAGAAAACGACACTCACAATAGCAAAAAGGCATTTAATACACTGAAAGTTTTAATATAAAGAAATACAAACAACAAATATAAAGAAACAAAATGTTGGCTATAACTAACTTCAGGGTGTCGGTTTTTCGTGACGGTGTGCGCACGCACCGTAAAAATTACTCTCATCATTCGCGCCTAACGCGCCGAAGGAAGTATAACTTCAAAATGTTACATTTAATAATTTTTTACAATTTTTTTCTATGTTCTTCGAGTGTGCGTACTTAGATTACCTTTTTATTCCCACTCAAGATTTTCCCTTTGACGTCACTCAATATTATGTAAAGTAGCAAGCTTCCAGTCCCCCCGTGTAACATCTTCAAACTTGACGTTTACGTTCCATTTACCCTTCAAAGAGATATATCAAATTTCGTTGGTATACCATACTGTCAATCGATTCATGAATATTTACAAAAGTCGTTGTTCAGCGCGGGATTAACTAAAATAAAACTGAATGGAGTATGATTTAATTAATACGGTAAACGGATTTATAGAAGTTAATAATTTCGTTTAGGAATTACCAGTGGATGCCGGGGACTTTGTCTGCGTTTGTTTCTTAATAAATGACGAGACCTTAAATTATTTTCTAGTAATTGTAACGAATCTAACTTAGTTCGCATATATCGTTATATTTTGGCCAATGTTAACAATATCTTTATAAATCGTAGCCTGCTAATCACTGCTCGCGACTTCGCTCGTAGTAATTTAGACTTGTCCCACATGAACACTACTTTTTTTCGGAATAAAAGGTATCCTATGTGTTTTTCTGATGCCCTTGACAATGTCGATGCAAAATTTCATGATATCAGGTTGTGTAGTTGAAACGTGAAAGCGTAACAAACAAAGTTACATCTGCAAACAAAATCACATCTATATTTATAATATCAGTTAAGATATGTTACTTTTATGTGTAAGCTCAATAATTCAAAAGTTTCATTCAAATCCGTTTAACAGATTTTGCGTGAATGTGCAATAATTCATCCATCCTCACAAACATTGAGTATGTTATATTATTCATATGATTGTAATTGTTATAAGATTAGTAATAGAAGACTGGATATTAAGTATCGATAATCCTTATATCGATCGATATTCCTTGCTGTAATCTTGAAATCTTAAATAAAGCAAATCCATATTTATAATTGAAATTTTATTTTATAGTAACTCCAGCCGAGGCATCGCATGTTTTTATTTAACGTTTTTTTTATATCACTAAGAATTCTCGTAGTCAGTCAAATGAGAAATACTCTTCTCTTGTACAACATTTCAGTAAAAATCAGTCAACTTGCTTCTGACTAAATTCCAAATATACAAACAGTCAGACAAAAATTGTGAAATGAAATTCAAAAGACGGATATATATACTGACATAACTACAGATGTATACATATTAATGATAAAATATTATACATATACTTACTTATATCTATACACTATATACTCGTACATATATATAATATATATATATGTACTCCTAAATAAATTAATACACGAAACCGTAGATCTTGAATGCGGTGAGGTCGAGTAGGTCAAGCGAAACGAAACTCACCCTGTTCATGACTTGTGAATATTGAATGAACCGTTTAAACTTTACCGCTGAGCGGTTATAACCAAGCAAGTTAAGAGGAAACGCGGACAGCGTTTGTTCCACACAAACGTGGAATACGTGTATGTTTTATCCCTGGATAATGGAATTTGGATAAATAATTTTATACCAACAGTCCTCGCCAAACTCTGACCGCTCTGAATATAGCTGCGGAGATCCCAAAATTAGGTATAAATACCTATTATATTATACTAGTTGTTTTCGCGACTTCGTCCGCGTGAAATAGTTACTTTGGGCTAACGCTAATACGCAGCGAAAGTTCTGAAAAGGAAAAAAAAAAAATTGAAACATCCTTCATTGGTACTACTCTCCTGTTGCTTTTAGTATTATGATATATAACCTTGGATAAATGAGCTATCTAACAGTGGAAGGATTTTTTCTAATCGCACCAGTAGTTCCTGAGATTAATGTGTTCAGCCAAACAAACAAACACTCCGGCTTTATAATATTGGTATAGTTAATATGTATAACGATGTATACAAATTGAGAATAAATAAATGTCAATTTTAGATTCCTATAATAATATTTTAACTTTATTTTGCTTCAAATTCTTGGAATAAGAGCTAACCAGAACGTACAGCTTACATTCAGAGCAGTCAAAAAGATTGACAAGAATTGTAATTTAGACATATAACTGGTATGTTCCTATGTTTTGATGGTTTCTATAAATTCAATATTATAATACCTAGACGCCTTCTGCAAGTATTAAAATTACCGAATTATATCGCCTTTTTCAGATAATACAATTATGATGCATAAAAATACGATATATAATAAACAAAATAAAAATATACTGACACATTAAAGTTCCTTCTTTTTCTATTTTTATAAATATAACTACAATTGCTTTAGTTTTGAATGAGGAAACGGGAGAATAACGAATAATGATTTTGACTATTTTGCCGCGTTAAGGAACTTCATTCCGAAAACATATTTGAAAATTCACACATGTATTTTTAGTAGCAGCAATTATGGTTTTTTAATGTATCCGTATGAATCCGTGATAAGTTTATTACTGTGTGCGTGGTAACCATATAGCATATAGTCACAATGTCTTATTAACCGTTTCGTACCCTGTCGTAAAACCCAGTTTTAATTGCTCCTCTCCGATCTAGTTAGGAACTCGAAACTAAGATTTAAAATAAAGTTATTGCTGTGTTTCTCGTATTTATGCCGGCAGTTATACGAACTATGCTGTTATGTTGTCATGAAACTTGAAATTTTAGTGCTCGTACCGAGGTCCCAGCTCTCTCTGTCTCATGAGGTTAATAATTTTATCTCGACAAGTCTTATTACCTTAATTTTATGATTATGATGCTTGTTACGAAAAATACTTAGTGTTATTTCTATATAAAAAAATGTAATTTCCGTAGTAAATATAAACTTTTATGCCCACGTCTATTTAAAATTGTATTGATGATACAATTTTTCTTTATTTTGTTATAGAATTCATTCGTTGTTGACTAGAAATTCAGTACCCAAAATATTGCTGAAGTTTCTAGAACCAACCTATTGTGAATTGGCTCTAGATTTTCACCATTTAGATTTAATTTGTGTAGTTTTTTGCATTAACGTAGAAAATAAGACAAAATTTTCCCGTTATAGTACCACCAAGTAATGAAATACTCATAGAAGTCCAATTCAACAATTAAACGTCAATCTGTCAATATTTTTGACGATTTCCTTTTGACGATGATGACGATTTTAACGAGTTGTTGTTATTTATAAGGAGAACTTTATCCCGAATTATTAAATATCCCGTCTAATTTTTCAAACATTTTCTTTTATAAAAACTGTCCTGGCAATTGATATGCTTACATACATTCGGCAATTGGTTGGTGGTTATTTATATATTATGTATACTAGCTCGGCCACGCGTTGTTGTGGCTCAGCTATTTTTTAACAAAACACATCCACCATAAAATAAACTAGAGTTGAAAAAGGCATTCATAATTTAAAAAAAAAACGTGTCCCATTTATGAGGTATCTAAAACAGCCGATCCTATAATTTTCTCTCAACAGACTAATTTAAAACGCCATCTGTTCAAAAATGATGAAACTTACAATGAATAAAAATAATCAACATTAACACTCATTTAATTTGTAATTAAAAAATATTGAGACCATTAGTCGTTCAATTTTACATAGATATCAACTTTTATTAAAATCGGTTGAGTAGTTTCGGAGTTCATCGTGGACAAACATGACACTGGACTTTTATATATATAGATTTTAAAGCTTTATCTCTTTGTTATGTGATTACTTCATAGATTGATGTTTTATAAATTTCCGACACAGTTTAACGCAACAAGTGGTAGCACTCAAAGAGATTAGACTGCAAGAGGAAGAGGGAGCGCCGTTCACCGCGATCAGGGAGGCGTCTCTTCTCAAGGAGCTGAAGCACGCGAATATAGTCACATTGCACGACATCGTACACACGAGGGAGACGCTCACCTTTGTGTTCGAATTTGTAGTAAGTTAATTATACAGCACTTGTCATTTCGACCTTTTCAAAAGCAATTTTGTGCTGGAAGTTCTTTTATGTCGATGTAGGAATACGTTTTTGAAGTGAAAACATCTTTAGGCGTGTTAAGCACTTTTTGGGTGAACAAAGATCATGGAACTTTCAACGTTTTCAAAAGCCATTTTGTGCTGGAAATTATTTTATATCGATATTGGAATACGTTTTTGAAGTGAAAACATTTTTAGGCGCGTTGATCACTTTTTGGGTGAACAAAGATCATGGAACTTTCAACGTTTTCAAAAGCCATTTTGTGCTGGAAATTAATTTTTATCGATGTTGGAATACTTTTTTGAAATGAAAACAACTTTAGGCGCGTTGAGCACTTTTTGGGTGAACAAAGATCATGAAACTTGCGTCATTGTCATCGAACGCTTTCCGTGATCTACATATGTATACTGTTATTATCAGGCCGGACACGCTAGTTTTAAATATATATATATCAGGCTATTGTTTCACCATTTAGATTTAGTTAGTGTTTTTTTTTTTTTATATCAAAGTAAATATTAAGACAAAATTTTCAATTTATAGTACCACCAAATAATGAAATAAAACGTCAATCTGTCAATATTGTGAATATTTTTGACAATCTCCCCGTTGTGGTGTGTCTCACTCAGTTGTTTTTTTTTTATATAATGAATTAGCACGATAATGTGACGTCACTGTTCTTGATGGTACACGTTACAGTTCCATACTGCTTTTTTTTTCAATACTGAAACTCATTTCGATTACTACTGTGTTTCAAAAAGTCGCAAAAGAATTTCAAATAACCTATGATCTGGTTTTCTAATATTATTTTGTGTCTGATCTTAAATGTTAATTTAATCAGGTCTCGATACTGAAATATGAATGTGGTAAACAAAATCTAAATTTATAATTGTTTTTCGTAACTGAATTGGGTTAAAGAGAAACCGGATTATTTTATTAAATGGCATATTACAGCATAATTGTATATTTAAATTTATTAATAAATTAGTAGTTTTGGTCTGTAAATTTTAGCTCCAAGTTTTGTGGCTATAACGTAAATAAATCTGTCTCTTTTATTTGTATATCCGGATTGAATTAAAAAACGGCTAGACTGATTTTTATAAAAGTTTGTACACAGGAAACTTATATCATTTTTCAAATTATTGGGTACAAAAATAGTCAGTAATACATGTCCAGATAAGAATTTCAAAAAAATGTTTTTTTTTTCTCGAACTGACTACACTATTGACCTAGCAAGGTCTTAACAGCTTCATCGGACTACAAAAAAAATGTAATTCAAGATATTTCTATTGTTGTCAACCGATTATGATAAACTTTTATTCAAGGGTAAATATGTCATGTCATTATATTTTTGATATGGACAAAATGTCTATGCAATTATGTTTTTTTTTTATTGAGTATTTATTATAGGAGATAATTTCTAATTTCTGAAGTAAATTATTTTTATGGCTATTCTATATCAGCGGTGTTTATTAAACAGTATCTCGAATTATGCCCGGTTTCTGAGATGTTCGGTTAAACTATCAATAGTTATTGGCTCAACAAAATTATAAGACAAACTGTCAAATGGCCCGTTGAGTTTTACTGACATTTTTTTTATATGATTGTGTGCACAGAAACGTAATTTGACAAGTTATCGTACCGATAGCGCTATTGAACACATAAACTTCAGTATCTCAGAAACCGGGCATAAGTTACGTGGTTATTGTTTGACGAATAAGTTATTGATTACAATTCGTTACGTGCAAAGGACACTGATTTGTCACAATACATGGAGAGGCACCCCGGTGGACTGAACCATCATAACGTAAGGCTGTTCATGTTCCAACTGCTGCGCGGTCTTTCCTATTGCCATCGGAGAAGAGTATTACACAGGTAAACGTATATAATTAATTATCAACTCCACTATTTTTCACACTTTAGGTTCGAACTTCAGTATGTGCCAACAAATTTTTAAAGAGAAAATTATTTTTGGACGATATGAATTGAATTTATGAATCGACAACGTGTAACAAAAAACGTATAATGTAAATGTTTATGTAGGTTTTAAGGTGTGAGTGAATGAGATAGTTATATTCTTAATGTACTCGAAATATGTAAAAAGAGAGAGAGAGAGAGGTTTTGAAATCTACAGCACATTATTTTCTGTTGGATCGTAGTGACTATCATGCACTTTTCATAAATAGTTTTTTTTTTTGAACTGACTATGATATTTGCCTTGGAAAGCCTTTACAGCTTTACCGGACTACTTAATAATTAGTGTGTGGTGTATTATTGACACTATCAATATATATTAAGATACTATAGAATGATGCCGAAACGTAATGTATACCTCCACCATGGTGTATTTATCTCATCCTCTTAAAAATAATCACTTGTATCGCGCGTGAACGACACACAACTTTCAACTTAAATCGCATAGTATAATTTAAATTGATAACACTACCGGCTGACGATGAAGGAAAACATTGCGAAGAAATCTGAACCTAAGAATTACCACGGTGTTTGGAAAAAACATAGAATTGTGAATTTATGATTATTCCCGTAACTTACTTTAGGAATAGGCCTATGGCCCTGCAGTGCATCTCTTATAGCCTGATATGATGCGATAATTACATGATAAAATTATATAGATGTATATCTTTATGAAGCTTTAATAAATTGTATCATGAGTATAGTTGTTTTAATAAACAATGTATCGATAAATAAATTCAAAATCGCTATCTATTATTTGACTTTGACTCATCCGACAGATTTACTAAAATCTTTTTATCGAACAAATGTATGTATACAAATGTATTTAATTCCTCAGGAGTCTTTCTGCAATTATTGTCTTACTTTTGAGTTAGGGCAAATTAAATATTAAAGTTCTTCTATAAAGGTGTAGGCATAACTATTTCTTAACTGCCTCAAAAAAGTTGGACCACTCACACATTGCGCTCGAAAGATTAGTTTTATGTATGTTGAATTATGTGTTCGTATCTTGATAAATTTAATCCTTTAATATTCATTAGATGAGGATTTATGAGGGCACCACATAGTTTGCTGTCTAGGCATAGCATCGTCAGCGAAATCATCGCTTAACATCGAGTATGATTATGGTATACCGGTAGTATATACAAGTTTTAGAGTATAGAAGGCCACAAAAAAAAATGAAATAATTTTGTATACAGGGACGTGAAACCCCAGAATTTACTAATAAGCACGCACGGTGAATTGAAGCTAGCCGATTTTGGATTAGCGCGCGCCAAGTCCGTTCCAAGTCACACATATTCACATGAGGTCGTTACGCTCTGGTATAGACCTCCAGGTATGCATCTTATACTAATAACTATATAATTATGTTTGTACCGTTTACCTAATGTTTGTGTAAAATTTTGTCATAAAGGTCTAATTCAAAGGCTATATTGGTCACGTACATGGCGTTAAAAATGTTTTAGCGTGCACCTGTTTGTGTATACGTGTAACTAAAAAACCACTTAAATGATTTTTATAAAATTTTGTACACGAGAAACGTGTATTATTACTCAATTGATGGGTTACTAAAATTAGCAAAAATGTTTTTAAATACTACTAAAAAAATTCAAACCGATTTTTCATAGATTTCGTGAACGGAAAGAATTTGTTATTCCGAAATTGATAGGGCATAACTATAAACAATAATATATTTCGAAATAAAAATTGAAAGAATTGTTTAGTCCAAACGATTATCGGTTGAGTATTGGACGCTACTGGTACCAACGTTATATTCCTCTCCAGGTATAATTATAAGTGTAGTAGATAATTCAATAATAAAGTACAACAACAGAGTATAAAGGGACGAAAATGGTGAAAATAGCAGGGGGTAGGGTCGAATTCGATCTGTTTAGTTGAAAATAGTTGAAAATCTGCCCGCAAGCATTTACACGTGCGTTCCGGCAGCTGTATTTGAGAGCCAGTTGTTCTAGATTTAGCTTGTTTAAAATTCCAGTCCATCTCCTCATTTAACTTCAGCTGTGATTGTTGTCAAACCCTAAAACGATATAAAGTTTAAAATATGCAATGTTACCCATCGTTTATTGTTAATCAGACTGAGACGCCATAAATTGGAGTGGTATATTTATATTACGACACTCTGAGACAAAAGATTCAACTGGTTAAATATTTGTGATACTAACGCCGTGATATTAATTAGGTTTTTTGAAGACATTGATTTCTGTGTTAGGGAAATTCGTTGGAATAATATTTTTTTTTTTTTTTATCTAGATGTACTACTTGGAAGTACAGAATATTCGACTTCGCTGGATATGTGGGGAGTGGGATGCATATTCGTCGAGATGCTTTGCGGTGTGCCCACTTTTCCTGGCGTAAGGGACACACATGATCAACTAGATAAAATATTTAAGGTAATTATATGATTTTATAAATACAAACTAACCTATTACCTTATATGTATATACATATACATGTGTGTCATTTACTAGTTTTTGTTTCATTTGTACATACTAAACACCCCCGATTCTACTCCATGGAACATATCCGTCCAAAGCTTGCCTGGAAGAGATTGCTATTAGCATTAAGGTCGCTGTTTGTACTAATCGCATGACTGGAAATCTTCTATAGTGTGTTTCACGGTAGTCTTCGTAAAACAGGTTCGTAATGAAAGTAGGTTGGGAGTGGGAATGTGGGTTGGAGGGGATGTGTAGTGATATCGGATGTTGTGGAGGTGGTGGGCACGCCGAGCGAAGAGAGTTGCTTGGATATGCCACTATTTCTCTATCTTTTTCTTTATTTATCTCTCCATTTCTTTCTTTCCTTCTGTCTGTCTTTTAAATAAAAAAAATAACTTAAATCACAACATACAATGACTGTTATGTATCCGATGGTAAGGATGGTGAAACCCAAAAACAAAGGCGATCATGGAGAAACCCACAATCCATCGGTAGTCATCGTTGCCATATCATCCTGTAAATTTCGACTACAGGAATTATAAACTAACTGTTGCTGAAACGCTACATGACTATATATGCCACTAAGGCACATGTTACTCTTGGTGTCCGTTAGCCACGATGACTAATGTCGCACTATCAATCACAAGGTTAAGATGATGATATTGATTATATCGATGTAGCAATAGTTTATCGAATGATTCTCCATCAATAGCACAGGTTCGTAATGAAGGTTGTTTAGGAGCTTTTTATGTATCATAGGACGCAAAGGAACAGATGGATCTCCAGATGTTAAGTGATCACTGCCTGCACATTCCATAGACACTAGTAAAGTAACACAAGGGGAGTCGCAAATGTGTTGCCAGCTTGTGTTTACAGGTGGGGGGGCGAGAAGAAGGTCTTTTTTACCACCCCCTCACAGAAAACTGACATGAAGTAACAGCGCTTGCATTTTTGCGTTTCAGCGAGAGCGCTAGTGGCCCACCTTCTGACTTCTTCCCTCCCCCTTCTCTCTAAACTTGCGACTCCCCTGGTGTTGCAAGTGTCTATACACGGTGGTTATTACTGAATATCAGGTGACCCACCTATTCTTTTGTTTCCTACGATATAAATAAACCCCATTAACGCTGAAACCAGCAATAGCCTCAGCCTGGCTCCACCACCTGTGAAGGGAGATTGGGGGTTAGTGTGTAGTGATGTCGGTTGTCAAGCGGGAAGAGCTGATCGGCCGTATTACTATCTACGTTAGTTCACGTGGGTCTTTCTGTGGGTCGGGTGAAACCAGCAATAGCCTCAGCGTGACTCAACCACTTGTCAAGGAAGTGTGGGGGTGATATTGCATGGTCCGTGGTCCCGCTGTGCAGGTGGTGGGCACGCCGAGTGAGGAGAGCTGGTCGGGCGTGTCGCGGCTGCCGGGGCTGCGCGCGCACGTGTCGCGGTGGGGCTCGAGTCCGGCGCGGGCGCTGGGAGCGGCGTTCCCGCGGGTGCGTGAGGCGGGTCGCGACGCGGAGCGGCTCGCGCACGCGCTGTTGCAGGCGGATCCGGCGCGACGGGTGCCGGCGCACAGAGCCCTCGCGCACGCGTACTTCGCCTCGCTGCCGCCCAGACTGCGCGATCTGCCCGACGGTAACCATTTCATACATTTTATAGGGTTTTTTCTCCGTTATCTTAATCTGCCATGTAGTAGTGACTCTTATATTTTACTAGCACTCCAGCGGACGTTCTCCCACCCTGATTATAAGAAACCTTCGTCATGAATCACTCTATCTACTGGTGAAAATTTCATGAAAATCAGTCCAATGGCTTTGGAGTTTATCGCGAACAGACAAACAGACAGACGTAGGAGAGGACTTCATGTTATAATATGTGGTGATGTTGGTGACCTACTGCCTTTTTGAAGTGAAAACTTCTTTAAACGGAGTTGTAATCCGGTGAAGCTGTTAAGACCTTGTTAGCTCAATAGCGTAGGCATTTCGAGAAAAACAAATTTTAAACGTTTCGAGCGGTAATTTTTTTAGCAGGAGATTTTGTTTTTTTCGAACTGACTACGCTATTGTCCCAGCAAGGTCTTAGCAGCTTCACCGGACTACTAAGGCGAGCGCATAAGGCACTCAGCCGATTTTATTTTGGCAACCAGCTCAAGGGTGCACGGCACACCTCGGCTTGGCTGTTGCCTGTTGCATGCAAAATCGCCACCTATCTTAGCTAACCTAGCTAACTATTCATATATGTATGAGTTGTTGAAACGTATATGTGTACCAAGCATACATGCCTCAACAACTCCTCCATATATCTATTATCGGAAAATTGAGAGTTTTTCAGTTCGATAAGGGATAAAAAGTAAACCCTTCCACTTTCATGTGTAAGCGTTTAGCGTGCACGTGTGTGGGGGTGATCGTGTAGTGTTATAGCGGTGATGTATATTAATGTGTCACCGTATCGCGCAAGCAATGCACTCAAGGGCTCCCTACCGAGGGATCGAACCTAGGCTTGAGCCGCTGCCGTGGGAGGCCTAATCGGGTGTGCGGGAGCGAAATTAACCCCCAGACCACGGCGGCGTGATCTGTGGTTACGCGAGCGTGGGCGTGAACACGCTCTGTTTCGAGGGACAGGCTGGTACTGATCGTTCGCTGACGTGATTGAATCAGGAGGGTCGGTAAAAATGTGTCGCGGACGTCTTTTATAACGCGCAACGTTAGGTACGGGTTCATAGTTTGCGGCGGATACCACTAACGGACTGGGATGATTCGCGGCTTTTTCAAAATAACTAATCGTAAGTGATTTTACGTACGCCCAGATAGAAGGGATCTCTAGGTCTCTATGGAGATCGACTCTCCGGATGTACCACGGGGCACCGGTCACTTTACGTAAAACACGATTTTAGAGAACCTGCAGCTTATCAAAGTTATCTTTGGATATATGCGCAAAAACGGGGCAGCTATATGTCATCACGGGACGGATACACGTCTTATACAAAGTGAGCTTGTGTCTGAGGGACATCTTGCTCTTATGACAAAGCAACGGATGGAGGCGACCCAAGATCATAGCGGCTTTGTTTCGCACTCTGTCTAT
>JACEII010000001.1:10497196-10525185 GCA_014332785.1 Antheraea mylitta
ATGGAGATGACATATCTGAACGCTATATCACGTGATTATCAAATATGTCATCTCCATACATTTTTCCGTTTTCTATTTGCGTTAGCGATTGTCGATAAGCAACTTGGTTAGGCCCCCAGTTTAGCTAATACAAAACAAGCAATATTTAGTTTTGAAATTAAATGGTCTTTGTGAAATTGTGTCTCAATATTTATTACTAGTAATATCCCGCGGTTTTACGCGATTTTGTATGCAGTAGTTAGTCCCTATTACTCATTTTATATCTATATTTGTAAAAGGATAACTGACTGATGGAAAAGTGACAAGTTTTCATACACACTTTGGTATTTTTCACTAACTTAGGGATTGAATTTATAAGAGTTGTACGTTCGTATGTCAGTCAGTTATTTTTATATATAGATAGCTTATTATAATTGTTTATAAAAAAAAAACATGTGTATTGTCTTCAGTATAACGATTATTTTGATTCGGCATATGTCGATTCTTCCTATAAAAATATTACAAGAAATTTCATAAAAGTAAATGGGGAAACCCAAAACAGACTGAACGACGAAAAGTGAGTTAAATGGATTTTGTCACAAATACACAAAACTTCGTTCTCGCGCACTCAAATTTAATTCGTAATTGGTTCTGAAACACCAAATTAGTACGTAAATTGTATATTATATGTGGATCGCGATATGTTTCTGTCTGTGTACATGGTTTGTTGAGTTTTATGTGTGTCGTAGTTTAGGATGAGATCTCGGATACGGCATTGAATTATAAAATATTTGAGTTGTTACATTTAAAAATGAGTTAAATCCAATTTTAGGCGCTCCCAATATTTTACGTTATTTTTCAAGACCTACAAATTTTGTATATTTAATGTATTAAAAAAAAAAAACTAAAAACTTTATGAACCTCGTTCGCAATATATAAAAACTGGAAATCTTAAAAAAAAATTAAAAATGGCTTATGGACAATAATAATATAACTATATAGATACGCCATAAACGCTTCGACAGCGACTTGTTAAAACTTGGCTAGTTAGCCTATTTTTGACGAATGCCTGTCAATCTGCCCGTATCTAAGAAACAAAACTATTTTGTTTTCATGATCGATATTGAGAATATGCCATCTTACTTTCTATCTTTTTACTTTTTACCTTTTATCTAAGGTAGTGTGGCATTACGATATCACTTTACGTATGTGTGCGTTCACGTGGAATAGTTACACATTGGGCTATTGCTAACACGCAGCGGAAGCTCTCGAGAGGAAAAATACCCAATTTTTAAACATTCTTCATCGGTGCTTCGCTCCTATTGATGTTAGCGTGATGATATATAGTCCATAACCATCCTAGATAAATGAGCTATATAACATTGAAAGAAATTTTCAAATCGGACCAGTAGTTCCTGAGATTACCTCCTACAACGCCACAACGTTACAAACTCACAAACTTTACCTTTTTATAATATTAGTATAGATGGTAGGTATAGATGTATGGTTTGAATTGGATTTGACTCATTATGAAATGTACCAACATATATGTTTATTATGTTTCTAACAATGTTTTTCATTTCTTGTGTTGAATTAAAGTTAATAAAGAATGTGTTTTATTATATTATTCGTGTTATTGAAATATTCATCATTTGTTAGCACTATATTTTCGAGATCTCAGCCTTCGCGAGGTGGGTGAAGTGAATAATTAAACCCGTTGAGTGAGGCGTGTGTTTATACAGATATGAAATTAACGTGGAGCATTTATAAAGAAATGGATATAAATAGTCGAAATTCTATTGTATACTTTTTCTCCGGAGTTCGTGTAATGAATGTTGAAGCCAGTTAGGAGGCGAGTTATCTCCGTTTTACGGCTAAAATAATTTTGTATATATGAATGTTTATTAGTTTTTATGTTCGTTTCTTTAAATCGGCTGTCCTAAACGAGTTGCCATTTTTTTTTTGATTACGTGTTCTTGTGTTTGCTGGAGTTTGAGATTTCTTTTATAGTCTCTAAATATACGAAATAGGTTAATTAATCGATTAATTGCATATATATTGTTTTTTTTTTATTATTTCACGTATCCAAGACCTGCTGATGATTTAATTATTTTTTTTTATTATTTTGTAATGTATAGACAATGTGCTTTTACTCGTTTAAAAGAATGTATATACGATATTTGAACTGATAACAATAAAAGTTTTTATTTCATAATGAAAATTTTCTGTCGTTTTATTGCCTATTTCCTAATAACTATCTAGGTATACTATCTATACCAATATTATAAACAGGTAAAGTTTGTGAGGTTATAGGCGGTAATCTCAGGAACTACTATTCCGATTTGAAAAATTCTTTCAGTATTATATAGCTCATGTATCGATGATAATTATAGGCTATATATCATCACGCTAAAACCAACAGGAACGCGGCACCAATGCAGAAATTTTCAAAATCGGGGATTTTCCCCGTAAGAGCTTCCGCTGTGTGTTAGTGTTAGCCCAAAGTAACCATTCCACGCAAACGAAGTCGCAGGCAGAGGCTTATATATACATAAACTGATAGAGGTGTGTCGTAGTGCTGTCACTCAATAACTAATGCATAGATTTTGATATTTACTTATTACACACTTGATCTGTATCTCAAATAAAGATTATCACTATATCTTTAAAAAAAATAATTGATATTTCTTTCATTTCCAATTTACATCTAATGGTAAGAAAACGGTACTTTTGTATTGAATGCACAGCGCTTGCCGACCACTGCCGCGGCCGGCTTGCGTTATCTTTTCCGCAAGTCTAACCTAACCGAACCGAGCAAGAGAAATGGAGCACGCAGTCGAAAATAAACTAACCTAACCGATTTATTATTCTCAATTTTCCCGTCTTGATTCGGTTAGGTTAGGTTAGACTTGTGAAATAAATGCAGCGCCAGCCGGTCACGGTAGCGGTCGGCGAGCGCGCTGTGTTGCAGTTAATACGTCAGTACCATTTTTTTATATTTGCAATTTGATGATTTTTAAGTTAAAGCAGTTTCGTCTCGGTTTGGTAAGGTTAGACTTGCATAGAAAAATAACATTAGCCGGCTGCAGCAGCGGTCGGCGAGCGCGGTGCATTTAATACGAAATTACCAAAAGATCACTTTGTAGAAAAAAATCTCATAAATACAACAAGCAAAATAAACAGGTTGTTAAGTACATGACTACTGATTATCAACATCCACTAAATCATTCTAAATACAAGCTTAAAGTATAGTGTGTAGAAACCATATAACAATTTAAAAAGGTGATATAAATTTCGTCAAGAAAAAAGCTAGCGTCTTTATATACTTAATATCTAAATTATGTCATTGAATTTTAGCACAATGTGGAAAAATATCGTGCGAATTTCACACTCGAACGTGACGTTTTCTGGAATGTTGCCAACGTTTACGATATTTAACCGAAGACGAGATGGTTTCAAATAAACCTTATATTCTACCAGAATCAGCAAGACTTCTTCGATAGTCAGTTGCTCGAAATTAAACCCTTCTAACACGGAATCATGATAAATGATGACCCATTTATAGGTTTTTATTTATAAATCTTGTGTTTTTTTTTTTAATTATTTTTTGCTTAGTATTAAATTATTTGGATAGTTTTAAAGTTAGATACGTCAACATTTTTTTCTTCGTTTGTTCTGCAGACTCTTTGTCCGCATTTTTTTTTGTTTTCGCTTTTTTATGTGCGTTAAAAATAGGGTTTTTATTTATTTAGTAATTTTTTTTTAACTTAACTATTCCTGTAGTGGATTATTAGTATGTTTATGGGTTTATGATATAATTATTTTTGTTATTTTTGAGGATGACACTCTGTCAGGTTTTGCTTCTTCAAATTATTTGGGGCCTCTGCTCGTTCAGCTGTTATTTTAACTTGTAAGCGTTCGGCTCCGCTTTGCACGACGTACCCGAGGTCGAAAATAGGTTTTCCTGTGTAGGAGTTTTCCCCAGTGAGAGTTTTTAAGAATTCTCTTAATGAGATATTTTTCTTAATTGAATAGGAATTGTTTATTGTGGTATATCAGTCATAGTGACTTTTTGAAATTGGTAATAGTCAACTATATACTTACTGATTTTTATATGGTAAATTTAAAGTGTTCCTGACGAAAAGTAATTGTCGTCATTGTCATTGGTGTTCTATATAGGTTTGTTATTTGACCTTATTCTGAAGTGATATTAACTGATTCTTCTAAGATTACAGGGTCTCGTTCAAGTGCACTTATTTAATTCACCATTTGGTTTATTGAGTTTGCATGCTTTCTTTAACAATCTTTTCCGACGACTTTTTTTTTGGCAATCAATCTCTCCGATTATTACTGCCATTGTCACGTAGTCAATAATATCACAAACTTCGTGTGATCATTCCAATATTAAGCATCGTGTGAAACCATATTCTAACAAGATGTTGGATCCCTTGCTAGAACCTTCCAGGGAGTTTTTGTGGCATCTCAGAATTTCATGCTACGTGTTATTATTTTCCATTCACTTCACTTATTCATAATAAACTAACTATATTACGTAAAACACCACCAAATTTACACAATATAGAGTCCAATAACACAAGATTATGAATAAAATATAAAATCCACTACATGACAGACTAAAATCCCGCCAAAAACCCAGCCGACGACTTTTATATTTTAATCTTCATAATACATACTATTAGCAGTATGCACAGTGCATTAAGTACGTACGTAACCGCGTGGCTTAAATGTCGATCATTTAAAAGCTACAACAACAAACTTCGGATATAATTCTCTTCTAATTAGTGTTGACCTTTATATATATAGAGGTTAGGTAACTTAAGTAATAATTCCTCTAAGAATCGCCTACACGAGTGCAAAATATAACAAGACGCTCGCATTCTTAGAATAGAAATATTTTGAAAGGAAAATACCCAGCTAGAGGTATCTCTTAAAATATAATAAAATAAATGTTTTTTATTATAATTTCTGAGAAATTTGAAGTAGCCATTTCCAATTAAAATTTAAGATATGAGAAATCGTTAATACGAGTCTTTGGCGTTATGTAGCCTCGAGAGTTGATTGGTTGTTGCCGGTGGAGTGAAATAAATAAAATGCTGCAGATGCGATGTGGATTGCTCTATTAATGCAGATGTAATACAAGTAATGATACACACTGAAATACAAATATTAGTTCAATAAACATAGCGTCTTACACTAGCGTCCCTACGCGTCCCGGGTAAAAAGTGACAGTTGTCTGGGTAGCGAGTGGGTTTACATTTTTAGAGTCCCGGTTACAGGTCTTTTGGGTACCTTATCGACAGCAATGTTGCCAATCTTGTATACTAAGATTTATTAAATTAATGATATTCAAATTAAGAAAGGGCGGAACGCTACAAGTTCATAAAAATCATTACACTTTACCTTACCAGCCCCTAATAGGCTCACTACATTGTCATAGGCATCTACTCAAAGTGAAATATGGGCATAATCACCACGCCGATTCATGACGTATTGCCGATTTGTAACTCGTAGAAATCCACATTTAAATATTTTCCCATATACAAGGATGCTACAATAACATTCCTCAGGTTTTTTCACGGTGTGCTTTACCGCCAACTGGATAGTGTTACTAATTTAAATAAGTAAATCTATGCTAATTTCGAAAAAAAATCGTTGGTTCTTGCCAAGCTTCGTATCTACGGACACCGAATTACATTCCACCGGTCAAACCACACGACCATTATGATTATACTGTCTAAAACTAGCAATTATTAACGAGAAGTACAATTCTCGTCAATCTTTTTGGCCGCTCTGAATATATAATAATTATAAATTAAACCTAAAATTAACATTTATTTATCTCTAAGTTATTTCGATGATATGCATATATGATATAATACCTACGTATTTATGCCTAAATTTGTGTTCTGCGCAATTATATTCAGAACGGTCAAAAAACTTAGCGAGGACTGTAATTACCAATCCAAAACAGCCTGTAGATATCATTGTGAAAAGCATCCGGTAGATCTAAATACATAAGATAATATTTAACACGACGTGCTAAAGCGACTCTACCATGGCATATCAACACAAGTGTTTCTCATGAACTACAGATACGAGGTTTACATAACATAAGTAAATCTAAAGTATATTTTATTTGTCCGAGCTCTTCTTCAACACAGTTGAATAGATTTTGACGAGATTTCTTCTTTCGTATATACCGAATCTTACGCATAAATAATTTCAAGGTGATTTTATACATTAGAGTGTATTAAAAATAAAAATGTTACATATCCATTCTGAAAATATTAGGATACAGAAAAAAATACTGAATTCTCTGTGAAATTCCCCAGAAATTTTAAAAAGAAGCAAATATTCTAGTAAGTTGCACTTCAACTATGGAAAGAGTAAGTATATCCGAATGTTACACCAGATCTTTTTTGGGGAGCGTTTTATTTTCTACAAAAATATACTTTGGCGTTATGGGTTACGTAAGGTTACAAAATTCAGAAGGTTAAAAAAAAATCCCCTGTTAATCATATGGGAAATTGAAAATTGTAATGTGGTACCCATTCCCATTAAAATTAAGAGTTACCATTTTAACAGGGTCATCTTTTCCGTAATCTAAACAATATGTTCAGGATACATTTGTAAAAAAAAGTAAACATTTATTTATACACCCTAGTATATACAGGATGCATACGATGTAATTGCATCATAAACATTTAATGCATACAATTTTATAATACCCATAGAAATCTTAAATATTGTTTGATTGTTTCTTTTTTTTTCCCTGCAGTATATACCTTAGAAATAAATACCTTAAAATAAATTAGACAATGAAAATTATATTTGTTTAAAACTTCAAATGACTGTCGTTTAACGATATTCTAATCCAATTAATACGTTTCATATTAATCTGACAAATGACAAAAGTGAAATTTCTTGGAATATCAGAAATTTCCCTAACTTTATTACAATAAAGCATTTACTTATGCCGTACATACGTATATTTTTATTTTAAAGAAGACAATTACGAAAAATACTTTAAAAACTTTATTTATTAGAATTATAGTCCGAAAAGTCATCTTAGTACCCACTCTTTACACTGATGCTATTCATAGTGCACACCGATTTTAAAGCAAAGGTATAGTGACTATTCTAATTCCGTTTGTTTAGTGTAATTTTAGCCTTGAGAAGTCATTTATGGACGTTGAAACATCCAAATCATAGATGAAAGTCGACAAGGAACCAATCCACGCTTTTCGTTTTTTTTTTATTTTACACTAGCTATGCCCGCGACTTAGTGGACGTGGATCTTTTAAATAAACAGTGATTTTTTTTTTCGATGACTACGCTATTGACCCAGCATGGTCTTAACAGCTTCATCGGACTAGTAAGGCGAGCGCTTAAGGCACTCAGCCGATTTTATTTTGGCAACCAGCTCAAGGATGCACGGCACACCTCGGCTTAGCTGTTGCCTGTTGCATGCAAAATCGCGACCTATCTTAGCTAACCTAGCTAACTATTCATATATGTATGAGTTGTTGAAACGTATATGTGTAGCAAGCATACACGCCTCAACAACTCCTCCATATATTTATTATCGGAAAATTGAGAGTTTTTCAGTTCGATAAGGGAAAAAAAGTAAACCCTTCCACTCTCATGTGTAAGCGTGTTAGCGTGCACGTGTGTGGGGGTGATTGTGTAGTGTTGTAGCAGTCATGTATATTTGTGCGTCACCGTATCGCGCAAGCAACGCACTCAAGGGTTCCCTACCGAGGGATCGAACCTAAGCTTGAGCCGCTGCCGTGGGAAGCCTAATCGGGTGACAGTGATTAATAAAGTTATGTAAATGTATTGAGTTCATTTACTTATCTAATTTTCTCTCATACTTAAGTCGCGTCAACATTAAAATTACAATAAATTTTGATAGAGTTCAACGATTTTAATGAAACCAAAACTAAATTATTCTCAAGAATATACTTTAGGATTTCCTTTATGATGTTTTATTGTAAACCCAGTACTTTAGTAGTGATGCGTGTTCATACAAGCAGACAGACTTTTCTAGATATTATTGAATTATATATTATTACTTACCCATACTTACTACATAATACGTAAGTACTTGAAGTTTACGATAGCATGCCGACAAATTTACGACTGTATTAGGAGATACGCTTTGTCGAGCTCAAAAACAACTAATATTATATTCTAACACGCACATCCCGAGTTAAGAGAAACCTCATACAATAATAATATCTCAACGAAAGGCGTTATATGATAAAATAAAAATAAATCTTCCCTTAGAGCTAATGGGCAGATGCTGGAGAGTAATGATGCTATTACTCTTAGTTGTTTCCGCAGAATTTTTTCATAGTACGGTTCTTGTTTGCTCCCGTAATATTTTGTTGCTTTGTAAATTTATGTTTTTAATAAAGAGTTCTTATGTTTTGAAACTATGATATAAAAGTTTGAAAATTTGAAAAAAAATTTGAAATCCTTTAAAAGTGGTTAATCTCGATATACATAAAAATACCTTCTGAGAGATAGGAATTGAGCAAGACTACTGTTATATAAAGTAATAGAATAGAGAATTATGTATAACTTGAATTAAGAATAATTGAGTTAAGAATTATAAGATGGTGGTGGTTGAACAGCAATTACCAATTACGATGTTATACCGTTATAATAATCTATTTGAATAAAAATCTTCTTATGCGTAATTAGAATATCAAACATCTGCCATTTTGCACCCATTATACAAAAACTACGAGTACTAGATATATTTCGTTTTTTTTTTGTTTAAATTATTCTTAGTCACTTTCCGCGTTATTATAAAAAAGTTAAATACGTATTGACTACTTGTTTTAAAAAGGTTACTTTTTAAATGCACCGCGCTCGCTGAATGTTCGCCATCTCACTCTTTTGTCTCACTTTGGTTACGTTAGACGAGACTTGCGAAAAAAGGATAACGCGAACTTGCGTAGGGCGTGCGCGGTGCATTTAATACGAAATTTTTTAAAGCAAGTATTTAATACGTATTTAACTACGTATTTAATATGGATATATTTATGTAGTTACTAAGATCCCGTGACACCCACGAGATTCTGGAAGATTAGTGGAAAAACAGAACTATTTTATGTATGAAATTTCAGCGGTTGTTGAACTTTCTTTCATAAACGATAAGTTGAAGGTTGAGAACTGAGCCGTTACGTTTCAAAATGAATTAAATCCAATTTTAATTGTTCATATAACATGTTTACGATTTCCAGTTTTTATACGCTGAGAACTTCAAATTTTGCCGTTAATGAGGTTTTTGTTATTTTTTATAATCTACATATTTCACATTTACAAAATTTGATGATCTTGAAAAATAGCGTAAAATATTAGGAACGACTAAAATATACTTATCTTGTTTTGAAATGTAACAACAGAATGAGAAACAAAACCCTTACTAGGAAGGATTATATATAGGCACATATATATTATTATATCAAAAGTGGCAAACGAATAGGTGCGTCATTGGTGACGTTAAGTGGTCACCACCGTCCATAGAACACTAGCAACACCAAGAGAGTCGCAAATGAGTTGCCAGCCTGTGTTTGGGGGAGGGGTGGGGGGTGAGGAAGGGAAAGGGAGGTGGGAGTCCAGCGCTCTCACTAACCGATCGAAACGCACCAATACAAGCACTGTTACTTCACGTCAGTTTTCTGTGAGAGAGTAGCACTACCCTGGGCGAGCCGACCCATTCGTGCTGTAACCAGTAATAGCTTCAGCGTGGCTCTAACACCTACTTTAATCATTTTCTTAAACTAAATTTAACGGGGATCCCTTTTTTTCACTCATGTTATGATTATTGATAATGATGATAATTTAACTAACTAAACAAAGGCTAATAAAACGGAATAACAAATCCAATAGGATAACGTTTATTTTTTACTAGCTGACCCGTGCAACTTCGTTTGCACCAAATTGGTTATCACGCGAAAAAATTGTTTCTTTTTTTTATCGTAGCACGGCAAAATGCCTGCACTATGCCTGATGGTAAGCACAGTACAATCCAAAAACAATAGCGACCACCGAGTGACACACTATCCATCGCTGGTCGCCACTATCATGCCGGCCTACAAAAAGCTGGATATGCACAGGCTGATCCCGAAACGCGACGCGCAGAAGCGAATCACTATTACGGATTTTTTCGTCATGTACATGGTGGTTGTGACCCAGTCAGGCTGTAAAACCCTACCACCCCGCAAATAAAACTGATACCCGATTGCAGCCACAACTACCGTTTCCAATTGTGAATCCAAACTATCCACGGATTCACTTAAACATATACCCAGATTACATGTATTCATTTTTTAAATAAACCTAGTACCCATTCGTAGCGTCATCTACCAGGATCAATTAAAATAAAAACTAACCTACATAAAACTGAATAAATATCTCTACCACTTACTTTATCATAACTATCTTCGACTTGTATTAAAACCTTTTTATACTCCATTGTATTAAAGAAAAATATATGAACACCGTATCGAAGCGTCAAACATCCCGCCGAAAACGTCAAATGTCACTTGCTTGAAACTATTGTCTAAGAGTTATAAACTGTTTCAAAAACGTATTTGAAATATATTTCCAATATATTTTTATAAATAATCTCTGTACCACTCACAACATAGTACCTATCACCTTCAAACCAAGCCAGCTTTATACATCAGGTTCAATCCTTCGGTAAGGATCCCTTGAGTGCGTTGCTTGCGCGATACGGTGACACACAAATATACATCACTGCTACAACACTACACGATCACCCCCACAAACGTGAAACACATGAAACACTGAATGATGATGAATGAAACATGTTACACATGAAAGTGGAAGGGTTTACTTTTTTCCTTATCGAACTAAAAAACTCTCAATTTTCCGATAATAAATATATGCAGGAGTTGTTGAGGCGTGTATGCTTGGTATACATATACGTTTCAACAACTCATACATATATGAATAGTTAGCTAGATTAGTTAAGATAGCTCGCGATTTTGCATGCAACAGGCAACAGCCAAGCCGAGGTGTGCCGTGTACCCTTGAACTGGTTGCCTAAATAAAATCGGCTGAGTGCCTTAAGCGCTCGTCTTAGTAGTCCGGTAACTTTTATACGTATATAAGTTATTAAAACATGCATGTGTACCAAGCATGCGTGCCTCAACAACTTCTATATGTATTTTGTGTAGGAAAAAATCCTCTAAACTATGTAGGATAGGATAACGAAAAATAAGGGTAGAACTCTTGTGTCACTTTATCGCGTGAGCAGCGTACTCAAGGGCTCCACGCCCAGGTAACAGATCTAGGCTTGAGCCGTTGCCGAGAAGAGCCTAATTTGGTATACGGGAGCGAAATTTAGTCCCAGACCACGGCGGCGTGATCTGCGGTTATGCGGGCGTGGGTGAGAACACGCTCTGTTTGAAGAGACAGGCTGGTACTGATCGTTTGCTGACGTGATTGAATCAGGAGGGTCGGTAAAAATGTGTCGCGGTCGTCTTCTATACTGCGCAGCGTTGGGTACGGGTTCATCGTTCGCGGCAGATACCACTAACAGGCTGAGATGATTCGCGGCTTTTTCGAAATAACTACCTGTAAGTGATTTTATATACGCTCAGATAGAAAGCATCTCCAGGTCCTGTGGAGATCCTTATTCCGGACGTACCATGGGGCATCGGTGATTTTACGTAGGGCTCAGTTCTGGAGAACCTGCAACTTTTGAATACGATTTTGCGCATGTGCAAAGACCGAACAACTGTACGTCATAATCGGACGGATGCAAGTTTTGTATAAAGTGAGTTTGTCTGGGTTATATTTTACTCTTTTGACAAAGCAAATGATAGAAACGACCTAAGACCATACGGCTTTGTTTCGCACTCTTTCTGTGTGTGAATCGAAATTTAAGTGTTTATCTAAAGTAACACCAAGATATTTCACCTCGCCGGCCCAAGGTATTTCGGCTTTGTATAGCCTGATTGTCGCGACGCATATATTTGAGATGGCGTCAATCCCAAGTCATACGTTTACGTTTATCGTTGTATATGGTGGTCAATAATGTTTAATAAAATGAAATTGGTTCTTTGCTATGAAAAAAATAATTGATTTGAAATTTATTATTGGAACGAAGTTCCTTACGGCAGGCTTGGAGGAGATAGAGATTTTGCTGCGCGACCGAACTGAAAAAAATGTGATAGTAAAACTGTAACGAAAAGTGCATGGAATAAAACAGTTAAATGAGACGTGCGCAGGCGCGACAGTCGTATACATAAGCGAGTAGTGTATAATATCTTTCTCTTTCTCCTTTTTTGTAATTATTTCTATTTCTATGTAATTTTATGTTGTCAAACAAAAATAAAGAGACATATTTTCTTATTTTAATTGATAATTTGAATTACGATTACATAAAATTGAGCACGATTTTTTTTTCCAAATAGTGTCGATTCTACATTAGCCGAAAGAACTTCGTTCCTACCTGGTGTCCCACGACACCACATTCTTTTTTTTTTATTTATAAAATATATCAGCGGGTATATATATGATTGTTTATAAAAATGTGTCTGAATGTTTAATTGCGTTTAAAAGTTACTGAAAAAAATGTTCCTAAACTTATTATTGATTAATCATAAATCAAAATGCCTATTAAAAATACAACGTTAACCCGCTACCAAGTGTCCTAAATTCTGTCTATTGATATATTGATAATTTCTGTAGGTGGTAGAGCCACGCTGAAGCTATTACTGGTTTCAGCATGAATGGGTCGGCTCGTTCGGGCTAATACTGCCAGAATACTTACAGAAAACCGACGTCAAATAACAGTGCTTGCATTGTAATGTTTCGTTCGGTCAGTGAGAGTGCCGGAGGTTCCCTTACACTCCCCCATATACAGGTTGGAAACGCACTTACAAATCCCCTGGTGTTGCTAGTGTCTATAGACGGTGGTGGTCACTAAACATCACGTGACCCACCTGTTCGTTTGCCTCTTATGATATAAAAAAAAAATATATTGATGTATTAAAGAACCAGGTATTCTAAAATTCTTGTTCTTTTAACGTTGCCGGCTCCTGTACTAAGGTGTCGCAAAAAAGTCTAGTTACGTTAACTGCAAATTTTTGTTTTTCGTTATTCTGGAGAACTCATTGCGTTTTATGGGACAAAGAGTATCCTGGATGTAGTCTTCTAATATTAGTTATCACCGTGTCAAATTTTGTTAAAATTGGTTCAGTACTTTCAGAGTAATTCGGGTTTATATTCTAGACTTTAATCCTTTATCCTGGAGAACCCTTTGCGTTTTATGAGACAAAAAGTATATTTGATGTAATCTCGTAATATTAGTTATCACTATGTCAAGTTTCATCAAGATTGGTTCAGTACTTTCAGAGTGATGCGTGTGCATAGGGATAGACAGACTGACAGACAAAAATTGTAAAAAGATTATTTTTGGCTTCTTTATCGATAACATAGTCTACCCTGATTAAAATTTTCAAAAAATATTTAATGTACAGATTTCGACTTGTTACAGTTTTATTATAGTATAGATTAATATAGGTCACACTTAATAGCTTTAATATAAATTCGACATTACACTCGCGAACAATACGTTTTTCTGAATAAAAATATCCTTGTTCTTTTCTATTCCCCTGACAACGTCTATGCGAAATTTCACGGAGATCGTTTGAGTCATTTACGCGTGGGATCGTAATAAAGAAATAAACAAATTCACATTTTCATTTATAATATTAGTAAGGATTTAAGATACTATAAATCCCAAAGTTAAGACAAGTAACATCGCATATGTTAAAACCAATTAAACAGTTAGTGCTTAGCTACAGAGTGTGTCAAAGAAATAAACATAAATTAGAAAACATTATTTATTCATTTACATAGTTGGGTAAAAACTTAAAATATCTCTAACAAATACAAAATCGAAACATACTATCGCAAAATTGTGAATAATGACCGTTCCTATAGGAAAACACTCGTATCGCAGACACTGACGATCTGAGAAAAACATCCGCTTGAAGAATTTCCTCTCGTTTGAAGTTCGAAGCTTCAAGGAAGTTGGAAAGGACTTTCCTCACAGGATATTATTTAAAAAAAAGTCGTTTCCGGCGATACCTTTATGAATTGACCTTTCCAGCGTAAATAAGATGATATTTAAAGAATTCTCCGCGCTTTTCAAATTATATTTTTTAAAACTGAACCCATTTTATCGTTACGAAAAAAGAACCGAATAAAAATATTCATTACTCTTACAAACGAGATATCTTATTGAAGATGAAAGGGGACCGTTTCAATGAATTGGATGTTGTGTTAAAATATACTATATTTTTGATAGATATTGCACATCCTTTATGGAACTATCAGAGCGTGAAAATCAGTTTGAAGATTTAATTTCACGTCGACGGAGGCTTCTATGTAAGTACGCAATAATTTAATTTGTCTACGGAATCGTTCAGCGGCAGGAAATTTACTTCCTAGACGTCTGCCTCTTTATATCTCACATATATATATATATATATATAAATATTTCCTTTATATCTAATCTATATATCTAATACCTTTAAACGAGCAATTATTGTATATTTTTATATTGTTATATATATTCAGGATCTGGGAAAAGGCGTCAGCGATTTCCGTGAAACTTAGTATATAGGTCGTTTCGGGGACGATAAATCGATCTAGATAGATTTTATTCATAGAATTTTAACTGAGTTTTGAAGCAATGAAAAAATATAGCTAGAACATAAAGGCAAATTTCGCCGACGCTGTCAAAACAAAAATAGTTCAGATGGAAATTGGCTGCTTGGAAAATCCGTCTAAGTTCGAATCCGAGAGACAGCAAAAGAGATATATGCTTTTAATTTTTTTTTTTTTTTATAAAAATACTTTTGTCAGGCAAACCTTTTGTCAGTCCAAACCTTTTGTCAGTCCAAATCTAACAGTTTATTTTAATTTAAAAATATTTTTTAAAGATCCGAGATAGGCTCGGTCGTCCAGGTACTACATTTTTAATTATTAGGTCATAGGCTTAGTCATAGGCTATTACTGAGTGTAGAACAAGGTATCTCTTTTATATTTTATAGGTTTTAGCGTTGATACTACAATCTCATATTATGTTAAATAATAATGCGGTCGAAGTTGATAAACACTCTGAAACTAGAGGTACCTGGTTTTGAAGTGCAGCTATCGAAACACACCAATAGATACTTGGCGACGATTTTCAACTTGAGTGTAGTAGCTACTAGCTAGGCGAATTTAGAAAAAGCCCACCCTGCTATAGTTTTGTTATGGTGTTTTCCTTTACCGAAAACTTCAACTAATTTGCTAGGAATAGAACTTACCTCCACTGACGTGTGTCCGAACACGCTATCAACTTCACCAAATTATTAAATAAAATAAAAAATATTTATATAAAAAAATATATATTTCATCATTTAACTTTGTAAGAAACCTGCTTGCTGTAGGACCATAGTCCGATTCCCGAAGCAAGGTATAAGCATAACCACCAGTAGGTGGTAAAGCCACGCTAGTAGGTGGTAGAGCCACGCTGAAGCTATTTCAGCATGAATGGGTCGACTCGCCCGGGATAGTACCACCCTCTCACAGAAACACCGACGTGAAGTAACTTGCATTGTTGCGTTTCGTTCAGTCAGTGAGAGCGCCAGAGGGCCACCTCCCCTCCCCCCTTTCCTTCTCCTCTCACTATTCTCCCCCCTCCAATTCCCACCAAATACAGGCTGGCAACGCACTTGCGACTCCGCTGGTGTTGCTAGTGTCTATAGACGGTGGTGATCACTTAACATCAGGTGACCCACCTGTTCGTTTGCCTCCTATTATATATAAAAAAACCACACTCGGGCTAGGCCACCACGTAGTTGTATTGACGACTTGCAACACCATGATATTCAAAGTTCTATACTTTTTCCCACCTACGTTGGTACCACAAGTAAATATCTCAGGTTTCACAGTTAGCCTATAGTGCTATTAATTTAAATAAGAAATATAAAGTTCAGTAAAATTCATTGATATGAGCCTGTGGACACCGAATTGACATAACACCGGTCAAACAACTCGAACACCACGACCTTCGTTTACTATGACTTTCCTAAATCGAAATTGAAAAATACATAATCGTCAAAATGGCTTGTTGAAAGCTTTTCTATGTTCTGTTGTTCACTCGTCCCAGCTTTATACAAGCGTAATTTAATACAGCGTTAGTATCCAAGTGATTTAAACACGCGTACTATGCTATTTTTTAGAGGCTTGTTATTATCAAATTTACAAAATTACATAAACCTTCTAAATCTCTTTCCAGAAACAATTTTTTTTTTTCGCGTTATTTTAAATGTGTGATATTTTCTGAGATATTCATGTAAATATGATCCTATACATGGAATAATGTGCTTAAATTTAATTTTATTTGCTTATAAATTACTCGATAGAATATGGTAAATAAGATATTTCTGAATAAAAATCTAAAAGATAAATATTGAAATTTGTTCTATACATACGAGATAGACACTGCGTGCAGTTTTCTGTGGACCTTTTTAAGATACACAATTCTTCAAGACACTTTCTTTGTCAGCATTAACAATGTAAGGAGACAGAAAGAAAAAGGAATGAAGAAAGAAGAAAGAAAAGAAGGAAGGGAGAAAGGAGGAAAAATGTAAGGAATAAAGAAAGAAAGCAAACAAGAAAGAAAGAGAAGAAGAAATAAATAGACAGTGAGTGAGAGAATAAAAAAAGAAAAGGTTTCTTATGTTGGTACACATTACTGTTACAAAATAAATAAAGAATCATACATATAGTTCATGAAACATGTCCAACAACAACACCCCCCGGTGGACTACATGCTGTAGTACAACTGAGTGATACAACAGCGGTGATTGTCAATGAGGGCCTATAGTTGCTTGTTCGTTAGTTGTTGTTGCCTATAGTTTAAATGTATGTATAATAGCTGGCTTTACAAAAATATTACAACTAATAAAATATAAAACAATGATATATAACAATAACATATTGTTCTTCTTTTTTAAAATTAAATATGCTTGTACTATACTTGTATAGACGTACTAAGAGATATTCGTTTAGTGATGGTAGAAAACATAACAAAATCCATTGCCTAGTTTGGAAAAACTATGCTATTTTGTTTTACAACATTTATTATTATTAACATTAATATTGATATATTGAAAAAAGAACATCATTGATTTATGTTCGTACTACTAAAAGTTAAAACACCACAAGTTTTTTAAGAAGAAAGCATTTTACCTTTACCACATTAACTTCTGTTACCTTTCTTCTCTTCTTCTTCTCTCTTCTCTTCTTTCTCTATATAATATTTCTACAATATCCATTTTGTTGTACGTTAATTATTCTAACTATTAATAACAACAAATAATTATATCCATAAGCAAATACGAGCGGAGCAACGGACGCATATAGTATATATCAACACTTGATGAATATACGTTCACAAAATATTGAAACATAATGATTATTTAGACTGGAGGGTTTTGTTAAAATACTTCATTTTATATTATTAAATATTATATTAGACTTAATATAATTTAAAAAGTAGGTTACTTTGAAAATGATTTGTAAGTCAGTCGAGCCGCTAATAACCTAATCTGGCACAAAGCCGAAGCGCAAATTAATAATTTTGATTTGACGGGCCGACCTCACCTAGATTTGGGGATGAGATTACTAAGAACTCGCTCTAATTATAATATTTCTTAGATACATCATATTTTATTTATTTACATGGTATTTACTTTTGTCGACATAGCAGTTAGATATGAATACTTTTTTATCGTATGAAATGAATATATTCCTCCTGTGTTTACTATAGCGACGTGATTGACTATTAGTAGGTTCATCCATAGGGCTGTGGTCCATCCATTGCGGTACTTTTTGGAATATAACCTAAATATGGCCATAAAGGACCAAAATGAAACTGCTATAAAGGCATCATTAAAAATTTATTAATTTAATTCTATTATCTCTTTACTATAATTTATAATGCCCAACGAATCGAGCAGGTGTCAGCTAGTACAAATATATATGTACTAACAAATACGTTATTTATATATATAGAATATATAAAACGTTTCTAAACAATTTCTCGGTATATTATTACGTTCATATCACAAAGTAATGAAACATTAAACACAACTGTGTGGGTTGGTAAATATCTGAAAATAGAATTTATCAATAATATTCGAAACATCTCAAGTGAGACGAGTTGTCATGATAAATTATTCGAATAGACTGTTCAATATCCTATAACACTTAATGAGTATTTCAGTTCAATAGATAAAAACTTTAATAATATATTATGCTCTAATCTCAGAAAATATACTCCTACTTAACTATAAACTAAGGAAGGCGTGTTATAGGAGAATGAATAAGATCATCTCATGTAATATCCGACTGATATTTACATTATATAGCAAGAAGCAATCATATACAACTATGAAGTAGGTATTATATGTCACCTCATAAGGAAAAGAGACGCATCTAACTAAAACTTAAACCGGAGAAAAGTCGAAAAATGTAGCTTTTAGCTTTAGCCAAATAATTTTTAGATTAAATGCAATTTTGAAACCGAAAATCTTAGCCTCTTAACTTTCGCCTTTAGAACTTGATGAATTTGTTGTTGTTAACCAAACTTTTGATTAAACTGGCGCTTAAAATAACAGTAATCTTTTAAATATACAGATAAACAAAATCAAATTATACAATGAATATGCAAATTCGACTATGAAATCACGATAGGAATGTTGTTGAGTGATAGAACGCAACGTATTTAAAATAGCAGAAAGATGTTTAAATCACTTTCAGATGTCCTAGTCTGATGTGGAATTTAGATTTCAAGTGTATATACTATCACAGACTCATATCTATTTATACATACTTCCAAATATTAGATGGTGATAACGAAGCATACATTCTACCACAGTTGCATCCTAATACTTCACTTAAAGCTCACTCAATGAATGTAAACATAATAAATACGAAATATCCTTTGATCTTTATCTAGATGTAGTAAATAAGATTAAGGCAACTGGAACCATAATTGATGTAATAGTAATAGAAATTTGAATGATAAGTTCAGTAGTTTGCGTAAATGTTAATTAATAAACTTCGGTTTATTCCAAGTGAAACCCTTCCATTAAATCATTCATACAGCGACCTACATATGCTAATTTCAACTTTTGTAACTTGAAACTGTCATAGTAGAAACCCGTTGTATAGTGATGCATAATATTGCTTAGTAATATAATAACATAGTCTCTATGTGATACGTACAAATGAAGTAGATGTAATAGTTGCGATTTTTTATTATTAATATTATCATTATTACGTATCGTGACTTGTAGCGTTCCAGCCGAAAATCAGCGTTGCGAGCTCTATATGACACTTTAGCATACGTTGAGCAGGACACCCATTCATAATATTGTACATAAGTACCCCTAATGCGACATGCGGCAGATGGTCGAAAAATTTGAAGCTATGGAAAAAAGTTTCACTTTAAAAGAACTAATTAATTAGAAAAAGGTTACATAATTTTTGATATAAATAATTTATTGACTTGAATTAAATGCTTTTTTTTTAAATCGTGAGCTAGCTGTAGGAGTTCCCAGACTGTTTCAATCCACAACGCACTTTCAGTTTTAGTGTTCAAACACGCCTTATACAAAATATACTTACATAGACACTAATTACGCACAGAAACGAAAACAACTTAGCAGTTAAACCCACAATCAACTCATGTAAGTATATACTGGAGTTTGTAATTTGTATACGCTCCTATTTTCCATCCTGCGGCAACTGTTATCAGTTAATTTCCTGCAAAGACAAAACAAGAGCGCATTACGGTATATCGGATATTCTCGAAATTATCATGGCGCCCCTACACACCGTGGTGTATATTTTAAAAACTTCTTGCCGTTAAATGAATTGTAAGAAAATATCCGCATTATTCAATTATCTCTAATGCAAAGAGGTGTTACTACAAAAATTAAAAATAAATGTAAGTCATATAAGTTTGTATTTACGTTTTTTCTCAGAAGCTGTATAATTTTATTTTAAACTCTTTTGAAAACTTACAGGTAAACAAAAAATATATATTACTTTTATATTATAGCCGGTATGAGAGCGGCGACCGACGAAAGACGGGGTATCCTTAGGCAGTCGCCGTTGTTTTTGGATTGCACTATGCTTACCATCAGGCCTAGTGCAGTCACTTTGCCGTGTTATAATAAAAAAGAAATATATTATAAAGCTGAAGGGTTCGTTTGATTAAATGCGCTAATCTCAGGAACTACTGGTACGATTTAACAAATTCTATCAGAGTTAGATCATCTATCGGGGCGGCTATAAGCTATATACTATCACGCTAAGACCAATAGAAGCTGAGCACCAACGAAGAATGTTTAAAAATAATTTTTTATTTTGCTTTTAAGAGCTTCCGCTGCATGTTAGCGTTAGTCCAAAGTAACCATTCCACACGGACAAAGGCACGGGCAGAAGCTAGCATTTATATATAAACGAAAGCCATTTATAAGTTTCCACATCTAGCTAATCAAGAAAATATAAGTGCAAAGAAGGGAATTAAAAAATATATATATTTAGACGGCATTTGAGCTTCTGTGAGTTTTTGTTGAATAGTTCTACATTCAGATCGCTAACCAATTTATTTGTACGTACTGTTATCTATTCTAAATAAGTAAGAATTTGCCTATAGGTCCGGTCGCGGTCGCCGTTACAGTCCGGTTACATAGTACGTAAAATTTTCTGATTGGTACACGTAAGTTGATTTTACTAAGTAAAGCCGAACAGTCAGAGTGAGTATGCAAAATAAATATGTTATGTCAGCTATTTTTCTTTGCTAACATTTAACAGCATAAAAATCATTTAGCCAATGTTCAAGATTTTGAGTATTCGAGCACAATGCATTCGATATAACGTCTAAGATCCTTTTTCATATAAAGTAGGCCATTACTACATATATAAGACTTTCAAAGAATAATATTGTCTTCCATTCTAAGTAATATTATAAATGCCAAAATATGTTTGTTTGTTTATTACGCTTTTATGTCTTAAATACTCAACCGATCATCGTAAATGCACGATTGCGGGAGGAAAAAAAATGAATATCATATATCTTTCATCCAGAAAGAATGTACTATTTGGATCAGATCTACTAATATTAATACGCGAGCGAAATCGCAGGCAAAAGCTAGTATTCAATATAAATCTTAAACACAATCAACTATCTTGTGGAATTGGTCCGGTGAATCTGTTAAGACCTTGCTGTGCCTGTGGATTTTTTTATGCAAATCGGTTTATAAAAAAGGACTTCCCTTATAATCCTGAGAATTCAATTGCGGCCGCTTCTGATCCGTTTGAAGATTTAAAGAGATTTTTGCTATTTGCATGAAATATCCTGGACGTTTCTGAGCGTACCTATACGTCACCGTTCCAGCATGCCTCGAGAGACTAATACAGGTTCGTTTATACCTAACGGACAAACATCTTGCGTTTAATATTGTATTTGGTTCTAGAATCACTATTTATTTAGAAATCAATGCCTTTATTTCATTACTACAATACAATTATCTCTAGCAATATATTTAAAAAAACTTCAGTCCATTTACAAAATTAAAGAATGTTTAATACGTTGATGTAAATAATGCTCAAATATTAAGAAAGCTATAGATATTTCATAGGAAAACCGAAAAACATATTTCTAAGTCAAATATACATAGTTTAATTATTTATACTCCCAAATCTTTAAGATAATATCTATTTATATTTAACTAGCGGGCCCGGCGGATGTTGTTTTGCCCTGATAATAAGAAACCTACCTTATGAATCATTTTATCTACTGGTGAAAATCGCTTGAAAATCCGATCAGTAGTTTCTGAGTTTGTCGCAAACAAACGTGGTAGAGGACTTTTATATGTGATGATAAACTTTAGTACAATATGTGATCGACAAACTCATGACCGATCAATAACCGAAGTTACAAGAACAAAGTTATAGGAAATTTAATTATCTCTAAAGATTCTTCTCATGATCATTTTATCAAAGAAAATCCGTCGTCTAGTAGTTTAGACAGGATTCCAGACGTGTTGGTGTCTAAAGCCGACGCGGATTCGGCCATCGATTCCCTGGTTGATTATCTCCAGATCGCCGTCAGGGTGACCTCGAAAGAGGTACAAGCGGCGAATGATCGCCGTTTTATACTTCCTAACAACGTGAGAGCATTGATCACGGAAAAGAACGCCGCGACTCGAGCTTACGACGCTTACCCGTCTGTAAAGAATCGCGATCGCTTACGTTCATTACGAAAAACAGACAAGTCTCGTATTTCTGAGATCCGGGGTGACAGGTGGGACAGACTCCTGGAGGGTCTCCAGCCGTCTCACCTGTCGTACTGGACTCTAGCGCGAACTCTCAAATCAGATATGGTCACTCCAATGCCTCCTCTCGACAGAGGCCCCGGGTTGGCTCCCGCGTTCGATAGCATAGATAAAGCAGAATGCCTTGCCGCAAGCTTAGAGAAACAGTGCTCGGCAAACACTGATAACACTGACTCTTGCCATAACGGATTAATCGAATCAGCTGCGGAGCATGTACTCGCGTCTCCTCCGGCGGACACCCTAACCGCGATTACTTTCGATGAAGTTGCAGGTGCAATTAAGCGTCTCAAGCCTAGGAAGTCCCCAGGTCCCGATGGGATCAGGAACGAGGTTCTGAAACTCCTTCCTGATCGCATCATAGCTCTATTCTTCAATGCGGCCATGTCCCAGGGTCACTTTCCGGCCGTCTGGAAAAAGGCCGTAGTGATAGGTATTCACAAGCCCGGCAAGAAAGCTACGCTTCCCGTTAGCTATCGCCCCATTAGTCAGTTAGATACCTTAGGAAAACTTTACGAGCGGCTCCTTCTGAACCGCCTCCAGTTCTCGATTACAGATTTAAAATTAATACCACCTGAGCAGTTCGGATTTTGCGCCGAACACTCTTGCACGAATCAAGACACCGCCTCACGGAGTACATTTTCTCTAAATTTAACGCCGATCCAAAACGTAAACCGAAACGTACAACTGCAGTCTTCTTCGATATCGCCAAAGCCTTCGATAAGGTCTGGCACGGAGGGCTCATCCATAAATTATGTAAATCTCGCGTACCCGATAGGTTACTTCATATTATCCGCGATTATCTAACTGATAGGACATTCCGCTTCAGAGTGGATGGTGAACTATCGCTGCCCCACCCGATATGCTCAGGTGTGCCACAGGGCTCCATACTCGCGCCCACGCTCTTCAATCTGTTTATCAGTGATCTATCTCGGTCTCGGGGGGTCGAGGTAGGTTGTTACGCTGACGATACCGTTATTTACACTTCCGGCTGGTGGTCGGACTTTCTTAGGAAGCGCATTGAAAAAGCCGTTCATACTCTCGGTGAATGGTTTCGTCGATGGCGCATAGAAGTTAATCCCGATAAGAGTGCCGCAATACTCTTCGATCCCACGAAACGCGCTAATAAATTTGAGCCCATCAGGCTATACGGAATCGATATCCCTTGGGTCGAAGAGGTCAAATATCTCGGTGTTACATTAGATAGACATTTAAAGTTCAATTCACATATAGACAGAGTGCGAAACAAAGCCGCTATGGTCTTGGGTCGCCTCCATCCGTTGCTTTGTCATAAGAGTAAGATGTCCCTCAGACACAAGCTCACTTTGTATAAGACGTGTATCCGTCCCGTGATGACATATAGCTGCCCCGTTTTTGCGCATATGTCCAAAGATAACTTTGATAAGCTGCAGGATCTCCAAAATCGTGTTTTACGTAAAGTGACCGGTGTCCCGTGGTACATCCGGAGAGTCGATCTCCATAGAGACCTAGAGATTCCTTCTATCTGGGCGTACGTAAAATCACTTACGATTAGTTATTTTGAAAAAGCCGCGAATCATCCCAGCCCGTTAGTGGTATCCGCCGCAAACTATGAACCTGTACCTAACGTTGCGCGTTATACAAGACGTCCGCGCCACATTTTTACCGACCCTCCTGATTCAATCACGTCAGCGAACGATCAGTACCAGCCTGTCCCTCGAAACAGAGCGTGTTCACGCCCACGCCCGCGTATCCACAGATCACGCCGCCGTGGTCTGGGGGTTCATTTTGCTCCCGCACACCCGATTATGCCTCCCACGGCAGCGGCTCAAGCCTAGGTTCGATCCCTCGGTAGGGAGCCCTTGAGTGCGTTGCTTGCGCGATACGGTGACACACAAATATACATCACCGCTACAACACTACACGATCACCCCCACATACGTGCACGCCTACACGCTTACACATGAAAGTGAAAGGATTTACTTTTTTTCCCTTATCGAACTGAAAAACTCTCAATTTTCCGATAATAAATATATGGAGGAGTTGATGAGGCGTGTATGCTTGGTACACATATACGTTTCAATAACTCATACATATATGAATAGTTAGCTAGATTAGCTAAGATAGGTCGCGATTTTGCATGCAACAGGCAACAACCAAGCCGAGGTGTGCCGTGCACCCTTGATCTGGTTGCCAAAATAAAATCGGCTGAGTGCCTTAAGCGCTCGCCTTAGTAGTCCGGTGAAGCTGTTAAGACCTTACTAGGTCAATAGCGTAGTCATTTCGAAAAAAAAATCATTTTATCGATAAAATGTATAATAATTACGAAGATTTCTTTGCTCATTTTGAATTGAATTTTGTATGCCTCCGAGATAAGTTACTAAATTAGATAAGTATTAACATTATATTTGTAAGAACGTATTGTTCTTTTGTAGAAATTTTCTTCAAAGGCATGTGCTAGTTTACTTTGAGAGGCATTTAGTATATGGTTGGAGCCACGCTCGTAGTGGTAGAGCCACGTTGTAGCTATTTCAGCATGAATGGTTCGGCTCGTCCAGGGTAGTACCACCCTCTCACAGAAAACCGACGTGAAATAACAGTGCCTGCAATGTTGCGTTTTGTTCAATCAGTCAGAGCGCCGGAGGTCCCTGACCCCTCTCTCCCCCCTTCCTTCCCCCTCCAAACATAGGCTGGCAACGCACTTGCGACTCCTTTGGTGTTGCTAGTGTCTATGGGGGACCGTGATCACTTAACATCAGGTGAGCCACCAGTTCGTTTGCCTCCTATTACATTTAAAAAAATGAAGTATAGATAGATATATATATATATATATATATAGATAATAAATAGGTAACACATTATTGCATCTTAAAGTCATTAATAATTTAGAAGAAAAGCACTACTTTACTTCAAAATCTGGACGATGTGAACAGTACTGCTGTACTGTGAAGTCAATATTTTATATTATATGTCTAGCTAGCGAGCCGGGAAGAGTGCAGTGTGCATAAAATTCCATTTTGCATCATTATTTTCGAGTGGGTGCGGTATTTTGTAGAATCCTTTATATTTATGATGAGCTTTGTTTGGAAAGAAATTTCTGTAAATTCAACAACGAATAGTTTAATACCTAAAGTCGTGGTGATCGAGCGATTTCGAGTTACGGCTTGTATCAACATTTTTTTCTGAATTCGCGTTCATTTACTAATATAAACAGGTAACACTATCAGCTGACGGATAAGTAAAATGTAGCGAGAAAACTTGAACCTGAGAAATGTTCTTGTAGTAATACTGTATTTGAGAAAATGTAGAACTGTGGATTTCTCAGACTTTGAAATCACCAATAGGTCGTGGGCTGGTGTAGTGATTATTCCCTTAACTTCCTTCGGGAAGAGACTTTTGGCTCTGCAACAGGTCTCTTATAGTCTGATGAAGATGATGTATAATATCTTGTAATGTACATATAGAGAAGTAGATAATTCATATTTTGAGGGTAAGCGTAACTAGAAGAAGTCAATATTGTAATGCATATCATTCTTATATGATAGTCAGCTAATTATTGCACACATCACTATTCTGCTGTTATTGTCCTTCGTCCATTATTATTACTGACAATGACAATGATCGGCCGGTGTTATAGGAAAGTGTGAATTAGAAAGCATTACGTAAGGAACAGTAAATTTAAAAAATGTCAGTAATCAATGAAAAATATGCGTATAAGTCACACGCCGCACAAGTGAAACCATTGAAAAGAAATGGAATGCAAGTGAGACACTGTTCGCACTCTACCAGATACAGTGTTTACTCGGAGAGACTAGTTTACTAAAAGGGGTGACTTTTCTTTACACATTTTTTTCCTTTTTTTTAATCATAGGAGGCAAACGAACAGGTGGGTCACCTAATGTTAAGTGATTGATCACTACCGTCCATAGACACTTGCAACACCAGGGGAGACACAAGTGCGTTGCCAGCCTGTGTTGGGAGAGGGAGGAAAGAAAGGTAAGAGGTGATGGAGAAGTGAGGAGAGGGGGGCCTCCGGCGCTCTCACTGACCGAATGAAACGCAACAATGCAAGCACTGTTACTTCACGTCTTCACATGATATTATAACTATATAGATACGTTATAAGCGCTTCGAAAGCGCCTTCTTAAAACTTGGCTAGCTAGCTTCTTTTTAACGGGTGCTCCGTCAATCTGCCCGTATCTAAGCGACATATACCTATTTCTTTTTCGCCATCCATGTTGGGTATATGTCGTCTTACTTCCACATTTTATCTAAGACAGTACGGTCTTATAATATTACTTTACGTATGTGTGCGTGTATAGTCGATATATCATGTAGGAAATGTATTTACAGTTTTTTAGTTATAATATAATTCATTATAGCACCACGACTTCAAAGATTGCGGAGTAAAATGCCAAAGCCTTCCCATAGGAAAAAAAAATATAACGGTGTGTAAACAGTTAGCAATATAAAACTGGGAGGGAGAGTTACAAAAACTACACTAAATCGTTTTTATTGCATTTTATTACATTACGAATCCGCCCTACGCGTTTGATGGCGTTATTTGAAGTATTTACATACATAAACCCTTTGTTATCTGGATGAATATTAATATCTTGTTAATGTAAGGCTTTTAAATAAAAGTTTGATAATCCTTTGTTACGGTCCCCGTTTATTTTGTCGGTGAAAACCTCAACAAATGTAACCACAGACGGGAATATTAAATTAAATTTGTCCGTGACGTTTTTCATTCAATTTAATTTTATATCTATTTCCATTTAGTACGAACGCCCTTTGAAGCGGTAATTTATTTTTCTTTCTTAATAATAATTGAAAACAATCCGAATCATATAATCAAATGAAATTTATTTTATCAACTAGTAATTCTTATTTTTTTTTTATTGTACAAGTAATATTTATATTTAGTTGATATATTTCAAACATTAATTAAAGTACACGGACAAAATCAATATCCAACATGATCATTCATACATAATGATCTACCCTTGATAATATTAACCTTTCGATAATGAAACTTGCTTTATTCGATCCTTGAATTTATTGCCTGGTAGGTAAATCATGTGTGTACTTCGGAGAGTTAATATAGAATTTATCATAGTTACCAAGAAACTTTTGTTTCTAATACTGAGTCTAAAAGATGCGATTAATATTTATTTTTAGTATACAAATACTACAGAATCAACGTTCTATTACACTAGGTACGTACATAATAATAAAATTGAACACGATAACAGGTCACTTTAAATATACCTTATTATAGAATATAAACAACAGCTCCGAGGTTTTATACAAAATTAGATAGAACCCTGCTGTAATCTCCTTATAATATTATTGACGTGACATATATGCAGTGTACGTATCTTAGTAGATACTGAGCTACACATACGTCGTATTCTCACGGCTCGAAGACATAAGCTAATTTTCGGTAAACTTTAACGTATCAATTTTCTTAAGATCCTGTACACTTTTGTCCATCGACGTTGTGTGAGAAGACGTTATAGACTAATATCAATATGGTAAAAAATAAAAGATTTTGAA
>JACEII010000001.1:10525585-10541079 GCA_014332785.1 Antheraea mylitta
TTCAAAATCTTTTATTTTTTACCATATTGATATTTGACCATAGTCCTTTGTGGTGTTAAATGATAATATAGTCTGAGAATAACACTCAGACTCTAAAGACTAATACTTGGGATACATATATAGGGGCTTGTTCATAAATTTTAAACTTCAGTTAGTAATAAGCTAGCTAAGTGGACATCAGAAAATACTCCCCCCTCGGCAGCGGCTCAAGCCTAGGTCCGTTCCCTCGGCGTGGAGCCCTTGAGTACGTTGCTCGCGCGATACAGAGATACTAAATCTTACATCACTGCGACAACATATCATATATCACCTCCACACACGTGCACGCACACATTCTTACACTTGAAAGTGGAAGGATTTTATTTTTTCCTTATCGAACTGAAATAGTTTAGAAAATTTATCCAACACAAAATACATATAAGAGTTGTCTAGGTATGTATGCTTAGAACACATATGTATTTTAATAACTCATGTAAGTATGAATATGTAGCTTAGCTTAGCTTAGCTCAGATAGGTCGCGAATTGCATGTATCACGCAACTGCCCAAACCGAGGTGTGCCGTGCGCCCTTGAGTTGGTTGCCCAAATAAAATCGGCTGAGTGGCGCAAGCGCTCGCCTTAGTAGTCCGCTAAAGCTGTTAAGACCTTGCTAGGTCAATAGCGTAGTCAGTTCGAACAAAAAAAAAAAACAGAAAAAACTCTATTACCATGCTATTGTTTTATCGCGATATTTTTCTGCGCTGAATGCTTCAGCTTATTGTAAAATTGAAGCCCATGTCAATTAATGTGTCATGTCCGAATATGCTGCTACTGAAACACTATAAATGCGGCAGTAAAAAGGATTTGGGAATAGGTCAAATCCGTGTTTAATGTACTTTCAGTTGATTGTATCATTATCATTACATAGTATAAAACAAAGTTCTCTGCCACGTCTGTCTTTCTGTTCGCGATAAGCTCAAAAACTACTGAACAGATTTTCATGCGGTTTTCATCAGTGGATACGGACACAAGAGGAAGGTTTAGGTATATAATTTGCCAAGGATTTTAATTATCAATGCGGGGCAACGTTTACCGAACCCGCTACTAATTATATATATAATCAATAACGCATCTGCAAAGAATAACAAGTTAAAGTGAAATCGAACAAAAATGTTTTTCTCATGGAAATTATATAAACATTTCAAAATAGTTACAATAATATTGATAGCTTTATATTTAAAAACTTAAAATGTACAACATTTAATATTTTCTATATAACAATTATATTCTACAAATAATTAAACTTAAAATAGAGTAAGCGAGTTATCAACAATTTTACAACGAGTCACACTTTAAATATTAACACGTAGAAAATTCAACGCGTGTTAAAGATGGGAATTTTTGCTGAGAGTAAATGAGTCAATCCGGGTAAGGAAAGGGTAGATAATAGACGGAATGTGTTAAGGAGTCGCGAACTGCGATCATAAAAATCTGTTAAGGTAAGATTCTTTCAAGTATTAATGAATCTTTTATCGTAAGTAATCGTTTTTGTTTTTAGAAACAAGTTATTGTTCTAGAAATGATGAAAAGTTAACCTGGGTAACTTTGATCTTTTACGAATCTGTTACCTCTTAAAGAGTTTTTTATTGTGTTATGTCAATGTTCTATGATATTTGTAGTTTATACATAATGATCGAAAACAAATGAATTTAGACTTATATTTCTATGGCTCATATTTGTCCACAAAAGTTGATAAATTAAAGAAATTGTGGGATCTGAGGCAGTAGCAATAACTTATTCCTACAAGTCGGTAAGTCGCATTTGCATATCAAAGTGTGTTGACAGGGTTCGCTCAAAGCATTCCCTCTACATTTCTTTTACATTTATGCGACAGCGTCAAAAGCCCGCGGCTTTCTCGGGACTTCCGATTGCTTGCACAAAAAACATTACTACTATTTGTTTCATTTAAATTATACGAAACAACCAAAACAGTGAGAGAATATTTGAGCTTTTGATGATGGTACTTCCTAGGTTGCAATATAACTCGATATTGTAGTCAATTCTAGGTATAAATGTTGGACATATCTTCATTTGTATTTTAATATAGGTATTTATTTACTTTCAAGTTATTGAATAAAAAAATCACAGTGTAGGTATTCGGCTGGACTCAATATTCAGTTTAATGTAGGTGTATCTACACTTTGCGAGTATGGATTGTTCAGATAAATTTCATATCTCAATCTCCACACAAAAAACTTGTTTAACGAAGTTTATAAATTCCAGATTCTGTAAATTGTCAAGATGACACTACTATAGCTGGAGGTTAAAACTGTGTGCTAAGAGAGTAACGGCACAAAACTATGAAGGAAATAAATTCAATGTTGTTTTTCGACCATCGATCTAGCTAATCATATTGTACGTATGTTCCTTCAAATTCCGCCATTTTGAGACACTTTATACACAGATATATACTTGTTACCTCTAACCTCGATAGTTGCGAGTAAATTCAGGATTGCTGTTTTTATGTATGTATGTATTTGTATTGTATGATGTATTTTAGGGACGTCACGCCGCGTGCACAAATGATGTTTTTTTCTCGAACTGACTACCCTATTGACTTAGCAAAGCCTTAACAGCATCACCGGACTACTAAGGCGAGCGCTTAGGGCACTCAGCCGATTTTATTTGTGCACAAGTGACCTTATTTGAAACTATATGGGTAATTAACATAAACGAAAACAAAAATGAAATAAACGTTTACTTGCATATTTATTTAATTTCTAATACAATTTTTAACGTTTATAGCATATTTGTATATGACACAATTAATGAAAGAAGATCCACAAATATATTAAGAGGATATATGTTGTATGCCAGGATAATTGTAACTTATTTTGCACAGGTTTTAATTAGGTCTATATATATTGATACATAAAAAATATCCACACAAAAATAATCTTATACATTGCACCTTTACTTCTCTTTCCAACTCTATAAATTTTCACACTGGAAAAAATGGCTATTATAAATACATTATGGTATCTCACTGTCGGTAGAATAGTCCCAATCGTAAAGTAAGTAAGTAACTATTAAATTTAATTAGCTTTATAGGAATAGAACCACAAGCAACGATACAACAATCAGCTACTTTAACTACTAACCCACGAAGTCAGTCAACTAATTATTTAATACATTCGAATGTTCGGGTCTGTCTCCATTGAAGTATGCATAAAACGCCCTTTAAAGCGAAAGCAATAAAATAAAACAGAGTTGATCGTAGTTACAATCTTATTGTCACTTAATAATCAACTTTATTGCAATTAGTTAGAGATGACAGTTTTAGGAGCGAAGACAAGTTTAAAGGGACCAAATAATCTTTCTCGTTAATTGATTGTTACTTTTGTTAACGCAGACTTTTATTGGACGCTCGTCTTAGTTCTCTGCATTTTACTTTGTATTGGCTATTTTATCGTGTGAAAATGAGCTATTTCTAAAGTATTTTATTATTCCATTTCCGAAAGACGTTATCATCATGCTGATGAATCAATACAACTCGATTTATTTTGAAATAAGGTATGAAAACGAGCGTGATTCCAACGTATATAAAATGCTATTCAGTCATCATAATCTACGGAGAACACCACATAGAAACCCTACTCGAGCTTGGTCACGAAAATCATTTACGTAAAAATGACCAGCCCTTCTGACAAGAACATGACCATCACAAATAGATACCTAATGCTGTGTTACTTTGCACTTCTGGTTGGAATTAACTGCCTACGGCAACATCTCATTGTAATAAAAAACGCTTGATTTTATTCGTTTAACGTGTGAAGTTCAATCTCCACGTTCAATATCATATAGGTGGTAGATCCACGCTGAAACTATTATTGGTTCCAGCACGAAGTGGTCGGCTCACTCAGCGTAGTACCACCCTTTCACAGAAAACCGATGTGAAGTAACAGTGCTTGCATTGTTGCATTTCGTTCGGTCAGTGAGAGCGCTGGAGGCCCATCTCCCCTCCTAACGCCTCCCCTCTTCTCTCCCCCCTCCCACCTCCTCTCCCCATCCCATTTCCCCTAAAACACAGGCTGGCAACGCACTTGCGACTCTTCTGGTGTTGCTAGTGTCTATGGACGTCGGTGAACGCTTAACATCAGGTGACCCGCCTTTTCGTTGACCTCCTATATGACATAAAAAAATCCAATCAGCAACAATGGGCAGGCAAACGTGATTTAAAAATAAATTAAACAACAAAGAAATTTGAAACCTTGGGTGCATTGTGGTAAGGGTTTATCTAAGTACGCCTGATCTAGGGATGTTAAAAAATAATCGATTTTTATTTAAATCGATTATTATTTTATTATAATCGATTTTTTATTGTCGATGTTTATATTCATATTAATCGATTACATTACATAAATTACGCATTTAAATCGATTTTCATAAACATCTATGCGACGGATGAAAAAAATTCAAAATAAGTTCATTATTATTTACAATTGAAGAGTGAGCATAGTGAGATAATATATTTGTAAAAATTTAAAATGTTTTCTAGTCGCAAAACACCTAAAAGGGCTGGCGAAACTATTTTATAACGAAAAAGAATAATACCACAGTAATATACATGTCCTGTTCGATAGAATGAAAAATGTTGTAGTGAAACTACAAATTAAAAAAGAACATAGAATGAAAACATACCACTGCCTTACAAGTAACATGAGTTACTATATCTTATAATGATTGTTGTGGTTCTTATGGCAGCCAAATACAGCTCTAAGATTCTAAAATTAAAAATTTCAATAAAACTAAAAAGGTCTGTCATGCGAGTACAGTGTACTTCAACATGTTCACTAAAAATGTCTTATGGCAAACTCGACATCGATAAGTTTACAAAACTATAAATTATTATTGAAATTATTCAATAAACAAATTCTTCAATTTTAATTTTGACAATCACACTATAATTAATATGAAAATTTAAAAGAGAACTTCATTGTTTTGAATTTTACAGTTAGAATTAATAATGTTGTCATTTTGTTAGGATGTTTATCATTTCATTTTTATTACGATAATTTAATAGTACAGAAAAGTTCTATGGTATTTAGTTTCTATATTCTTTACCTTAAAATTTTAAAGGAATATTCACTTTTATTTTGTTTTGAACTGATTATTTTTGATGTGTATAATTTTATTTGATTCTTAATCTGATAAATTGTTATTTTGAATCTTTAGGTTTATTATAGGAGTATGGAAAGCATGACTATTTTTAAATATTATAAAAATCGATTTTTCCAGTAATCGATTATTTATTTTCAATAAAATCGATTTTTCACAAATCGATTATTATTGAAAAAATAAAAATCGATTCCTAAATAATCGATTTTTTTCCATTAATCTCACATCCCTAGCCTGATCAACTACGGCCTTCAAGATAAATATATGTTGCCAAACACCTATTAATCTGTTCCGTTAACTGCACTTGTGAGCTAGTCTCCCTCTAGATTTAGCGTGTTTGTCATCTTAGGTCACATAATATCATATCAAAATGTGGTCATACGCTAAAGACTGTGTAAATAAAAAAATGGGCCGTCACGGGATGCCTGGCAGATGTGAAACAACGAAATTGTTCGAATTGAATAAATCTCAAATTCTCGAATTCTGAAATTACAGTATAGGTATGCGAGCTCAGTGTGGCAACAGAGATTGTGTATAGTCGGTTGCGCATGACATCGCGTCGCCACGCCTCACACACTCACCACGCCGACAATCAGGTTTATCCACGCCTATAGATATTTTGCATCAAAAATACACTACGAGTATTAATGTGTAGTTGTTAAGTATGAGTGTTTAAATTAGTTCGGATGGTACTGACGAAATAGTAATCACCTTAACGCACTTCTATAATACATTTAGAGAACAGAAAGAGAATATACCTAGCTGTTGTTCTGAAAACATCATTAAAGTAATTAATTCGCAAGCTAAACAACTATCTAAACTACTAAACTAAACATGTATAATGCTATAACTCATTACGTATTCAGTAAAAGAAGTTTTATAAAATAAGGTCACGTCGTATCGCTTGTAAGTAGGTAAGCAGGCACAAACATGCTTCTAGCTCTTGACCCTTCAACTTCAGTCTAGCCATAGAATGCTAATGCGCTGTAAATGTCTAGGTCGGGTTATGCTCGCGTGACATATTTTCATAGTAAGCTTTTTTTAATGAACTATTCTGAATACAAGCTCATGTTCAACTATATAAAATAAAGCACATTAAAAAGAAATTCTAATACATATAAGACGTTAAGATTTTACTACAACATCAATTAATAGCCGCAATCTTGTGATTAAATTATAAACATCGGGAATATTTATATTGGACCATTAATACAATATTTTCTGCCCTTTCTTTACAATTATATAGGTCAACTACGGGTTATGATTCAGAATCATAATGAGAAAACCAATACCAAAAATAGTGCTTTTAATCTCTCCTTGATTATTTAAGACAACCTTTATTATTACGCATTTAAAACAAATACTATTGTTCTCACTAAGTATAATATATTCTCTTAGATATTAATAATAGTTGTGCCCGCGTGTCCATCCGCATTGAACCTAATGTGAGAAAACACTGTCTAATAAAATCATGTGAATGTATTAAGTTTCAACTTATCTACTTTTCTCTCGTACTTAAGTCACGTTGTCATTTAAATTACAATAACTTTTGATAGAGTGAACCGATTTTATTTAAACCAAGACTAAACTAAATTCTAAATCTATTGAAGCAGTTCAAAGAAAATTTTCAAAAATTCTATGTTACAGGTATGGTCATGCTCGCAGTGTCTCTTCATACTATGACAGATTAAATAGATATAACATTATACCATTACATGTTCGTAGAATTCAACATGATCTAGTATTTCTTCATAAATAGCTGCACAATTATTGCTTGCTAGAGTCTCTTGATTTTAACACCAATTTAAATTATCGTATTCCTAAAACATTTATTCTTAAAACTTATATGAATAATTCAACTCAATTGTACGTATGACTCGTATATATAATGAGCTTGCAAGCAAACACATTTTATTAGATATATTTGACCACTGGGCATTCAAATTCAAAAAGACAATTAAACACATTTTATATCCATGGCCATTTCAACAACAGTTTGTATATTACATTTCAATATCCATAATTTATTTTTGCCATCTTGTTTTTTTCCTAGGTGTTAATTTTAGTTTTCATAAATTAATTCATTTCAACTTTTTCGTTTATTCTTTTATATATAGTTTTTTTTAAATCCAATGTATCTAAATACTTAAATGATTATTATTTTCTTATTATTATTATGATAAGTGTAAGTTTCTATGTGATAAAGCGTTTTAGGTCTTCAGTTTAGTTTACTTCTTTTTATTATTGTTATTGTATTATTATTTTTGATTGTAGACTGTTGCTTTATCCATATGTAAATATATAAATAAATAAACGTTACTCGAGTACGTGCTTTATGATTTTCAGTAAGGTTTTATCATGAATGCAGTACTTTAAAATTGATCCGTGTTCGCACAAATACGCAAATAAATATTTCTAAAAGTGATTGAAATATATTTTATTAATTATTACTACACTCCTGCAACATTTTTTTTTTACAAAAATCTCAAAGTATTGACACATTACATTTACATTGTTATTATATGTATAGATGGATAGTATTAATCCATTCTATACTAATATTATAGACAGGTAAAGTACAAACACATTGTAGTCCGTTGTAGTCCTAGTATATAGTATATAGTTACTAGCATATTTACAAATGTAATGTTATGTTGATGACGTAAGAAAAAAAAATTGCATAAATTTGCTATACCAGGCGGGTCAAAGGTTCTGTCACAACCTTATTATTCTTTATTTTCGAGCCAGATATACTTGAAGTAATTTTGAAAATAAAGTGAAAACACTTTCCAAAAAAAAAATTGTTAGTGTGATCGCAACAGGAATATAGAATCTCGGTTATCGCGTTGCACCGCTGTGGTTACAGGCGAACAGAGATTTTCAACATTCTGCAAAAATTGAAAATAACAATACGGTTTGTTCATTGCAATATCAAACGGTACACTAAACCTTCAAGCTTCGAAGACTACGAGAGGCGGCCGAGCTGTTACAGTTAGAACACCTGTCTAGCGACATCTGGAAGTGAGGCCTCTCTCTGTGTATCCACCAAAAACGAATGTAGTTATATGTTTATATTGATGTAATTATATTTAAAAAAAAATATTATGAAAAGATAAACCAGATCGAGTTTCTTGCCGGTTCTTCTCGACGACTGGGTTGTATTCCGAACCGGTGGTAGTTTTGATGTTCATAAGTACCTTTTCTTGCCTTAAGAGTATTTTGATTTCGAAAGCTCTTAAGTCATTAAATGGGACTAAGGAGAACCATGATTAAATGACTCTTAAACAAAGACCTCGGACTACGGGCTTATCGTAAAAGAATTGATATAATTTGAACATTCAGACAGATGTGAATACCGACTTTGTATTACAATATAGATAATACAAGTAAGCCTAGTAGGAAAAAAAAGTAAAACTATAATATCCTGACTTAATAGCGACGACTAGAAAACGCGTCTCTTTATAACCATCCAGATGACAAATGCATACAGTCATTGTAACAATATGGCGGACGATATGTCATTGTCGGAAACTCCCGGTGGCTCCCGTTTGCAGTAAATTAATTCACTGGATGACCGCAATCTCGTAACGATCAATAGTCAGACAACACAGGACCAGGATACCGAGGTGACCTGTCAATTTGATAAATGTCTACTTCCGTTGTTACACCGTGACAAGGAATATGTCAACATGATGACTTCAATATTCCATTATTGTCTACGTCACTTCAGGAAAACATTTTTAGTTATGAATTTCAATTATATTTTAAAAACCAAAAACTTTTCTCTAGTGGTAAAAAAATCGAGCCAGACATAAGGACTGCTGATGGAAGTTAAAACTCAAGCTATCTCAACACAAAATATCAATCTTAGGTGTACACAAGCGCCTATACTGCGCGTCGACAAACCGCGCAAGCGCAATAAAATCGGACATGCTTATAGCATGTCATGACGCGGAAATATAATTTTTTTTCCTGCCAAAAATACCGTTAAACGCGCAATAGAAGTTTTCACTTTAAAAAAAAAAACAAAATTTGTTAAAGACTAATATTCAACACGATTATTATAAGAGAGATTACCTTGAAAGTTTATGTATTTAAAAATTTGCATAAGAATGCCGAATACTTCATACTTTCCCAAACTTGGAATGATAATTTTGACAGCTCACACTAGGATTGGGTAGTGTGTGATCGAAAATTAATCGATTATCGATTATTACTCTGATAGAACTTGGAATTGAATGTTGAATTATTATTTTTTTATTTTCTTCCAATGAAAAAGGAAGGTTTGCTTATTTTTAAGCTACGATTGACCGTTTTCGAGATATTACTTTATTTATAAGTGCTTATAAGAGTTTACTTACAAGACCTGTGACTGGTTAGCAGTTGATATTGATAACAAAAACCACAAACAGGACATGACAAGAAGTAATTGTTTTTTTATGAATGATTGCTTATTTGATAAATAAAAATCTAATAGTTTGTGGTTGTTCGCTATTTACGGCATTATTTGTAATACATACATGTTACTGCATGTAATGCATGTCATTTTATTTGCATTTATTTTCTTTTATAGTTTTCATATTTTATGTTATTATAATGGTTTATTGTATTTAATTTTATATTAATACACCGAAAGATATCAACTTTATTAACTTTAGTCAATATACACCAGTTTACGTGATACAAAAGCCTCAAACAGTGCAAGCCGATATTGTTATGACAGTCACAGTCACCAATGTTGAACAAAAACCAGTGAGTAATTAAACCGAAAAATTAGTACGAAATCAGTGCCCCAATAACATATGTAGTTGAAAGTACTGTAATAACTATGAAAACGGGACAACAGAAAATAAGACGAAAATGCAGTCGTCGGAAAAAGTCTAAACTAAAGCCTACAGAAAATTTGTGTAGCTAAAAGATCCTATAGAAACATATAGTGGTACAACAAAATAATCCCAAGGAGGGTTGATGACAGGCAGGCGACCGATCGTAAAAATTAAGCCAAATCATACATCACAACATGACAAATATGTTGTACCGACCCTACTCAGGTGGGATAGGGGTAAGAAGAAGAAGAAGACATGTTACTGCAAAAAACACACTAAATAAGAGTGAGCAGTCAAAAGTATTATCCTAGATTTTTTAAGTTATAGTAAAGAAATCATGAAGCTCAATCACGTAGTTTTAAAGAAAATCGCACACATAAGAATATTAAATAAACCTAAATTGTTTTTAAGTAGGTAAACAAAAAACAACATATATGAGATTATTACAACAGCTGTTATATATTTTTCAATTATATTTAACAACAACTATAATTAATAGAACCTAAAATATTATAATCTTCCTCAATCACTTTGACCGTTCTGATTATAACCCAAGTTCGGGGTAACGCATCGAGTAATCAGCATTTAATATTAAGCAAAGTTAAAATATTGTTATGAGAATCTAAATTGGCAATTATTATCATTAAGCTGTCTCAATTTATAGACACGTGTAATATAATACGTTTTTTTTTTTAGTTTGTTCTATTGTGCAGACTCTTGATCCGCACCTTTTTTATTACTTTTATTAAATATTAACTGTTTAATTATTATTAACTATTTTTGGTTTAATGACGTTATTGTTTTTATAGCGTTTGCATTTCCATTCTTTATGGCCATTTTTGGGTTGTAGACCACAATATCCCGTGCCGGAGCCTCCACGGCCCAACGAATGAACCTACTAATATAATACGTTTTGATATGTCTCTGAACATCCATAGATACATGGCGGTCAAAATGTCTGGCGAAAAATGTACATTATGTCTTAATAATAAGTAGTGAAATAATTGTTACAGAAACCTTTTCCAAAAATTCCATATATATATCATTACATTAATGAAAGAGTTGTAGAGCTAGGTTTTTTTTATATTATTTGTTTTGTAGTACCTGTACTAGGCCTAGCCTGTATCACAGGTACTACCACTTTCAATTTTCATACAACTGTACTACTGTACTGTAATGTGATGTAGTATTATGTTATTATTTCGTTATTGTAAATAGATTTTCTGTCTGATCGTACGTTAACGTCAGAAGCCACTGTGTAAGGTTTGATTTCAAATTATATTTAGGCTTACCTGTTAAGTCAAAAGTCTATTAATTCGGTTATACAAATAAGGACCTAAATAATACTGAAGTTTTTTAAGAAATTGTGTTATGGTTTGGAACATCATAAACATTATTTTTTCTCAAACTAGTATTGGGATTGGTATCTTAGGGTTTGGCATGTTGACGCATTATAATTTCTCCAATAAAAAGTTGTTTGACCGTCAGAACGCAACATTAACTATACAATTGTGTTGTGGAAAACCTATAGGGCTTGAAAGAGATTACCTTTAAAAGCTCTTTGTGATCTTTCTAAACGAAGCATTAGAGTTTTACGAGCCCCTCCTCAGGCCGAGATACAGTATGTTAAGAGAGATTGGGCTAATGCATAGTAGATGGACCATATTCATTCAGCGTCACAAACATGTCATAGGATTTTAAATACATAAATCAATTTTCTAATTCTTCCACATAGTGTCTCATCAAGTATTATACCTAGATATTTAATACTCCTAACACGTTCTAAATTCCCGCAGTGGCAAGTCTGGTTAGTTGAGTTATTCATAATATTGCAGCAGTGTGCCTTAAAGGTAATTTCGTGGTCATGCGGTATTTGGGCGTGATTTATAGCAAAAGTTAAATATTTGGTTTTTGATGTGTTTAGTGTAAGAATGTTACACCTGAGCCAATTTGATACAATCGCTAGACCTTGCTCAGCATGGTCTTAGTCTCTTCCCAGTTTTTTCCATAAAAAATAATGCAGTATCATCTGCGTAGGAGAATATTCTGCAATTGGTTAATGTGAGGTTGCATAGTTCATTTATATATATATAAGGAAGAGAGTAGGACCTAACGCACTGCCTTGTGGTACACCATATTTAATATTCATGTCGTAACTGTAATAGTCACCCACTTTTACCTTTTGTGATCCGTTAGTTAGATAGTCCGTGAATAAATCAAGAACAATACCCCTAATTCCTATCTTTTTAAACTTATTTAAAAGTAGTGTAATATCTACAGTATCAAAGGCCTTTGCTAGATCAACAAAAACTCCTATGCATTTCATTTTTTTATCTATGATGGCAGTAACAATCTCTGTGAGTTTTGCAACAGCATCTTCAGTGGATTTTCCACTTCTGAATCCAAACTGATTCTCTGAAAGGATGTTATATTTGCCGAAAAATGAAACCAATTGCTTATTCAAGATTTTTGATAAACACGGCAACACTGAAATCGGTCTGTAGTTACTAATACAATTCCTATCACCCATTTTAAAGATTGGGTGTATGAGAGCTGTTTTGAATGCACTAGGGAAAGCTCCTTGTCTTAGACAATTATTACAGATGTGTGTGATTACTGGTACTAATTTGAGTCGCATGAGTTTGAGTAATTTAGTAGGGATGCCGTCACTACCAGTTGCACAGTCACTTTTTAAGTTTAAGATGATAGATTCCACCTCGCTCTCGTTGGTATCTAGCAAATACATCGAATTAGGAGGTGAATTAGAGAATTATGCGGTCGTGGATGCATTAATAATCAAGTCGCTTACAATGTTTTCAGCCAATATTCCACCAATACTAGAGAAGTAATAATTGGCTTTATCTACAGAACTCTCAGGGGTTGAGTCTAATATTAGCAGTTCAGTTGAATACTCTTTATGGAACTTAGTGTTAGTAATTAATTTTATGGTTTGCCAAGTTTTTTTTTATATCTCTTCTATTTTTCAGTAGTTCCTTGCGTTTATAGTTTCTTTTTAAGCGTTTTAGTAAATCATTACAAAAATTCTTATATCTAGTATATGTTAATTTAAGTACATTATTATTAGGGTTTTTTTTGAGTTTCAAATTCATACGGTCCCGATTTCTAATACATCTTATCAATCCTGGTGTTGTCCATGGTTTAATATTACGGTTGCGTCTAGAAATTTTAAGCTGAGTTGTACTAATAGATATATAACTTTTAAGAGTATTCACAAACATATTAGCCGAACAATTTGCGTCTGTAGAATTAAAAACATTATGAAAATCTTCTTGTTCTACTTGGGTTGTAAGATTGTTATAATCAATTTGATTAAAAAACAAACGTCTCTTTTGTTCAGGCATATAGCCAAGACTAAGAACCGCTAATAAAGCTGCATGATCCGTCAGTGGTGCATTTAAAACTAATGTCAAAAATGGTTGTTTAGTTTTAACCATACAGTGATCAATACAGCTATTATCACGAGTCGAGTATGTGTGTGCAGGTAGAAAGTCATGTGACGATAGTAAGTTTAAGTACTCCAATGCATTTGTTTCGTGTTGTTCATCTTTTATATCAATATTTAGATCGCCCATTACCAAAATGTTAGTGAAGTGTCTGTGAGTAATTAATAATTTGTCTAAATCTCTCAAAAAGTTTGATAGATTTCTTATGCACGGAGATCTGTAGATTGCAATAATTAAGGTATTATTGTTTATCTTTATGAGAAATGTAGTTGAGTCTGATATTTCAGCTTCCTCTATGTTTAGGTGGAGGTTTTCTTTAGTAAATAAAACGACCCCGTCGTTTTGATTGCGATTAATCGTAGAAATATGCGTTGTATGATTTTCAATTGTAGGCAATACTGAAGTTTTCATATTCCAAGTTTCGGTTAATATGTGAATATCACAATCAAAATGTAGCCGTGATAACAACACTTCATAGTCCAATATATTACGGGTAATACTTCGAATATTTTGTGTTATTATTTTTAGACTCGTTAAAAAAGGTCCATTTAGATAAGTTAACCATTGTTCAGGGCTATAATAGTGAGATTGTCCAAGTTGAATTCTGTCAATATTCCGTATGTTATGTGTTACAGGCATGAAAGTTATGAAAATTAAATATAACGTGTCAATTATACAGTACAGATAGATAAATATAACAAACCCTTTTTGCGATGAACATTGCGGGAGGGTAACTCAGATATGTAAAAAATACAGTGAACAATCTCTTGCTAAATATAACCTCATGAAGATTAATAATTAATAAAAATATTTTATAATATAAGAAACACGTAATATTTAGTGGACTATATCTGTTTGACAATATTATTATACCAAAGTACACATTCAGCAAAACATAAATAGTGTGTACAATATTCAACTTTACAAAAGTTATACATATATTACAGTATAATATCCCAAAATGAATAATATAGATATTGTAGCATTTTTTTAATAATAAAGTACAGCTATTAACACAAATCTTTAGTATTTATACTGTCTAGTACCACCTATGCGATAGTAACAAAACCGTTTAAGATGTATTGGAAACAGAAAATTTATTTTTGTAAATATTTTAATATAATCTTTAAGATGACTTAAATAAAAGACGAATATAAATACTTTGAAATATTTCACATATATAACTAGTGTAACTTTCATGTAATGTTGATTTAATTTTATATATATCTTTATAGTTTTGATACAAGGTGAGATTAAATGCCTTCCCCATGCAACATCTCTGTATACACTAAAACAGTGAAGATATAATGATAAATATACACAAAGCAAGTATATAAACAATGCGCCCGGCCCTGATGGGGTCCCGGGCCGGGTGCTTGGCCTTGTGCTGGGCCATCTTGGGGGGTGGCTTCGGGAGCTGTTCGACTGGTGTCTGGCGGTCGGGCAGTTTCCAAGGCTCTGGAAGTTGGGGCGGCTCTGCCTCATAGCGAAGGCGGGCCGCCCTCCGGACTGCGCGTCCGAATATCGGCCCCTCGTCCTGCTGGACGACGTCGGGAAGGTGTTGGAGAGGGTCGTTTCTTCCCGAGTCGTCCAGCACCTGGAGAGAGTGGGGCCGAATTTGTCGGACGCGCAGTTCGGCTTCCTGACAGGACGTTCCACAGTGGACGCCCTGTGCCTCCTAAAGTCGCTGTCGACGGAGGCGATCTCCCAAGGGGAGAGGGTCTTGGCGGTGTCCCTAGACATCGCCAACGCCTTCAACAGCCTGCCGCACGGTGTTATACGAGAGGCTCTCCGATATTTCGGAGTGCCTCCGTACCTGCGGCGGCTGTTGGAGGCGTACCTGGAGGACAGGGAAGTCGTCTACGTCGACGGCGACGGGCGGATGGTCCGGCGGGCTACAAGGCGGGGCGTTCCACAGGGGTCGGTCCTGGGGCCGCTCCTGTGGAACATGGGCTACGACTGGGTACTCCGCGGTGCGCTCCCGTATGGAGCGCGCCTAATCTGCTACGCGGATGACACCCTAGTCGTAGCCCGGGGGGGGGGGGGGG
>JACEII010000001.1:10542684-10619366 GCA_014332785.1 Antheraea mylitta
AGGGTGGGTATCCATAAGGGATTTCCCCACGTTAAAAAAAAAAAAAAGTATATAAACAATACAAAATAACCAATCGAAACAAGGAAGCATAATTGGTAACAGAATGTACAAAATAAACATTATGTAGTCGATTTTCGAAATATACGATTAGAATCTGACTCTGTGCAGAATGAATAAACCTGTTTACCTTCATCCTGGCGGGTAAAAATACGGCCTCGCTTCGTCCAGGAAAAGCGCCAATTTTGCTTGCGACATTCCTTGCGAACTCGAAAAAACAGTAGGCGATTCGTGCGTGTCAACCGCTCGTTTATGTATATACGCGGTGATAACTTTGCTTGTCCCGCGTCATTGATAGATATCGTCCGACGAACTCGTGCGGCCGAGATCAGCTGGTCACGAAGATGACGCCGTGCCAGTCGTACAACAACTCACCTACCTCGAGGATCCACACCGACAATCTCTCCCTTTTGTTCAATCAAGGATCCTATACGCTCAGCAAAGACAATGTACTTGTCCTCCATGGGAATTCCCAGCTTTGCGGCTAGAACACAAACTGTATGAACCACTTTTTCCCCTCTCTCCTCCGGTAGATGTACAATCTCAAGATCGGAGAGAAGCGTCTCCTGATCTCTATAATTCAGTACTAGTTGAAGCCGAGCAACGGTTTCCTCAAGCTCGTTGACCTCCTTAGTGCATGATTCTCGCTGTTCGAGTGCTTCCAGCCTCCGCTCAAATCCATCCAGGCGCCCGTTTAGGCCCGCGACGGATGTACGAACCTCAGCCATTTCTTTTCGTAACTCACGCATCTCGTTGACACACAGAAATTTCACGTCGTAGGTCTTCAACAATCTCAACACCCAAAGGCATCTGTGAGTGTTTAGTATGAGCATAGCTTGAGATGATCTCGCTACTGAGGTCGCTGTTGGCTTCTAGTACATTATTACCGACCGAGAAGCTGTTATCACCCTTCTTAATCTTCTTTGTACACTCCGGATATAACCAGTCTTTACCGATGTTGGCTAAATCCGATAACGAGATGCAATCTTTATGATATTTAGCGGCACAGTTACCGCATTTGGCAATCCGGCCTCAAGGTGAAATAAATGTTCCGCAAGCTAAACACTTATTTGCCATAGTGTAATTATTTTAATAAACAATAGTATTTATATATTCACAGGTAAATATATCAGGTATATTCAATATACGATCGTGTATGATTCTTTCAAACTACCTCGCCAGAAAACGGTGTTACGAATTTATTAATTTATTCAGTTATACGTAAAATCAACTGTTACAAACACTAATACACGTAACACAGACACCATAAATACATTTGAAAACATTTTTAGACTGAGAATGGGCTATTAGACAATTTTAAGAATTAATTTTGGCACGCTCACAGTACAGTCATACGTCACCAATCTGAAGACCTGAGAATTTTTGGTTATTTCAAATTTCAAACTTTTATTTTAATAATATATTTTTAAAATCGTGTAATCTAATATGATCTGATGATGATAAAAAATAGGATGAGATTTTAAATATCATCCTATTTAAATTAATTTAAATATATTTTTTTACATGAATGTTGCCGTGGAAATAATTATCGTGTAATTTTTACAGTGCCAGGAACCCACTTGTCTTTGGACTTTATGTCGCAAATATACTGTTAAAATTGCCAAAATATTTAACCTTCTTACTTTTTAATAATGTTTATCTTCTTTCTAAATGCAAAGAACAGACTAGTACATGTGCCATAGATTACTACTATAAATGTGCGGGAGAATATATTACCTATATGAAAACTCTCTCGGCGAGGACTGTGCTAAAGCACTGTACTACATCACTCCACTAGGGAGTGTATCCGTACCCCGACCTCCTCCGAGCCTCCCAGCTGTGTCCTTTGCGGCGCGACCGGGCACACCGCGAATTATCGCGGTTGCCCCCGCGCCCCCCGCGCCCCCCGCACTCGTCGCCCTCGCGATCGCAGGCAGGTCTCCCCGTCCAGGGTGCCTGCCGCTCCCGTTAGGCCCCGACCTCCACCTCTCATCTCTAGAGAGGCCTTCCCGAACCTGCCGAGCACATCTCGTGCGCCGGTAGCGCCCGTACCCGCGTCTAGCGCACCCCTCCGCCCCGCGCGGGCCCCCCAAGCCCCGTGGGCCCCCAAGACAGCGCCTCAGCCTATGCCTCGTCCTCAGGCAGCTAAATCTCTACAGGCGAACGCCGCAGTCACCTTCTCTCTATCTGGCATGGACTGGTCTGCCCAGCTCCTAGTCTTCCTCGAGATCTCAGAGATCTTAGCGTACGATGAGGTCGCTAATGACCCCAAACAGAGCCCTATTCGCGCGATCGCGAAGTTTCCCGCCATCGCGGCAACGATCCAACGGTTGGCCCGTGAAGCCGTCGCTAAGAAATAATAATTTTTCAATATAAGATAGAATAAACTCGCGTGTTTATGTCTATCTTCCCCTAAAATCGTTAAACGATGTCGTCATTTTAGTTCTATTTTAGTTTCCGGCCCGATGCCGTTCTATTTTTAGATCCCGGCCTCAGCGCCCCTCGCTTAAATTGTAAATTCGATTTATTTTAAAACTTCTATATTTATCTGTGGCCGGCCACATCGCGAATCCCTGTCCCATGCGTCATGGGCAGAGATCTATCGTTTCTATTCCCGTACACTATTGTTTCGCGGTTTCTCAGTAGAGTTTTTGTTTGAGGCCACTCGGGTGGACACAAGGACCCTGCTTCGCGATACAGATTAACACATCACTACATCGATTTCACACATACACAGGTAATCAAACAAGCACCTTACACAACCTTAAACCTTAAACAAGGGTTGTTTTTGGTAAATTTTTTTCCCTTATCGAACCGAATCGAGTAGATTTAGTTTACTTCCTTTCGATTCACATGTTGTGTTTTTGTATCATGCAATTTTAATTGCATGATCCAAAAATGGATACATGTATAGCTTAGCATAGTTTAGCTAGGTCAGATCGGGTTTTTTCGAGGAAACGGCCAAGCCGAGGTGTGCCGAGCACCCTTGAGCTAGTAACCAAAAATAAAATCGGCTGAGTGCCTTAAGCGCTCGCCTTAGTAGTCCGGTGAAGCTGTAAAGACCTTGCCAGGTCAATAGCGTAGTCAGTTCGAGAAAAAAAAAAACACTGTACTACACATATTATTCTAATCTCCTAATTTCTTATCTAAACGAAATAACTGTTTAGCAAGAAAAAGAAATAAGTGCTTTAACCGTCCTATAAATTGCTATAACCCGGCGCGCTCTAACACAGCGTTAGCTCAATCTGAACCTGACTGTTTTCCATTGAAGTAAATGAAAGATTAACGTAAGGTGAAAACCAAAAGGTTGAATAGGTTAATAGGTTACGGTAATCAGTGACCGCACCTTTATAGGTATAAGCTAAAAGCTGAACCTGTTGTTCGGTTGATTAGCTTTGGATAAATTAATTATAGTAACATGTTTTATTTCTTTATAACAGAAACCTTCATCGTTATTATAACACTATATGTTACCCGTGACTTCGACCGTGTAGTACTTACCAAAAAAAATGTTCAAAAATCTGTGTGGAGCGCACGATACTAGACATTGCTTTTTAGGTTTAATATATTTGCACAAAGATGAACAGATTGGATGAGAAAGGCAAGGGAAAGGGACCTGTGGAAAAAAATAGGGGAGGCCTACGCCGAAGAGGCGACTACAATTTAAATATAGAAATGAAACGAATTTGTAAAAAAAAAGTGTACAATAAAGGCTTTTTTATTTAATTTTATTTTAATTATATTTGCACGAAACCCTATTTTTGATCAAAGAAAAGAACAAAAGTTCCTATAACATCAGCTACCTATCTGCCAGATTCAAACGTTTTGCAGATTAATCGGAACAAACAAACAAATAAACAGACATTTTATAAATTAGTTATTTGTTGTAATTACACCGTAGATATATACGGTCATATTCATTTATTAAAAACTATTATTCTGACCTTGCAAGCAGACTTTAATTTTATTAATGTGTATAGATAATACACAATACATCTTGAAACAACTTACCAGATTATACCAGGAATAAAAGTGCAAACATTATCGGTGTTATTACAAAAAAGTTAAACACGTGTTGAACGCTTGTTTTAAAAAGGTTACGTTTTAGATGTATCGCGCTCGCGGTATGTTTCGCCATCTTGCTTATCTGTTGTCTCGTTTTGGTTACATTAGGTTAGACTTGCCAAAAAAGGATAATGCAAATTTGCCTCGGGCGAGCGCTGTGCATTCTCCTTCTTTAAACCAAGTATTTAACTTTTTTGTAATAACACCGTAAATATTTTTCTTACCTTAATCTCACCTGAATAGGGTCACTCATATTTATCTTTTCCTCTCTCCTCCGTCCAATGTCATCTCAGTATTCACACGTGTGGTACACGCATCATTCTTCACAAAATTGTTCCACATCTACACCGGCTTTCCTCCACTCCTATAGGGCCTTGTGGCATTTGCTCAACCGGTTGAGTACCTAAAGCGCTTGCCTTAGTAGTTCGGTGAATTTGTAAACGCCCATAAAGCTAATAACATAGGTCAGAAAACAAGATCCACCTCATAGTAAACATTTTTGTGGTTACATGACTTAATGTCTATTCATGACATACCAAGCTAACCTATACTAATAGGTTCAACTTCTCCGTCACTGGTGCTATTTTCAAACTCGATCTGATATACTCATTTCTAATATTTGGATGGGTTATAATTTAAAAGATTATAATATATATTTCTGTTTAAATATAACTACATAAGTGTCTGAAATATATGTATGTGAACAATTACAAGAAGTATAACACAGCTCTTGATTTAAAACCCAAGCGGTGCTATTACAAAAAAATTAAACACGTTTTTAACGCTTGCTTTAAAAAGATCTCTCGGTGAATGTTCGCTGTCTTGCTCTTTTGTCTCGCTTTGGTCAGATTAGGTTACACTTGCGGAAAAAGGATAACGCGACCTTTGATTCGGGCGAGCGCAGTGCATTTCGTATGAAAACTTTTTTAAACCAAGTATTTAACTTTTTTGTAATAACACAAGGTGTTTAGGCGTTCAGTTGATGGACGAATGTTAACCCAGATTTGTTATATCTTATTGTACTAATCTTTATTCCACCTAAATTTATTGTAATTGCAGCGAGAAATCTCAAGTTTTTTTGTTGTAAACGACTCTAAATATGAAACGGAAATTTCGATAGATAACATATGAAACTCTAAACAACGTTCGTATATATAATTTCCGCAGTCGAACGAACCCATTTACACAGTAGGAAATAAACAATACAACCGTATAGAAGAGTAATTTTTCTCATTAAGTGTGGGGGCAAATTGCGGCCGGCAACGTAAACGAGCCGTGATTACTGCCAGTATAGCGCTAACGAAGCTTTTTATCGTATTACAACCTCACAAGGTACACTCTATCAAGATACTTAATACCATTATGTATATACTATTCTTTTATATTCTATTATTTTTTTATTAAAAGTAAGAATTGTACATTGTAGCCATTTTGTGGGAAAGAAGTATGTATAAATCTATAAAATCACTGAACGGTATATTGTAACGGAAGTATATGTATTGACTAATGCAAGATATTTGTTCGTTTTTTTAGGAAAATCTTCTAGATTATTATTGCCATCTTAGAGTAGGTAATAAATAATATTACAAATTTTTTTATAATAATTCCATTGTTCTAACAAGATGGTAGCCCCCTTGTTAGAACTTTCCAAGGAGTTTTTGTAGCGGTCAGAATCCATGTTTCGTGATGTTATTTCCGGTGCACTTCACTTGTGCACAATAATCAAACTATATTATGAAAACACCACTTATATTACAAAATGTAGAGTTAAATAACACAAGATTATGAACAAAATATAAAATCCACTACATAACATAAACGTAGTGTTGCGAGTCTATAACGAAAAGAGGTGAGGTGATAGGAATAGAAGAATCAAGGAGAGAAGAGGAGCTTTGGGGTTTAATTTGAGAGTTGTTAAATACTTGAATCATAAATGGATTATTTATAACTTGTTTTATTTAAGTACACTATTTTAATGAAATATTAAAACTAAAATATTACATTTTCAATTTAAGTTGTATATATATGTATGAAAGATTGGGGATGAAAGTTTGTACGAAAAACCATCACTTTTCAGTCAGTTATTGTCTTATTTATACAAATATAAAATGAAATAAAGAGTTGAAAACAAAAACGGCATAAAAAACTAGTCTGGAGTCGTGAAAAATTAAGTTATTAATAAAGAAACAGGAACCCTACAAAAAACTACATAACCTCTTTCGTAGAAGTCAACTTCAATATTTAATTACTTATGACACTCCTGAAATAAAGACGAATGTAACAACACCTCATATGTTTAAATCGATCAAACTGTTTATACTAAAGAACATGAGAAAGATACAGAACTCGAAAAACATTATCTTCCCTTTGCATGATCGGATAAAGTTGTTCACAAGAGAATAAGAAATACATAACCGTAAAGGTAATTCGAAAATTGCTCCAAATTATTTCCAGGATATTTAATCGTAATAACTTTAAGTAGAGAAACTATTACAAAAACCAAAAACTGTGTAAACACAAGCAAATATATTTTGGGGTGTTCGATGAGTATGATGTTCGATAGATGTTAAAATCAATTATCGACTTCGCAATGCAAACTTGATTATCCACTGTCTGGTGTCGAGAATAAATGTGACAACGACTATGTAATTCCTTTTCAAAAAGGCCAGTGTGCATAGACAATATTTTTTTATTAAACAGCGGGTCTGCTTTTAGACATAATCCGAGAATTTGTTTACAACACTTCTTCTACTTTTTCTTGTTTTGGCTCCGCAGAAGCACTTGCCAGTGTCAATGTTTTGTTTCAATACAATAATATTACAAGCGTCTTGTGATTATTTCAATATTCTAACAAGATGGTGGATCCCTTGTTAGAACCTTCCAGGGAGTTTTTGTGACATCTCAAAATTTCATGCTCCGTGGTATTATTTTCCATTCACTTCATTTATGCACAATAAACTAACTATATTATGTAAAACACCACCAAATTTACAAACTGTAGAGTCAAATAACACAAGATTATGAATAAAATAACTACATGACAGCCTAAGATCCCGCCAATTTCGTTTACAACACTTAAAACTAGCTATATAATATGTCATTATTCTATTTATCTTTATACATATATACTAAATCCTATTTGGCATCCTCTTTTGTTTTGTTTCATATTTACTTGTATACATCTAATCTCTTTTAATTCAGTCTTATTCCTTTCTCTTACATTTAATTCTTAATTTATAATATTTTATTATTAATAATTTGTTTATAATTTCTTTTGGTTACATGGACACTTTAAATGACCAGCATGCTATATATATAGTGGAATATTTTTTTTATATCATATTGGAGGCAAACGAACATGCGGGTCACCTGTTGTTAAGCGTTCACCGACGTCCTTAGACACTAGCAACCCCAGAGGAGTCACAAGTGCATTGCCAGCCTGTGTTTGGGGGAATGAAGAGAAAGGGGGAGGGGGGGAGATGGGTCTCCGGCGCTTTTGCTGACCGAACGAAACGCAACAATGCAAGCACTGTTACTTTACGTCGGTTTTCTGTGAGAGGGTGGTGCTACCCCGGACCAACTGACCCATTCATGCTGACTCCAATAATAGCTTCAGCGTGGCTCTACCACCTAAATTTTAATGTATTTTTTACATAAAAGCCTAATATTAATGAGTTAAAACAAAATTATATCAACAATCGTTAGAATAAAATGATAATAATACTCAAAAAATTACTTAGGCTTAATTCACATGTTTATAGATTTTATTTTGTGAACGTAGCCTTATACCGTGTTAAATTAACAAGATTTCTAGTTTTAAAATATATAATATAATTTACCCTGTTATGTCTAAAACCAAGCTAAACCCACCGTTAAATTAATTTTTCCTGCATAAATATTCCCTTTAAGCTGAATGAAAGTAAATTTCCCTGTAACTTTTCCCGTCTGAAGAACCACTCACTGCCCTTCTTGCATGTACACTCACAATCAAAGAAACTCCTCGAATACTTTAGCCTAAATTTCTTAATAAAAATGGAATTGCTTATTCATCGGCCACTGTTTCTATTATTCACCGCCTTAGATATATTTTTTTTTGCCGGGGAAGCCCGAAACCCGATTGGCCTGCTGACTTCTTTTGAAGTTAATACATAATTAATCAAGTTTCGAAACGGGTGGATGCCATTTATTTTTCAATCAATTCCTTTTTTTTATCAGAAAAAAGGTTGGAGATCAATCATCAATGTAATATATTTGTAGGAGATAGTCACCAACACAAAACCGAATGTGCTGGGCCCATATTTTAAATGTTTTTTTTTTTTCGGGGTGATGACCACTCCTGAGTAAAACTGTTATTTAAACAGCAACTCAATAATAATAATAAGAGGCAATTATCGCAAATCCACTCACCTTACAGGGCCGGCGTTCCTGTCACGCTTCCACTATGCTAGGTCTGTGTATAATGGTGTGTGTGTGTAATGTTTGTCTGTATTCGTGTAAAATGAGTAGGAAGCACAGACACTAATAAACTCAATAATGACGATAGTCTTTTCAATAATTCAAAATGTTCAATATAAAATTACTGTATTACACAAACCATATAACAAATATTAATACTTGTGGGGCGTTAAGACGAAATACGTGGGACGTCAACACGGTTCAAAAATTGCTCAAGAATGTCTATATCAAATTAATAGAACAAAACAAATATTACAAAAACGTGGGACATCAACACGTTGCAAAGTCGTTCAAGAATGTGTCGCATCTGGGACGAAGGAATGTGCAGGCAAGCGAACCTTTTTTTTTGTAACTCAGTTTTTTGCCCACATTCCTTAATAATATTTGTAGAACATGTACGGTGTTATTACAAAAAAATTAAATATGTATTGAATAGGTTTAAATAGCTTTAAATAGGTTACGTTTTAACTGCACCGCGCTTGCTGAATATTCGCCATCTTAAAGTCTATTATGTCAATAATACTACTCGTTATTGACGGCTGACAAAATGTATTTTTTATTTACATGTGTGTATATGTTGTGTAAAATCCAAGCAGTAGTGTGAGTAATGCATATTTTAATTAATTTGATGTACTTCTAATGCATTTTAGATAAAATAAATGGCTTTCTGCACTTCTCCGCCATATAAAATTTCAAGTTCATACGTTCACAGAATAACCTTAAAAAGGGTTACAAAGTTTTTGCTTCACGTATTAATATATAGATTTAACTTTTTTGTGATACCACCTATAAAATTCAATGCTACTTCACAAATGTGATATCGAAAATTGTAAACAACCATTTTGAGAGAATCAATGTTGTTTACATCAGAGTTTCCTATTTTAATACATATTACGGACCAGTTATGCTTTTGACATTTTCATTAGCTGTTTCAATTTATAATTTGATTTCTCGGATACAAGAAAATACTGCTTTTAAAAATACTTTAATATCGTCAGAGATTCTTCAAGTTCTTATGTTTTACTAAGAAGTTTTCTACGTAATTGATACTCTTGTAACATTTATTTATTTAATTCTTGAAACCGATACTTAACTGACGTATCTCTCTAATTATAATTGATTTAATTTGATCGCAAAACATTTACAAAGCTTCGTCTTATTAAAATATTGAATATTTAATATCTATACGAATTAAAATTTTAATTTAAGTTGATTTCAAATTATTGATACTAAATTTTTTCAAAACTAACATTAAATGCGGATGTGAACTTGTTTATTACATTTTCAGACTTAAACAAATCACCATAAAATTTTGCATACCTACACGTTTACAGGGGTTCAGAGCAGACTACTGTTTTTATGTATGGACATTGTTAATCTAAAGAACTGCTATTTACACGAGCGAAATCTCGAGCAAAATCTAGTCATGTATTGATTTGAAAACACAGAAAACATTGCCACTTTAAAATAAAATTAATTAAAGGTACATTTTTCCCGCCTTCATAAGGCATGTCTGTATTTTACATTAAAATAGCAAGCAATACATTCAGGATATCAACATGAGAAGCGTAATTATTTTACGGCACCCCTCCTTTTCTAGCGTCGATTAATGCCACTTCTTTTTGAGAAAAAAAGGTTTCGTATGAACGCTAATGCTCGTACGGTTTCCCCGTGGGGCTTGGCAACGTTTACTCTGTTTAGATTTAAGCCTATAAATGTATATTCACATGTAGGTTTTGCTTTGTTTGTACTTCTATTAACATTTTTTTTAGGTTTATACAAGAATGTAATGTGTTGTGTATATGTTTTAAATAAATGTGCTTATATTTAATTCAGAATATCGTATCAGTGGGATGGAAATGTCCAGTGCTTTAAATTGTCGCCCTCACGTTTTATGTAGTCTATGGATTTTCCGATTAGATAAACTAAATTAAAGGATATATTATAAATTTAACTTATATTATTTTGTTTTTATACAATAATATTTAATCTATGTGTCACTTTATAATAAAATTTAACATAGATAAACTTTATAATCCATAGTTTCATCAATTTTTTTCTGCGAATACTCTGAGATGATCTATGTAATATTTAAATGATATACAATATTTAGTCAAAATATCGGCTGAAGATATGGACATTTTGATGAAACTTAAGAAAATATGTCGCATAGTGTAGTTACAGATTTGTTGGATTTGAAAATAGACAATACGTCGTGTTCTAAAACACGTGCTTTCTATTATGAAAAACCTTTCATCTTTACTAATTATATTGGTAAGTTCACATAATTAGTTATGATGTTTAGGAGACCTCTATAACAAATTATAATTTACTGTTAAAACTGCTAAAAATGTGATGTCGCTTCCAGCTAGAATTCCACATAGTTAACGTAAGCCGTCATGTTACATGAGTCGGCATGCTCTCTGACACCGCGCCTCTGTACAAATAAATATGCCATACAATGCGTGTCAATCCTTCGCGCCGGATGATGTCGGAACTGGGTGCCATATCCAATTTGTCCCGCCCGAAGCGACGCCGCACGGGAAATCTGACGCAAAACAAAAACATTTTTCTGTTAAGTAATTGCTTTTTCAAACTGTTACCATAATAGTGAATATACTTTCATGTACATTTAATATACTTGTTGTAGTGCAGTAATATAATGTATTCTTTGGAGTTTTTAGTAAAAAAAAACAATCACAAAGATGTTTAAAAAATCAAAATTTATAACTTAGCGCAAAGGGAGATATTTTTATTAATATTGTTACGCCTATATGTTAATAAAATGCCGTTTGCGTTAAAATAAATTTATTCTGTTCTTATACAAACAAAAATTAAATGGTCACTATCATCCAATTACAATACAGCCACACTTACACCTATGTTTTAGCCGCACCCCAAAAGAAAATCGCTTCCTTGTTGCTTTTCATACTTGCTCCGATATCTAGAACAAAACTCTCTCAGGTGCACACCATGACGTGTTTGATATAGCTTTCAATAAATGAGGATAGAAAACTTTGGCTGCCAGAAATCATTGCTCAACAGATTGAACAAAATTCAACACAAGCTATTTATAGAACCCATCCATTTATTGCGTTCTCAGGTTAGATGAGACATTCTTTGTTTGTTTGTACCGATTTCACATAAAACGGAAATAAAAATCAATGATTGCGGCTTAGCGTCTTTCTTGAGTTGAGAGAGCACAAAACTGGTGGTCTTGTTAGATATGGTTAATATGCTTTGTGCAAAATAATATAAAGGAATACGCGGCGTCAGGTATTTTAAAATACAGAAATAATCATATTATAAAAAGAGTGAATTTAATACAAACATCAGCTAACAACCTAAACTCAAATCACAAACGCCTCACTTGTACATTCAGTGCGCAAAGAATATTGGGTACCTAATGTTTTATTTATCTTTATGTTATTAATAATAATCAGACACTGATAGTTAGTTATAAGCTTTCATATCATGTACTTTGTACTTATGTAAAGATCATAATCCGACGTTCATAAGGTTGATTTCAACATGCCTTTTGTATGTTTGCTTGGTTCTATATACTAGTCATTACTATTCAGGTATAGCATATTAGTTCCATAAGGTACAAATACATACATTACAGTTCACTAAGTTTCAAGTTTAATAATGGTATTAAATATCAATAAAATAAGCATGAGTATATAAAAACACTTCAACTTAACATGGCAGAAAAGTAAATGGTTGTTATATATCTTGGACTTGCTTGGTTTACTCCCTTAAATTGAAACTAAAGTTTATAGTTTACCGGAAAATAAACTCCATTATCCGAATTTTCGATGAAGAAAAACACTGTGATGAAGTGACGCAACCACAGTATAAGATTAGTTTTTTTTTCTAACTTCGCCTGGCTAACTACCAATCACCCTCACGAAAATCTGTCGCCAAGCAACTTGGCGTGCTCCAGTAGACGCACTTGAGAGGCACTCTACTCCAGGTTAAATGTGTTTTATCTTGAATCGGATCATTATTTAACATTCGGTTAAGTTATGGTTAAATGCTATAACTTATCTGTATAAAAAAAATCAATTATTGTATGTGTGTAAACGTAAAACTTAATAATGTCTGCATTTATTTGGCTAATCGTTTTTTTTTTCTTTTTAATTAACAAGACAAGGTTTGTATGACAGAAAATATTTGAAAATTTGTTTTTCTTATGTCATAGGAGGTAAACAAACAGACGGGTCACCTGAAATTAAGTGACCACCGTCATCTATAGACACTTGCAACACCAGGGAAGTCGCAAGTGCGTTTCTAACCTGTATTTGGAGGAAGGGGTAACGGGAAGGGAGGTGGGCCTCCGGCGCACTCACTGACCGAACGAAACGCAACAATGCAAGCACTGTTGCATTTCACGTTGATCTGTGAGGGGGTGGTACTACCCAGGACGAGCTGACCAATTCATGCTGACACAAGTAACTTCAGCGTGGCTCTACCACCTACAAATTTGTACGGAAAAGTGAACAGTTTAGGTTTAAAAAAAAAAGGAATGAGTGACTAAAAAGTTTGAAATAAACATAGTATATAAAGACACCTTTAACATTAACAGAATTGATTGATTAACGTTGAATTATTTAGTGTCATGTCATTTAATTACTTGGTCGAAATGTAAAAAAGTAAAGAAAATTTGATCTTATTTTCTTCGTTAGTACTACCGTGTGAAGTCGGGCAGACAGCTAATAAATTACAAAATAAATAAACTACTATGGTCTATGATGTATTATTTACCGTTGTAACTCGACAATTAACTGATTCCAGTTATCGAATTGTAACTCAATACTTTTGGTCAAAACAAGTTAAAGTATAGAGAAATGCACAGTTAAGACGACAATACATAAGAAGATAGCCTCGAGGGAGAACCTTTGATTACGGTCTAATATTCTCCAGTACTGCGGATCTGGCTTTTCTCCAAAGAATAAACTGAATTTTGGTTGAAGTAGGGTTACCATATTTTCAATACATAAAACATAAACTACAAATGAAAATTTAACTACTCTCTCTATACGTGAATAAAATTAATAATGTCATTTAATACTATTTTTATTTCCATAATATATCAACATATATCTCTGATATTTAACAAAATTATAGTTATGGATTTAAGATCTGAAATGTAATTATTTGTAATTGGGAACATGTTAGTCCTCGTCGGTGTTATTACAAAAAAGTTAAGCACGTTTTGAACGCTAGCTTTAAATAGATCTCTCGGTGAATCTTCGCCGTCTTACTCTTTTGTCTCGCTTTGGTTAGGTTAGGTTACACTTGCGAAAAAAGGATTACGCGACCTTGCTTCGGGTGAGCGCGGTGCATTTCGCACGAAACCTTTTTTTAAACCAAGTATTTAACTTTTTTGTAATAACACCGATTACCTGATTTTAAGTGACCACCGCCGTCCATAAACACCAACAACACCAAGGGTGTCGCAAGTACATTGCCAGTATTTGTTTAGGGGAAGGGGTTAAGGGGGAGGGAAGATGGGCCTCCGGCGCTCTCACTGACCGAACGAAACGCAACAATCCAAGCACTGTTACTTCACGTTGGTGTTTCTGTGAGAGGGTGGTAGTACCCCGGACGAGCCGACCCATTCATGCTGAAACCAGTAATACTTCCAACGTGATTCTACCACCTAATGTAACTATTATGTAATTAAGTATCGACAACCGAGACAATACATAATCAAAAGTACATAAATTTATTTGACGTAAGTAATATTTGTCATCATTACTAATCTTAACTAATATTATAAATGCGATAGGGAGCATATTTGTTACGCTTTTTTGTTTGCTTATACAGTAGAGAGTTGATGTGTTGCAGCACTGTTTGGTGGCGTAGTAAAAAGCATAACATAAAAACCTTTACGATAAAAAATATACACTATCTCACAATCACTATCTAATAAACAAATTTTACTTCTTTATAATTGTAATAATCACTACATATTATAAAACAAAATCCTCTGCCAAATCTGTCTGTTTGTCTGTTCGCAATATATTCAAAAACTATTGAATCAATTTCCATGCGGTTTGTACCAGTAGATAAATTCATTTATAAGGACGGTTTGGGTATATAATATGTCAAGATTTTTTTAAATTATCTGGTCGGAACAACGTCCACCGGCCCTATTAGTATAAGTATAAGAAATAAAATTAAAATGTTTGTTGGAGATAATCTTTGAAACTATTGATGCAAAAAAAAAACACTAATAGGAAGTTATGTTTTCCCCGTATAGCTGAGACTATAATATTGTAATTATATAACATTGTATGTTTACGAAGCTTTATGTACTTATTTTACATTTTATAGGTTTTTAGCGTTTTTACCTGATATTAACACTAAACCTAGGGGAACTGAATTTCAAGCTAATCACTCTTAACATTCCTCCTCTCAACATGAAGGTGGTAGATAGTCAAAAAGCCTTAAAAAATCCCTACCACCATGAAAATGAAAATATTGTAATTAATGCGACCAAATCGCGGATGGTTTTTAGTAAAATTGGATATAAAAAATACATAATGTAAGAAACGTTATGTTCACGCCGTTTGTATGAAAACTAACTTAATATGTAAGCCGTACAACCGCAAGTTCATTAAAAGGATCAAGTTGCAGGCAAACTGCCAACAGAAGATTGAACCGACTATACTGTGTTGCTTCATTTTAATTATATGCAGGAATACTTTCAATAATGGACAATTAAATATAATTACAAAAAAAATGTTAGGCCCTGTTATTAGTAACTACAGGTGCATATTTGATATTTTCTTGACTACGTAATTAAATTGTAAAGTAAAAGATGGCCATAAAATGTCTTAATAATAAGCATTTCGTTTTAAACGTTAACTAGCAGACTTGGTAGGTAAAGGTTATCCTGCTATAATAAGTTTTGAAAGTAATGCAAAAATAACACGATTGTTTTTGACAAAAAATTATCTGTTAATATAATTCTGCTATTTTTAATTATTTTACTCTATGTACAATATATATTTTTGCTAGCAGGTTCTTTGTTATCTTCTATACATATAATAAAAATGAAGTGTCTGTATGTAATATCAAAATAAAAAAAAAATACCGATTACATTAAATTTATTAAATATACACGCTTTTGATAACAAAAAATTTTTAAAATTGTTCTCGGGATGTCTGTCTGTTTGTTCCGAGTAATTTTCAAAACGGCTGGATCGATTTTGACGGGAATTTCACTAACAGATAGCTGAAATTACAGCGGGTGACATAGGCTACTCTAAATTAAACTAATTGACTTGAGACACCCAAGCCAACCTCACCTGCACGTGGTGCACCCTGCTGAATAACGAACGAGGCAATGGCGAAAGCGGGGTGGTAGGGTTTTACAGCCTGACTGTGTCGCAACCACCATGTATATGGCGAAAAAGCCCGTAATAGTGATTCGCTTCTGCGGGTCGCGTTTCGGGATCAGCCTGTGCATATCTAGCTTTTTGCAGACCGGCATGATAGTTGCGACCGGCGATGGATTGTATCTCAATCGGTGGTCGCTATTATTTTTGGATTGCACTGTGTTTGCCATCAGGCATAGTGCAGTAATTTTGCCGTGCTACAATTTTAAAAAACTGTGTTAATCCCGGCTTTCTCTGTAATGCTATCCCCAAAACGGATGGACCGATTTTCTCAGAACTTTCCCCAACAGATAGCAGATATTATAACAAGTAATTTAGCGTATTTTAATTTAGACAAACTGTTAACTATGGCTTCGCCCGCAGCCCTATCTCGGAAACGGTGACACCAATCTTCACGAAACTTTCATTGGCAGATAGCCGACTTTATAAAAAGTAATTTTAGTATATACTAGATGCTAACCATGGCTTCGCCCGTAGTACGTAGTACGTTCAAAACTATTAGACCGATCTTTACGAAAATTTCATTGGCAGATAGCTGACCTTATAAAAAAATAATTCAAGCAATTTTAGTTTAAACTAGGTGTTAACCGTGGAATCGCCCATAGTGCTATCTCCAAAACGGTTAGCTCAATCTTCACAAAACTTTCATGGGCTGATATTATATAAAATAATTCAAGCAATATAAGTTTATCTAGCTGTTAACCGTGGCTACGCCTACAGTACTATCTCCAAAACGGTTTGATCGACTTTCACGGGACATTCACTGGTAGACAGCGAACCTTATAAAAAGTAATTGAGGTTATTCTATTTTGGACTAGCAAGATGTCAACTCATTCTTTATTTTTAATTAGAGACATAATTATCAACTTATTGATTACAATTCATCATTATAATTATTAGTAACTTTGAAGATGGACGAGGTTTTCTAACAAGATCTTAGACCATAAACGTATTACGTAGAGAATTCCATACTACAATTTCTTGCGAAACAGACAAGCGTTTATTTTTTTATAGACACAAAATATTAATTACAATAGAAATGTATATTAAACGTAATGTTAAAGTAAATTTTTATGATAATATTTTAAGTATTTGTTTCATTAGTTCCGTATACAGTGTAAGGGAGCAGTGAGGTAATTATATGGTGAGGTAAGGTTCCAAATATGCTGCTGATAAAAAAATTTTGACACACTGTTATTATTTTTATATCTAATGTACACATCACAATCATAATAACAGAATTCACTAATATGGTTCTGCGGTTATAGTTCGTATAATTCCAGGTAGGAAGAACAAAATGTAACAAAATAAACATTTCTCTATTCCTAATTAATTAATTGAGTTCTTTAATTCATATATATTCAGCGTTTTGTCCAATTGTATGCATTGTATAATGGTCACCATCGCAATGCCGTCTCAAGATGTTATTTACCGTAACGTCAAGTCTCATGGCTCAGGTTACCTGTGTGTGAAAACATTAAAGAATAAATATCGCTCCGAAACGTCTCAATAATTGTAAGATAATGTTATTATTAATCAAGTAATACTTATTATTGCTATTATGTTTAAATGCTTATTTTATAATTCTACAGTCGAAAAAAAACGTACCATTTGTTTTTCAAAATGACTAATTAGCCAGAAGACTCTTTAAAGCGTCAGCGGGCTGGATGATTTTTTTTTCTCGAACTGACTATGTTATTAACCTAGCAAATTCTTAACAGCTTCACCGGATTACTATGGGCTCGATGATGAGCGCGGAGTGCACGCAGACGAAATGGTAACTAGCGGAAAAGTGCCAAAATGACCGAAATTCGGCTCAAACTGTTACCTTACATGCAAATTTCACGAATTTGATACTCTAGCTATATATATAACTTATCTAAACTTTATAGGTTTCTAGCATTTTACTGTCATCTCACCTGATGTGAGAGGACGACGTGGTCCAAGGTATTAAATACGCTGGGATATTAAATAGAGGAGGCCTGAATTGCAGCTGGCGGAATACACTCGTACGTGCTTGGCAATATATTTTCAACTTGCGAGTTATAGTTAGTCAAGGTTATATGTGGTAGAGCCACGTTGAAGCTATTAGTGGTTTTAGCATGAATGGATCTTCTCATCCGGTACACTGGTACTACAGTACCACCCTCTCCCAGAAAACCGACGTGCATTTCATTTTGCGTTGCGTGCATTTCATTTCGTGCGTTGCATTTCGTTCAGTCCCTCGCCCTTCCCTCCACCTCCCTGTTCTCCCCAAATACAGGCTGGCAACGTACTTGCGACTCCCCTGGTGTTGTGTCTATGGACGGCGGTGATCACTTAATATCCACCCTGCTCGTTTGCTTCGTATGACATAAAAAAGAGGAATTAGAAAAAACCTTACCATCTTGCTGTTTTTTTTTCTCGAATTGACTACGGTATTGACCTAGCAAGGTCTTAACAGCTTCACCGGACTACCTTGCTAAGGTTTTATCATGTTGTTTTCCTCCAAGCTCCTACTTTGGAAGGATTCGGACCGACAACTACCGCTTACTTAGATTTCACAATCATAAATCTTATACTCGTCGGTTCGTTTTTTTACATAATTATCGCAAAGCAAGCCCTGCTGCGTCTATTAATGTAATATGTAATCGTGTATGGGTCACTATTCACAAACTAACGGTTTTCGGGTTCCGCCATTGTTCCGTCACGGTGGTTGGTTTTGCTGAAACTGGGTAACTTTACTGAACGAATAAATATGTTGACACTTACGAAACTGTAAACAGATACGTTAGAGTTTAACAACATGGCTTATTGAATAATTAATTCTTGCTTACATAGAAATTCCCCTAATACTGAAACTACTAATACAAGGAGACTTGCGCCGTTATTAATTTCAAATTACTGTGAGTTCAACTTAATGTTACACACCCGTAGGAGTATTGATTGCTGTTTGTGTTGAAAGAAATTTATTTGTATTCGTACTGGGGCTAATTACATGGAATCACAATGACAAGTCCACTACCGTTAGTATTACTGCTTAAAATGTTGTGATTGCAGTCCGCTTGAAGATTTTTCCTTTTGTGTCTATTTGTATTTTTTTTTTTATTGTAGCACGGTAAAGTGACTGCACTATGCCTGATGGTAAGCACAATAAAATCCAAAAATAATAGCGACTACCGATTGACACACTGTCCATCGCCGGTCGCCACTATCATGCCGGCCTGTAATAAGCTGGATATGTACAGGCTGATCACGAAACGCAACCCGTAGAAGCGAATCACTATTACGGGCTTTTTCGCCATATACATGGTGTTTGCGACCCAGTCGGGCTGTGAAACCCTACCACCCCGCTTGCGCCATTGCCTCGTTCGTTGTTCAGCAGGGCGCACCACGTGCAGGTGAAGTTGGCTTGGGTGTCTCAAGTCTTATGATGTTATTCGACACCCCTTACACCTCAAAACACCCTATGTCTACAAAAGACCTCCAATAATATATGAATAATACTTTTAGTAAGTTTTCAATAAAACAACTCACGTTTCGAAGAGTCTTACATTTTCCGATATAAATATACGAAAACATTTAAAACTTAAAACTGTTTCTCATAAAAGTGAGAATGAGATTTTATTGAAAACTCATAGATTCTTTTCAAAAGAATTTTCTTCCAACAGTTTATAAAACTTTTTCTTCTAACGGAGACTAATTTATACACATTTTCGATAAATGTATTTTCAGTGTTATACCGCAATAGATACATTTTAGTGTTATAGCACTGTAGCAAAGAAGAAATGTATTATTTAAGCATATCTTAATTTATTATAACATCAGTTCTTTAACATTTTGGTTGAACTTGCCTTAGTTTTCTTGGATTAAAATTGTATGGTGATTGATAATTAGTATTGATGTGAAACATCTATAGGTACGGGTAAACATGATTGTATGGCTTAGCGACGTGGCGACGCAAAACGCGAACTTTGCACTATAAACGAAATACTCAACAAGCAACCCTATCAGTATAAACATAGGATTCAAATCGTTTTGTAAGCCACTTGTTATACTAGTATTACGCAGTACGCGCCGATGATCTAGCGCCTTTTGATAAAAGCCGCCAAACACGCCGCCCCTGTGCCTCGTTAATTTTATGTCTTTTGTATTTAATAAAAATGAATGTTTATGTAATAAAATAAATACATTTGTATTGCTTTGTCTTTATTATGCCATAGTTGATTCCTGTCGTAATATGTTCTTTTAGATATATAACTTATACAAAACAATTTCGATGATATCTGCCAGGTGTCCCGTGACAGCTCAATTTTTTTTATTTATTCATTTCCCAACCACATTAACAGATATAAAGCATATTTTATAAATGTACATATATTTACTAATTTATCTGTCTATGATTAACAGCGAATATTAATACTTCTGCAATGACTTTGAGTATCAATTACAGATTACAATTAGTTTTTAAATAAGATTACTCATCTAATTTGAAATCCAAAACTCACAACATATAAAATATATGTATAATGCATAACAGCCTCCCGAAATAAATCCTATGTATTTGTGTGGTAATTTTGTTACCAGTAACACGTAACTGTAACTGTTCTGTAACACGACTACAAAACTATGAAATATTTAACAATTTTTCATTCATGAATATAGAAAATATAGAAAATTAATATATATAATAATATAATATAGAAAATATTTAATTCCGTACAGCTACGCTAGAGCTGTTTCCACGTAAAAGTACTGAAATAATTTTGAACGTTATCTTATCTTAATACCTTTAAACGAGCAATTTTTGTATATCCACGATCTCGGAAACGGCGTAATCTATTTCCATGGAACTTAGTATGTAGGTAGTTTCGGGGACGATAAATCGATCTAGCTAGATTTTATTCATAAAAAACTTTTTTTACGGAGTTTTCAGGCAGAGAAAAAATATAGCTAGAATATAACGGTAAATTTCGCCGGCGCTGTCAAAAAAAAATCCTCGGATGGAAATCGGCTGCTTGGAAAATCTATGAAACCCCAGTTCGAATCCGAGTGACAGCAGAAGAGATGTATTTCTTTTTTGTGAAAAAGTGACAATTTTATAAGGCAAACCTAACAATGTATTTTAATTTAAAAATGTTTTATAAAGAACCGAGCTAGGCTCGGTCGCCCGGGTACTTTTATTTTATACGAGCTGGTGCCGAAACTACATTTCGTGAAAATAGTCCTGTTCTTTCATGAAACCTACGTATGTTATCGGGATTGATAACTACCTATATTTTTGATGTGAAACATCTATAGGCGCGGGTAAACCTGATTGTTGGCGTGGCGATACAGACCGTGGTGTGGGTGTGTGACGTGATGAAGCGTTGCGCATGTGAAACATCTATAGACGAGGGTACACCTGATTTTTAACGTGGCGATACCGTGGAGTGTGTGTGACGTGGCGACGCGTTGCGCATGTGAAACTTCTATAAGCGAGGTTAAACCTGATTGTTTGCGTGGCGATACCGTAGCGATACAGGCTGTGGTGTGTGTGTGAGACGTGGCGACGCGATGCCATACGCAAACGACTGTGCGCAATCTCTCTTACCGCACTAAGCTTGCATACCTGAACATATAATTTGAGAATTTGAGATACGTGCGATTCGAACAATTTCGATGTTTCATATCTGTCAGGCGTCCCGTGACGGTTCAGTTTTTTAGATTGTAATTTTAACATCCGACCTCTGCAGTACTTCTATCGTTATCTCTATACATATTAAACTTTACCGCTTGACCTGCATAGAAAGCATAATATGTAGCCTAAATAGTATTTAGAAGAGTATACGAATAATTTCAAAATCGATTCAGCCATTTCTGAGATTACAACAAAATAAAAAACACTAAAATTCTATTTAGATGTATGAATTACTTAGTTTTTGTTTTCTGATTCATGTTTGATGTGAAACATCTATAGGCGGAGGATAAACCTTATTGTTGGCGTGGCGACGAAAAACACGAACATTGCACTATTAACAAAATACTCTAAAACATTTGCAACCCTATCTTGTAGGACACTTGTTCTAATAGTGTTACGTGGTACGCGCTGACAACCTAAAGCTCTTTGATAAATGCCGTCAAACACACCGCGCCAGCTCCTAGTTGAATTTTTGTATTTAATAAAAAAGAATATTTATGTAATAAAATAAATAAACAGTTATTATTGTATGGGACTAATTTGTAATGTTTTCAGCTTTATCTTTTCATTATGCCTTAAATGATTCCTGTTGTAATCTGCTCTTTTATGCATGTAACTTATACAAAACAATTTTGATGTTTCACATCTGCCAGACGTCCCGTGACGGCTCAATTTTTTTTTACGCAACTAACTATAATAATATCGGATACGATGAAATAGGTAAGTAAGAATACCATATAAATCTGGAGGAAGGCATCATATTCATGCTGGTATATGAGAGCAGTGGTAATTACGTCGACAAATATCACATGTCGGTCTCGTGACGTTGACGTATCGGTCTCGTCCGCCATCGTCACTCAACGGTCTAATTAACCGCGTGTCTCAAACCACTTGCCTCCGACACATGACGTGAGCTGCCTCAAACTAAATACCTGTCCGTTATTAATTAATTATCTTGTAAGGTTTTCGTTTTATTTATTCTGGGTATGTAGCTTCTATTATATGACGTCTCCTTTAGCATCGCGATATAATTTATTGGCTAAAATGTAATATATATGTTTGTTACGTTCACCAAGAACAGATAAAATTACGGTTATTACTCAGAATTTATTAAAACAAATTATACACGTTTTTTTAGGTGGTAAAGCCACGCTGAAACTGTTTCTGCCTTCAGTATGAATGGTTTGGCTCGCCCGGAGTAGTACCACCCTCTCACAGAAAACCGACGTGAAGTAACAGTGCCCGCATTGTTGCGCTTCGTTCGGTCAGTGAGAGCGCCGGAGGCCCACCTCTCCTCATCTTACCCCTCTCCCCTTCCCTTTCTCGCACCCCTCCCCCCCCCCCCAAAACAGGCTGTCAACACACTTGCGACTCCCCTGGTGTTTCAAGTGTCTATGGACGGTGGTGATCATTTAACACAAGGTGACCCCCCACCTCTTCGTTTCCATTCTATGAAACTGGAATAACTCTGTATTATTTTCTAAAATATATATATTTTTTAATGCAAAGATAATCGTTTTTAATTGATATTAAAAAGGCGAAAGTGAGTTTATTTGTTTGTTCCGTTTTCACGCCCAACAACTCAATCGATCATCATTGATTTTGCATACTATTGTAAAGATTATCGAAAAGTATATAGTGATATTCATTCACAAACATTTACTGGTCTCGAAGAATAACTAATATCTACATTAACTCGGGCGAAACCGCTAGCAAAGCTAGTTTATTTAATATTTTTTTTTACTTCTATATTGTTTGGTTTTTTGATATCCTCGTAACGGTTCGGTAATGTGCTCTACTATTGCCAAAAGTTCGCTAGTTCGATTCTTGCATGATACTCACTTTTGTACGATGAATATTGGTCTCACTACAGTATCTAGATATTAAGTATTATATGTATGTATAACTTATTTTTAGTTACAATAATCCAAAATATAGCAGAAATTAAATGGTGATGAAGGAAATTGTATCTTCATGTTATTCGATTTCTTATACAAAATGATATTAGATACATTCTGTCGTCCCACACAAATAGAATATAAAAACACAATTTACATCAAAACCCTAGTTCCGGAAAATGTAATATTCAAATAAGTTGCGCTAGGCGTGTAGCCGACGCTCAGAATAAGTGGTACAATTTTTCACTAGAAAACGAACTAACATACCACATACCACTGGCGCTATTGCGGTCATGCTTATATTTCTATAACAAATTTATACACTTGACGCATTATGAATACGAAAGACGAAAGGAGTGAAAAAAGCGTTGAAATTATTATTCTCAAGTCAACGGCCCCTAATAACTTAAGTTAAACCGACGGAATTCATGGAACGTGAAATATAAAATCTCTACAGGATCGTAAAAACACCGTGAAAACATCCCCTTACGAACCGTTAAAGAGTTAGAATCGAAAGCGTTCGTACCTACTGTAGAAGTGCGTAATCATAAAATTAAAATTAAACACAAAAGCACGAAATTTTCTCTCATAACTTTGTCAATAAGAATTTCAGGCGACATCTTATCGGTTGGTATTTTGTTAAACGTTACTTTGTTGAGAATAATGAATGGTTTAGTTACTCTATTTGAGCAGGGAGTTAAATTATGCTACAATTAATTTGAGAGAGAGGTATTAAAGAACTATTTTCGTCTTTCTTTGTAAAATCAGTGTTGATGATAGAAGCTTCTTGTTTCAGAAACTTTATTAATTAATTACTATAAGAATTCGGATTGTAAAGATAATATTCTTGTTTTCTACAAGTATATTGTTTTTCACTCTAACAAAGAAAGCTCTTGTTTTGGTACATAAAAGGGTTTAAAAATTAGCAATGAGTATATAACAAAAAGTATAAAAATAGCACCAGTGACGGAAAAAATGGGAAACAATGTGTTTTTTTTATGCTAAAAGGCAGCAAACAGGCAGACGGCTCATCTGATGGTGAATGGTTACTGTCGCCTATGGGGTATACTAGGGGTATCGCTGTTGCGTTGCCGGCATTGAAGAGTGTGTTTCAATCCCATCGACATGGTGATCACTAAAAAATACAAGTTTATTCAAAAAGCCTTTTTTTAACCAACCTCCAAAAAGGCAAAGGTTACTATGTTCGGCTGTATACATATATTTTCTTTTTTATGCATGTTGATCGATATGTCAATTGTGAACGGACTTTAATGATTCTTTGACGACTCACCGACTTCAAAAAGGTTATTAGGTAGCGCATATACTAATATTTCTTATTTAATGTAATAATTTAGTTATTTTTCGTCTCTCAGTACCTTATTGTTTGTTTCCTTAGTGTTTTTTTTAATTGTAGTCGGTTTATTTTTATAAAATATTTCAACTTAGGCTTTGCTTAGGTATAGACAATTTTACAATTAAAAGTAAACTCTCGAGCTTACCTTTGAGGAATATATCTTTTTTTAGAAGCGATTACTTTATTACTTTCTAAAAATGTGCCTCTTTTCTTTGCTCGTCTCTTACAAGACAGGTTAATAAATAATATTCCGTTTCTGTATTAAATATTTTATGAAAAAACCGCAGCTAAGAGAAGAACCACAGTTGCCTTTCGCCGATCTCTGTATATAGGAGAAAGAAGATGATTAAAATAATTTACATTATACTTTACGTAAAATAAATCATGTGGAGTGGAATTATAGTCTTTGTTTTAAATTAAAATGAACCTTCAGTTCCATTTAAAAATTCTGAACACGCCAACAATTCACACCAATAACTCGACCGATCCGCCAGACTATTGCAATCGGCCGAAATGCCCGCGCCAATCATTCCAATCAGTTTTCCAATCATTTTAAACGCCCTCCATCTAGCCCTCCCTCTGTAATATGCTTTGAAGCACTTTTTTTACATTTTTATGAACACTCCAGTGATTTCAAGTTACAAGCGCGATTTTTAGTCATTACGTGGGACGTTTCCATCTGCTTTCTTTGGTAATGGCAATTTAATAAGGTAGGTTAATAAAAATCAAGAGCCGGAAACTGGTTTTGACGTTGAAGTAATATTTGAAAAAAGGGAAATTTGAAAAAATAAATAAATTGACAAAATGGTAAAAGGATGTAATGTTTTTTTGCTCAAACATGCTCAAGTTGAAATTTATCGCTAAGTATTTAGAGGCTTGTTCCAGTAACTTCACTGGAAGACAAACTTATTTTAGATCTAGTGTTCAGCTTAGAATACATCGTTATTGAACATTAGGTGAGATTACCATCAATCCCTAAAATTGTAATTAATTAATGTGCAGTAAAGATTTCTTATGGTTATTTTTTTTAAATTATTCACCAGATTTATGACAATTATTACTTTATGTAGTATGTGCCCAACCTACTGAAACATTTCTTTCTTGCAACGATTTAGATGGAATTCATTACATATAATTTTTTGAGTAATTTATTTTTCTTATACATAATTATTATCACTGCGAATGGTTCTATAAATATAGCGATTTTTTAGTTTATATATCTATAAAACATTAGAATCAAACGTAAGAGAAAATATGTAATTTCATTAAATAAGCAATATCAAAATATTAATAGTCTATGAACGATCCAAGATTTTTTAGTAAGTGATCCATAAATAAAACTGTGTATTGGAGAAAGTCTATGCATTCGAACTAATATGATAAATGCATTTGAGAGTTCGTTTACTCGCTGCCTGTTTACGATTAAGCTGTCCAATCGATGATAGTAAATGTTTTTATAAGTATGCAGTTATCAGAGATACAGAAAAAAACATAGACCATTTACATCAAAAAAAAAAATACTATACTCGAATGATTAGTTAAATCTAAAATATTGCGAGCGAAATCGCGATCAAAAGCTAGTATAATATATAAAAATTTCTCTCCAACCTCAGTAATGGAATTTCCGTTTAAAATGATTGCACCCGACAGCAAAAATACAAACATAAGTATAATACCACTTGAGATGATTGCGCCGACGAGAGACGTATGAAAGACCCTCTTGCACTTCAGCACCGTCTTTGTAGATTAAACGCCTTTTAATCGCAGATAAACTCGGTTTGATATTTCAAATAAAACATATTCTCTATATATTCTAGCTGCTACTAACATTTCATTTTTTATTGCTATATAAATGTAGACATTGTATTTGTCCTTTATGTCTTAAACTACCTAATTTGGACTATAATATTTCGGTTACCTTGATCCGGAACGACGGTGACATAGACATAAGGAATAGAATAGATGCAGGGTAGATTAAATTCTCTTGGGCAACTTATGTATGTAAAAAATTCTTCTTTTTTTTCAATCTGACTACGCTATTGACCTAGCAAGGTCTTAACAGCTTCACCGAACTACTAAAAAAAAAAAATTAATTCTTACCTTTCAACACGGAATAAGTGGGATGATATAAAAGGCGCAAAGCTCGTATATGAATTCTGTCTGAGTGTGCTATGTGAGAAGGATAGCGCCGAATTTTGGCGGCGGAAGGGTGGATTGGGGATTTATCGCTACCGAGTGTGGTTTCAGTCATGCTCGGTAGCGAACAGGCGTGGCTAGCGATGGCCTCCTTCTGCGAAGAGGTCACAGAAGAAGGCGGTGAAGATGGCCCACGAGGTAGACCCTCTAAGCGGCTCTCTCCGCCAACGGAGGACTGGCGGAAGAGGACGGCGATTTGCCCAACTCCTCCCGCCACCGTAGCGGGACCTGACGGGATGGCCCGGGTGCCTATCTCCTCATCGCCTCATCGCATAGGTTCGGCTGACGAGTCGAGGCAGCTGGTGTGTACCCAGTCTGCTTCCCTATTAGGTAGGAGCCCGGTGGTCATCTTCCGCCGGGCGGACCTTTGGGACGCCTATACAAGATGGAGTAGCGAGTAGGATCCTTTACCGTCCCAACATAAATGGTCTGTCGGTACATCGTGGGACTTTAGTCCGTGCTAGTCGGACATAACCCACTCTCTCCCGCGGGAGGTGGATATCCATAATCGATATTCCCAGGTAAATAAAAAAAGGTAATTTAAAAAATCCTGTCTATTTTATATGGGAAAGCTTCAAAATCAGAAAAAAAAAATAGTTAGAATTTAAATTAAGGCCTCGGATTTCCAGAGATTGCTTTTTAAGTGTTTAGAGCAATATTTTGGACAAGTGAAAAATATAGGCTTTCAAAAGTAGTCACCTTTAGGGTAACATAGCTAAAATTACAATCTTTTCCAAGAAAAAACAATTAATTTTGCCTACTTTGCTGATGATCATTTGAACGGTGTTTATCCATCTATAAACCAACATCCGTTATATATAAAAAATCCTTTCACTCAATTAGACATTTTCTCAGCTGCAATGCAACACAAAGCTGCTACTTTATTTACCGGATATCGCGTGACCGACGACCAAAAGAATCAGTTTCTTTATACTCTGTATTTTTTTATAAATGTCGAGCTTAAGTATTGTGACGCGTTGTTTTTTACTTTGAGCATAATAAATGTTCGCTTTATGCGACTTAAGCTGGACGGGATGGGTTCCTTTGTTAATGACGCGTTTATACTTTTAGCTATATTTTACTCTTTACGTATTTTGACATCACTCTCCTGAATACATAAATCCATTAAGACTGGCTGCCTATATATCTAAAATAAAAAGTCATTGAGATATTAACTAATTATTTTTAAAGCAAATTATAATCAATATTATAAATGCGTGTGCGAATTCATGTCATAACTACTGAACAGATCATCATGTAGCTATTGTATATGTATTTATCCTTATTATATAATACTATCTACATAATCGAAAGCAAAGTCGCGGGCAAAGACGTGAGTTTTTCATAATCTAAGAATAGTATTAAGTAATCCAAAAGTTAGTTAATTGTCTCTTCTTCTTCTTTTTCTTGTTTTGGCTTCGCAGAAGCACTTGCCAGTGTCAATGTTTTGTTTTAATGAACGTTTCAATACAATAATATTACAAGTGTCGTGTGATTATTTCAATATTCTAACAAGATGGTGGATCCCTTTTTAGAACCTTCCAGGGAGTTTTTGTCGTCCCAGAATTTCATGCTCCGTGGTATTATTTTCCATTCACTTCACTTATGCACAATATACTAACTATATTACGTAAAGCACCACCAAATTTACAAAATATAGAGTCAAATAACACAAGATTATGAATAAAATATAAAATCCACTACGTGACAACCTAATATCCCGCCAAAAACTCCTTAATTATCTATGAAAACATCCTTTCACGCTTAAATCGACGTAAATATAAATGAACATGTAAAAAGTTTTGTTCATATAATATCTACATCTAATATGATATTTATCAATAAATCAATTTCCTAATACCCTCATGCGATAGAAAAATTCTTAATACTCTGGCAAAGCGTTCCGCCTCAGAGAGTAGCCGTCAAAACACGCGAAATATGATGACGATGCTTATCTCTTGGGTATCCAAAGCGCCAGTTTACGTGCCAAATATCCCCTCGTGTCGCAAAAAGGAAATTAAACTTTAACATAAAACATAAAAGACCATTTTCCAATAACAGCTTTAGGTTAATAAAGGTATATGTAGTATCTAGAATTAGGTCGGAGGCTCGCAGGTGCAGCATCTTTTGACATATTGATGAATGTCCTCATCTCCAGATTTACGGTGAACACGAACCCTGTGTTATTTGTATTGATATTTCGAGCCGATACGGGACAATAAATAACAAAGAGATAAGCGTCGTGTCGGAAAAATGCGGCGGAAACTTTGGAACTATATATTATAATTAACGTCCACAACAATATGTGAGCATCGTACTGAGTATGTATTGTATTGTATATATGGATGTATTGTATTATTTATTTTTTGTATTGTAATAATGTATTTGAAAATAAGCATTGGTATTGTTCATAATGGGTGGTAGAGCCACGCTGAAGCTATAACTGGTTTCAGCGTGAATGGTTCGGCTCGCCCGGGGTAGTACTATCCTCTCACAGAAAACCGGCGTGAAGTATCAGTTCTTGCATTGTTGCGTTTCGTTCGGTCAGTGAGAGTGCCGGAGGACCACCACCCTCTTTCTCTTCCCTTTTTCCGCCTCCTCCCTCACCCCTCCCTACAGGATGGCACCGCACCTGCGCCTCCTCTGGTGTTGTTGGTGTCTATGGACGGTGACGATCACTAACGTCAGGTGAGCCACCTGTTCGTTTGCCTCTTATGATATAAGAAAAAAAACCATTTTAAACAATGTATAAATCATAAATGAAAACATATATTTTTTACACAATATATTAATTCCCTAGTCGGCCATCTTCGTTTTCCTTTCTTATTATGTCCTGAAAAATATTATGCAGGAGTAAACCCCAAACTGTTTTATATAGTTAGTGCAGGAAAATAAATTTAATATGAGAAACGGTAAAGAATAAAGGAAGATGTATAAAGAAACATTCAAAATACAGAGTCCGGAACCTTACTACCGCGACTAGATTTATTACACTCGTAGCATGAAATGGTCCACGGCTACGGCGTAGCTACAATGAAATTTGTTGAGTCTTTAACACCTTACTTTAGTTCACCCAAGTTTCTCTAGCAAATGAGGTAAATATTTATTCAGTTGAATTTTAGTGTAGACATAAAAAGGACAATAGAGAGAACAGTCCCAGTTTCTAATTTGCATAAATAGAAAAACAGGGAAACCTAGTTTAGCAGTCAGAGGATCATGGAGTGTGTATCCGTATTGTGTATACTTTAATTGTAGATAAGATTTTCATATAAAAAAATGTTGCATGAATAAAATTTATTAAACATTATTATTATATTCGTTTATAACATTCATATTTTGAACACCTCATACATTCATAAATATATAAAAATATACATTTACAAATATAGTTATGGACTTTTGACCATCGATAACGGAATAAATTATTATTAAGTAAATGATATGCCATGTATATATATCCGTTCATAAAAAGAGCTTGATATTATGAATTATTTCTTATTAATTATTTTCAATTATTCATTTATTTACACAGTTAAACAACAGTACCTGGGCGACCGAGCCTAGCTCGGTTCATTAAAAATATTTTTAAATTAAAATAAAATGATAGGTTTGCTTTAAAAAAAAGAAATTATAATCATAATAATAAAATTATTTATTTAATTAAAATAAATTGTTAGGTTTGCCTTACAAAATTATCATTTTTTTATAAAAAAAATGTTATATACACTAGGATTCGAACTGGGGTTACAAGGATTTTCGAACCAACCGATTTCCATCTGAGCTATTTCTGTTTTGACAGCGGCGATGAAATTTACCTTCATATTCTAGCTATATTTCTTCATTACCTAAAATCTCAGTTAAAAAAGTTTTCTCTAAATAAAATCTAGCTCGATCGATTTATCATTCCCGAAACTACCTACATACTAAGTTTCACGGAAATAAATGACGCCGTTTCTGATATATTTTATATATATAAATATAAAAATATACAAGAATTGCTCGTTTAAAGGTATTAGATAAAGAATACATATCTTCATACGCGTTAGTCTGGATTTTCCCTATCACACGAATAGTTCTTTATTCTAAATTAAAGGATTCCTATGCCTTCCCTATTCCTAATAAGTATGTAAACTTTCAGGATGATCTCTTTTAACAAAGTGATTCTTTCCCTCTCATAACTCAAAATCTTAATTACAACTCACAATCGTATTTATCATATTAGTAAGGATTTTGTACAGATAGAAAGTTAACGTTTTTAAATATACTATATATGGCAATTTATTCAAGTATTAATTTCAACTTATTTCAAAATACACTTGCTTATTTCTAGTTCATTAAACATTTAAATTCGCTAATGAGAATATATAAAATAGAATAGGAGAGAAAAATAAAAAGAGAATAAACAAATAAAAGTACGTAAACAACAAAGAGGATATTGGAAACAGATTACTTTTTCAATTAAACAAACATTTGCTACATTCGTAGTCCACTACGAAGTATACAGTTCGACGTAGAGATTCGTGTCGTAGGCGACATAATATAGCTTTGTAACCATGTTATTTTTTTTTTTCTCGAAATGACTACGCTATTGACCCAGCAAGGTCTTAAAAGCTTCACCGGACTACCTGTTATTTATCTATATCTTCATATTCTATACTCTTCTTCTTCTAAGTCTATACATATAATAAAAATGAAGTGTCTGTATGTAATATCAAAATTTAAAAAAATGACTAATTGGGTATAGAAGTATACACGCTTCTGATAACAAAAATGCAATCTTTAAATTTTTGTCGGTCTGTCTGTCTGTCTGTCTGTTTGTTCCGGGTAATCTCCGAAACGGCTGGAGCGATTTTGACAGGAATTTCACTAACAGATAGCGGGCATCATAATAGGTAATTTAGTCTATTTTAATTTAGACTAGCTGTTAACTGTAGCTTCACCTGCAGTACTATCTCCAAAACGGTTAGATTGATCTTCAAGAAAATTTCATTGGTAGATAGCTGACCTTATAAAAAGTAATTCAAGCAATTTTAGTTTATACTAACTGTTAACCGTGGCTTCGCCCACAGTACTTCAAAACGGTTAGATCGATTTTCACGGGACTTTCACTGGTAGACAGCGAACCTAATAAAAAGTAATTGAAATTATTCTATTTTAGACTAGCTGTTATCCGCGATTTTGTCTGTGTGAAATTTAGCGAGATTTCAAGAAGAAGATTTAAATACAGAAATAATTATCAGCTTATTGTTCAGAATTTGACATTACAATTGTTTGTATCTTTTAAGATAGAAGAAGTCTTCCTAATAAGATCTAAGACCATAAACGTATTACGTAAAGAGTTCCATAATACAATAAATTTTCATGCGAAACAGACAAGCGTTTATTTTTTGTATAGTTATAAAATCATAATTATAATGACAATGTATATTAAATGTAAGTAATGTAAATCTTTATAATAATATTTTAAGTTATTGTTTTATTAGTTCATTATACAGTGTAAGTGAGTAGTAAAGTAGTTACAAATACGGTGGGTTAAAATTCGAATTTTTTTTTATTACAGCACGACAAAATGACTGTACTATGCCTGATGGTAAGCATAGTACAATCCAAAAATATCGGCAACCACCGAGAGACAGATTATCCATCACTGGTCGCCGCTGTCATGCCGGCCTGTTAATATATATGTTGATGATGGTAAACCTCATTAAGCACACTTTTAAAATGTATATTTCTAATGTATATTTACTGTAAGTGGCGTGCGTGTCGTACTTACAATTGTTTTTAAAGAGCATTGCCGTAATTATTCATAGTTTCACAGTCTTATAATTCTTCAATGCAATTTAAAAAAAACGCGTGCGGATCTGCGTGTACAGCTAGTTTGTAAATAATTTTATTATATATGAAATACAGCCAACGATACCCGTTAGAACAAAACCAGTTGTGTACAGTTCGATTTTTACAATTATACAGTTGTACAAAAAAAATCTATACAATCTCAATCGGTCTAGACACTCAAAGGATATAATTATCTTCGACCTTAACACAGTGCGACATATTACAATCGCCTTTATGATTATAATAGAGAGTCTCTTATCGCCTGACAAGTATTTTGGTGAATGCAAATATATATTTGTTGAAATTACTTCCTTATTGTGAGTCCGTCTGTACGTGCTTTGTGCTAACGATTTCTCTTAACACTCGGACGCAAGGATGCTCTACAATATATATTTGTTTCGAAATATATAACAACTAATACCGGTTATTTCTTTAGGGATATAATTTAACATAGTTTCTATTGTATTTCTTATAGATTTAGTGATCGGCTGGTTAGTTATTGCTTTCAAACTAAAAATCTTTCGTCAAACTCGCATTAGTAAGTTGTAGAAATATTTATTAGTATTAACAAAATTAAACTCTAATCAGATTATCTATTTCTTGATCGATATGTATCTAAGTCTGTCTATATATATATGTATATATATATTTGTGCATTATACATACAATAACTCAGTCTAAGCACAAATTATGTTATTTTTCGATTTACATTCTTTTAATTGGTCTGCTTCGTTCATGACACTACCTGCCACAGATAGCGCACACTCAGTATCAACACATTGATGTAATTGTGTATTGCTTACACACGGCGCGGCGCCATAAATTAAAGAAGAAAAAGAAATAATACATTTTTGCCTCATTTTTAAGCATAGAATATTACAATACAACGTGCCATTATCAAGAAAAAATGTAGTTAAACACAGATCTTCATTATATCAATAAAATTCAATTGAAAAATCTATGTAATAGTTTCGGACACTGCACCTATTGGTAATTTTCTGTTGTGTTTGTACTTGTTCATGTTTGTTTGGAGAGATTATATTTGAACCAGATTAGGAACCCTTCGGCAGCGGCTCAAGCCTAGGTCCGTTCCCTCGGCGTGGAGCCCTTGAGTGCGCTGTTCGCGCGATACAGTGACACAAAACGTTACATCATTGCAACAACAGTACACATATCACCCCCACTCACGAAAGTGGAAGGGTTTTGTTTCTTTCCCTTATCGAACTGAAATAGTTTGGAAAATTATCCGGTACGAAATATATATATAGGAGTTGTTGAGGTGTGTATGCTTGGTACACATATATGCTCCAACAACTCATATATGTATGAATAGTTAGCTTAGGTCAGCTCAGATAAGTCGCGAATTGCACGTGTCGGGCAGCAGCCCAGGCCGAGGTGTGCCGTGCACCCTTGAGCTAGTTGCCCAAATAAAATCGGCCGAGTGCCGTAAGCGCTCGCCTTAGTAGTCCGGTGAAGCTGTTAATACCTTGCTGGGTCAATAGCGTAGTCAGTTCGAAAAAAAAAAAGATTATATTTGAAAAACTGACATCGAACTGTTTAAAACGATGTGTAATTTATTGAAGTTGCCTAATTAGTCTGTTTTCTAGATTTAAGAGTTTTAGTTGTACGCCGATATAAATTGCGATAGGACTGATATGTGAGAGACGATAAAGGTCCTTAAATAAAATAAATGAAGAAAGAAAAGATTTGCATAAAAGAATATTATTGATTAATCACTAGAAAATTAGTCCGGCGAAATTGTAATAGTCCGGTGAAGCTGTAAAAACCTCACTTGATCAATAGCGTAGTCAGTTCGAATAAAAAATCCCACGAAAACGTGTGATCTCCATATAAAAAGTGAGAAAATGAGTATGACAAAAAATAGTAGAGAGAGATAAAAATATTGACAGAATTGACCGACTGACTTTCAATTGTTCAGTTGACATTTTATTTTATTACATGCCCTTACTATAAAGAAATTATTTGGTCACATTTTCTTCGTTAGTATAACTGAAAACCTTTATGAAAAAGCAAATGAATTTATAGGAAAAATCTAAGACTAAATACGCTAGTAACAAAAATAACGACCAGATTCACTTCAACATCGCATTGTGGGAATTGTAGGGATAATATAGTGGGAAATAAATAAAGACCCACAACGAAGACGCGCCCAGCAACAGCAATCCACTGATTGAGTACGTGCCTCATGTTCTGTAGGGATGCTTTAGTAAAGTGTGGTGTTAATGATAGCGAGAAGAAAATAACTACATTATGTAACGAATTTACCACATATACATATTCCATATTCTTATTTAATTACAAGACATTACAATAGGTCTATCTAAAAATATAGTAATCGGTCGAAATTGGACCATACGAGTAATTTATTATTTTTGATGTGAAAAGGTACCTACCTACACGCGTTGAGCTATTTAAAAAAAAAAAACAGGAGAAAAAATTATGGGTATTTGTGAGTATTCAATCTACAATATTTGGAATATCTTTATAATAAACTGAAAAAAAGCTCTTAACCATATTAAAAATTAAAAAAAATGAGCTGTCACGGGACGCCTGGCAGATGTGAAACATCGAAATTGTTCGAATCGAACGAATCTCAAATTCTCAAATTACACTATGGGTATGCGAGTTCAGTACGGCAAGAGAGACTGCGCACAGTTACTTTCTCAGGTAGTCCGGTGAAGCTGTTAAGACCTTCCTGGGTCAATAGCGTAGACATTTCGAAAAAAAAAAGTTACTTTCTCATGCCATAGTGGCGTTGTCACCACTCTAAGAATCAAATTTACTCAAGCCTATAGATGTTTCGCATCAAAAATCGAGATAGTCGTAAGGACTGCCGACAGAAGTGAACTTTCAAAACAATGCGTTTCTTCAATATACTTATTATTACTTGAATTGTAAGCTCTTACTTCACGTCGGTTTTCTGTGGGTCGGGTGGTACTACCCCGGGCGAGCGGACTCATTCAAGCTGACACCAGTATTAGCTTCAGCGTGGCTCTACCATCTACAAAATATAAAAACATTAATCGTGAACAATAATTCATTTATATATCAACATTTCTTGAGAAGTATTTTAATTTATTATTTTTAAAAAATGTATGTAACGTAGAGTTTCGCGCTCGTAGAGTACATTCATACCGTGTTCCAGTAAACGGATTTATTCACGTAAATTAGAATGCACTGTGGCACGGTTGCAAGAGCGAGGAATTAATAAAATTAATGCGTTTTGTCCCTCCGTCGGATACCGTTACAGTTGTTAATTACCGGAGGACTCGGCTACCAGAGCGCCTGCATAATAAATTTAATAATAAATACGCAAATTATTGAGATGAATTCATGATATAACTATGAAGATATATTATTTATAATCTTGTCTTATTGGTTGCTAGTTCAGTTATGGTGCCCAAATGAATGGAAAACAATAACATGGAGCGTGAATTCTGAGATGCCGCAAAAACTCCCTGGAAAGTTCTAACAATCGTCTGCCACTGTCATGTTAGAGCACTGAAAATATTGCAAGACACTTGTAACATTCTTATGTCCTCGACAATGGCAGTAATAGTCGGGTGAAATTAGTTACCAAAACTAAAATTAAAATATATACACAATTCAGCTATGTATTTCGTTCTTATTGAAATAATTTTGTTGTTCTTTTAAGAAATAAGTATTTTATCCGAATTAATTATGAATTGCCTTTTATATTGTTTTTTGTATTTTTTTTTCTAAAAAACTCCTCATTCTTGAACGAATTCAGCCCAGACTTAATTAGAATTCAAATAAAATTTCCAATTTCTGAATAATTTTTTATACATAACATTTTTGAAAATTAATTAATTTATTCAGCATAAAATAAAATCCTAGAATTTAACTGTCGATTGGATAGAGAGAGTATCACTAGATACAACTACGTCATGAAATTCGTGAACGATTAAAAAACATCTACACTTATTAGACTTTGGTATTATATTTATAATTTTGATAACCTTATCCTACCCAACCCTACTACTAATGAGATGCAAAAGTACTCATCCTTTGAAGATCTAAATTACCACAATTTTTCAGCTGCATTTTTACGTGAAAACCACGCTCTTCCGCTTAAATAGCTTGTGAATTAATTTAAATGAAAAGTATTCTGCAAACGCTCAAATGAAATGAATTAATTAACGTGCTATTAAACTACACTATTAAGCAGTACAGAAATAAGAACTAGCAAAATAACGAAAGAAATAAGAAAGATCAACCAAAAACGCTTAAGTAAAATGTGAAAGACGACGGATACAGTAAGTACGGATAGAGATGTAAGAAAACAAGGGTCTGTCGGAAAGACACACGATAGAAGTGAAACCTATATATTACCGAGAAAGATTTTAATAAAAAAAATACAACAAAAAGCCAACGTTATGTGGTGATACCAGGCTGTCACCCATTCAGGTACTGACCGCACCCGACGTTATTTAACTTCGATGGTTGGACGAAACACACATTAACACATCAACCCGACACAATGTTTACCCCTATCACTTTTCGTCGCACAAAGAGCTTGCTGATCAGAATTTCAAGCCTTTGTATTAAATTTTTCACTTCAAAAATATATATCAAGTATGAAATGAAATTGCCATTTCTCTATAAACAATTAAAATATATTTTTGTAGGGTAAAGTATATTTATTTATACAAAATATAAATCTTCTCCTTAAACACTGAATGTAAATACAACAGAAAGTTGAACAACCAAAGGTCATATTGTTTAAAGTAAGAATTCGTTTTTGTTTAAATAAACCTTCATTCTAATCATATAAGTCTAATTGTAATTCAAACCGGCTAGTACATTAAAACGGTAATTTAATATTTAAACCCATATTAAACATGTTACCACAAAAAAGTATTACATCGCAATGTCAAAAGAGATTTAACATTTATAACTGTAGCTTAAAATGCAGAGTGGATAGACAAACGTTAAATAAAATGTACCGCAATTTTGCGAAGTAAAATTAACTTTATGTGCATTTTTATGACGATGGATATTTTAACTTCAATCGTAAACTATGTAGATTGAAACTACTTACTTAATTACAGTTAATTGTATTATTACTTTTTACTCAAAAAAATATGAATTGTGGTTTTAAATATTTACATAGTAACCGCCCGCAAAATTGTCCACGGCAAATCTTCAATAATATAAAAACTCACTGACCGAACGAAACACAACAATGCAAGCACTGTTATTTCACGTCGGTTATCTGTGAGAGGGGTGATACTACCCCGGAGGAGCCGACCCATTCATGCTGAAACTAAAAATAGCTTCAGCCGGGCTCTACCACCTACAGTATATACTTTTTTAAACACTTTATTAATTCAACTATTAAAAAATACCGCTCAACGAGAGAAGTTTTCACTTCACTTAGAATAAAAAATGAAATGATTACATTCATTATTGTGATGAAACAAAAGAAAACACTTCTATACACGGATCGGAATTAATCTAATCCCAAAACATTTTACTATCACCCCTCGCTATCCTTCGAATGTACCAATAAATTCACAAGGATAACATCAGAAAACTATTTCTCCGCCAAGTGTATAACTTCAGGATCCCATTATTTATGGGCTGTAGTTTTTCATTGATCATAACGTGCTATTCGTATTTTTTCCCATCTTTTGAGACAGAAAGTCAATTTGTCAAGTTGCTATCTTAATCTCGGACTGTTATTATGTTTCTACAAGAACAGTGTGTTCTAATATAATTACAGTTCTTATTTTGATATAAAAATATCGAATATAACTTCATATCTGCGATATATTTTTACATTGTAAAACACAAAGTTAGACAACCTCCATGGAAATCAAGTCAGAAACCTTGGAACAGATTTAGCATGAATTGAAACAGGTTAGATAATTATACATCGTGTAATTCTAAGACCATAATTTACAATATCTACTTTTCGTGTGTGGTAATCGAGGTTTTATTTCCTTCATCAAGGGAGAGTTGCGTAGTGACAAACTCTTAGACTTTAGACCCCATGGTGAACTGTCTGCAGTGCTATAGGGGGCGGTGGGATAAAGAGAGCATGTACCACGACACCGCGGCGACAAAGTCCAATATAATTACCAGGCTATCCGTTGACACCGGGTCAGTCTGGTGTAACTATATCTTCGGCTGCCGAATCAGTGCAATAGAAGGTCAAGTCCCAGCTTCTTCCCCCCCTTGCAGTAGAGAAGACCCTTCCTCCAGCCGCCAACCACGGAATTTTCTAATAAGGTGTTTTCCAACCTCTATCTATGACCATTGACCCGTTTCTACGAGTTATGAATTGATGGTAGTATATAACAGAATATTACACAGATATCAAATTATCTTCCAAGTTCTCTATTGCTCAAATAGAATGTACAGAGCATACAGTGACAACATAAATAATTTAGACATATTTTCCTGATACATAAGCAAGCATTTCAGTGTTCTCAACGATATTTTAACACTAAATAAAAAAAATATATGTGCACACAAAAACGTTAAATAATGTTTATATTACTATATCGAATTGTGTTGCATTAAGTAATATCTATTATTTTAGTTTTTTTAAATTACTATAATATTTATAAAATTTTGTGCCCTGCAAGATAAATTTAGTACTCTGAATTGTTATTATCAATATGTATTTTGTGTATAATTAATGTGTTTTATGTTGTGGAGCCAAAATAAATATAAATAATTTGAGTTTGCCTCTGAACTCCTCCTAAATGACTAGACCGATTTTGACGACAATTTTTGTGTCTTCAAGTGGACCCTTGAAAATCAGAGTTCAGTTCATCAAGGTTCAAAATCAGAGTAGATAAATTCGTTCATTTCATCATTGGAGTAGACTATAAGATGTGAAAAGAATTGTCCAACTCCGATTAATAGTTCAGACCCAGATTAGTGTATTGAAACAATCAAAATAGAACAATCAATCTCTTGAGCTGTACCTATATTATCAAGTACAGATTATAATTAAATAATATATTAATTAACATAATTAAAACTATATAAACTGATTTAATGATTGCGACTGGTGTTTCGATTTATTCTTGATTTAAGTTTATACTCTCTGTGCAATTTGTAAGATATATGTGAAGTTCTTTATGTACGCTTCAGATCCCTAGAGTCCAAGACGAGCTTACCAAATATTTACTCTACGTCTCAGGTTCGAAACGGTATATAGTCCACCGACCTCAGTGTGGACATCTAGCTGCAAAATAATTAAAGCATGTTTATTGCTTTCCACGTACGGTCATGGGATACTCTTGTGTGGTTTACGTGTGTGCCACCGGATTGGTTTTATTAGATTTTATCCTGCATTATTATGTTACCTTCGAAACGTGAGTCTGGTTTGTGTTGTATTAAGTCGTGACTTCAGCGTTGAAACAACTGCACAAGATCCTTTATAGGATTAATATTTAATTTATTTGTATACTAGTAACTTCGTCCGCGTGAAATTCGGCAATAACATTTTGTTCAATATAACTATGGGCGTGAGGTGGACATGGTACTGAATACTACTTCTTTAATTTATTGTATTTGCGTAGAACCATATTAAAAAAAATAGTAGTATATGTCACTTCTTATAATATCAGCTATCTATCAGTCAAACTCCGGGGAGAACCTGATCCAATCGTCTCGGAGGTCAACAGGAATAAACTGACAGACAGACAGAGAAAAATTGTAATAAGTGGATTTTTGGTACTACTACCACGTATATTGTCATACCCATTATTTTTATTTAGATTTTTTTTATTTCATTCATGGTCACGTAATCTACATTCACAGTTTGGAATTTTTTGGATAAGACTCGATTGTCGTCAGATAACCAACGAACTTCGTATAGTTAATTACATTACTTCTGAGAGTTGTACCTTGGTTTTAGGTGACTTAGGTATATATATAGTTCTTTATATAAAGAGACGAGAGAATGCAAACAAAACATATTGAACTTTAACTGATAGAGATTATAACACTGAATTTTTAAAAGCGGACCAATAGTTCCTTAGATTAGCGCGTTCAACCTACTAAACAAACAAACCCTCCGGCTTTATAATTTTTTTTTTTTTTATTGAAGCACGACAAAGCGACTGCACTATGCCTGATGGTAAGCATAGTACAATCCAAAAACAGTGGCGACCACCGCGAGACAGACCATCCATCGTCGGTCGCCGCTGTCATGCCGGCCATAATGACGAAACTCACCCGGTACTGGATATGCACAGGCTGATCCCAAAACGCGACGCGCAAAAGCGATTCACTCGGACGGGTTTTTTCGCCATGTGCATGGTGATTGCGACCCAGTCGGGCTGTAAAACCCTACCACCCATCTATAGCCATTGCCTCGTTCGTTGATCAGCAGGGTGCACCACGTGCAGGTGAGGTTGGCTTGGGTGTCTCAAGTCTTAAGATGTTACTCGACACCCCTTACACCCCAAACTAACTTTTCTCGACCTGACTACGCTATTGACCTAGCAAGGTCTTAACAGCTTCACCGAACTACGTACATTAGTATAGGTTACCATTTTTCTCTCGTACTTAACTCCAGTCGCCATTCAAATTACTTATAAATAAAAGTTTTGATAGAGTGGACCGGTTTTAATGAAACAAAATTAATTACTCCTGAGGATATGCTTTATAATTTTATTGCTGAGGTTGTATTGTTAACTCAGTAATTTAGCAATCATGCGTGTTCATACAAACAGACAGACAGACAGAAATGTCTAAAAATTATTGAAATGTAATTTATTACCTATTTCTAGACACTTGCAACATTGCTTTTTAAGACAATCAAAAAAGTACAGACACATTAGATTTACATTTTTGTTATATGTATAAGATTATAATCTACCTTAACAATCAGTGTTCCGTTACTTCATTACAAGTAATAGCAGAAGGACAAAACGATACAAGCAAATAAAAAATCCAATCGAGATTATTTCGATGTTTCAGTGAAGCTCGCCGACCCGCGTGTTTCCGTCGAAATGGTTTACGGATATCTAATGGTAAACAACGTTCCTGCTTGTTTTTGCTACAGAGATAGTGGTTTCATATTGTCAATTCTTTTTCACTCGAATAAATACACCTGAAATATTTTTTGTTGAGTTTGTTAGTTTTATGTTTGAAATTTGTGAACAATTTATTTTTAACACGCTTTTATTAGCCTGTCCTGTATCTAACTATGTTCTATATTTATCTATCTATACACTTATGTTCTATGTATATATGTTCATACTGTGTTCTACTTTAAAACGTCATATTGCATTGGAATTTACCACATCTTTCAAGTAATACACAATAATTCAATACGTTTGCCTAATTTAACTAACGAGAAATTCTTAAAAACAGCCACAACTTAAAAAAAAATGTGAAATACCCACAGTTTTTTACATTCAAATTAATTATTTTGATTAATATTGATGTTATATTGATAAGCTAACTCTTATTTTGAAATTACTTGAAATTTTTTATTTCTTATAAACTATTACATGTTTACATCAGGAATACTCCATATCTATAGGAAATTCTAGTTTTTTGGTTAGTTATATATTTATTTACACTACTGTCAAGGTATATGACCTACAAAGATCTGAATTTATTATATTAGTTAACTTTGTAGAGTTTATCCTGTCGGAGACCTTAATCATTAATTAAAAAAAGAATTATCTAATGGATCACATTTAGTGAGACGACATTGCGTGTCCAATATAATGATATTTTTATAATGTTATTGGGATTACCATTTTGTAGCGCTTCTGGGATGTTTGTAAATGCTAGGGTTGATGATTTTCAGTAAGAGAATAGTATCCATTCTGAGTAGACTTCGCGATCGTCCCAATAATATAATGGGAACAATGGTAGACTTGTACGAAAGTTCTTTTATGAAGCACTGGATATCTGTTGTTATATAATAGTATGATGTTCATCTTTTGATCCTATTTCATATCATGTATTAGTATATAATATGTTTATTATATAATGTGTATACTATATTAGTATATAATATAGTATATAATTTGTTTTTGTTTTTGTGGATCCTTGTTGTCTTATAAATAAATAAATAATGGTGATGAATCTTAAGAGTCGTTGGTATATTGAAAATTTAAGATTTCATTTATGTAAGAAATATAGAAAATAGGTAATGTTTTCAAATTAAATCTAAATATCTACAACAGCTTTACCTGTCAGGTTTAACTATAACTAACAACTATTCAGAATAAAAAATGAATTAAAAAAAATCAAAATAAGTCCAGCCGTTTTGAGAGACTAAGAATTACAGATACGCACACATCGTTTTTTTATTTCATTTAAAGAGAACAGGCAACTAACATACATATCATCGACCAGTCCAAAGTTCCAAGCACAGAACTTTGACGCGGAGGAATATTGAAACCAGAGTTTAAGCAAGGATTTCTGGAAATTAAACCCTTAAAGGCGTGGAATGGGGTGACAAAAGTTACATAGAAAATAAGTTATACTTTCTCATTTATCATACGTATGGTATTGTGACTTTTCAACATTAATAAATGAAATCTAAATGAGATAAAATAATGTCTTTATGTATCGTTTTTGAAGTACACTTCTTTTGGCGCGTTAGAGAAAAATGATGAGAGTAAATTTTAAGATGCGCGCGCACACCGTCACGAAAAACCGACACCCTGAAGTTACAACGGTGCGCCCGCACACCGTCACGAAAAACAGACACCCTGAAGTTATCTATAGTCAATACTGATTGATGAGTGCACTGTGCCTGATGGTGAGCACAGTACAATCGAAAAACAATGGCGAACACCGAGAGACACGCCATGCCTGCGCTGTCGCCGCTGTATTTCTTTGTATTAAAACTTTCAATGTATTATATACCTTTTTTCTATTGTTAGTGTCGTTTTTTCTACAAACGTAGAATAAGGTGAAAGATATTTTTTGTATCAAAAAATTTAAAAACAAGATAGAATAAATAGAAAAAAAGATAAATAGATGTAAATTTAAAAGATTTTTATTTTGTTACGCCTATATGTACACAAACACTTTTTTTTCGAACTGACTACGCTATTGGCCTTGCAAGGCCTTTACAGATTCATCGGAATACTCCTTTAAGTATAGATTAATTTGGAACTCTGAATTACTAATCATGGAAACAATAAAAAACGTCTTAAATTGGTCTCAAAATCTTGTAATCTAAGTGAGCGATGTCACAAGAGGAAAGCTAATTTCACTATAGATAGTGGTAAGTATTGTTGTCAAGGTAAATTACTATGAGAAATTCATAAATTCAACTTAAAGTGCACACACACACATCACACACAATAGCTCCCAAAAGTCAATTAAAATCACCCTTTACAAGTTTCATACCTCCCAAGAGTTTAGGAAGTCGTATATTGCTTCCTTGTGAAACTGAAAATATAATCTCGGGTTTGAGAACGTAGTTGTTTCAGAAAGTTGTCTAAAACTTAGTCACTTGGCAGTGGGAAAAGGTAGCAAGGAATTAGTTTAGAGATACGACTTAAATGAGGGTTTCTACCTAGCAAATTGTACTAAATGCTTTTACTAAGTATAGCACTGGAGATAATGTTAGAATTCTGCCAAATCATTCATTACAAAAGTTAACAAATTGGACGATAACCGAATATAAACATACACTATAATTACACTAATTATTTTTTGTTTATTTACAATTGTTAATACAAGCTTTTATGAAAGAAAACATTTGAAAAATCGTATGAAAAAGTGATATATTTGCTTTAAAAAAATTGTATATAAAAAGTGAGTGAGTGAGTCTTTAACTGAAAAAGAAGATTATGACGATAACTTTATTTAATTCATATTTCTTCCTTTTCCTCTTTATTTCAGTTATATATTCTTAAATTGGACTTATCAAATAAGAACATGTTAATCCCATCGTACCGTTACAATGATATTACAAATAATACCGTGGCCTTAACATATTCATGAATATTTATTAAAATTAATCACAAACTTCCATAGAATCACGGCTCTCTCACTTGTAGGTGCAGCTAAGATTCTATGAAAGATGCTTATTTATGTCATATAGGACGCAAACGAAAAGGTGGGTCTGTTGATATTAAGTGATCACCGCCGTCCATAGACACTAACAACACCAGGGGAGTCGTAGATGCATTGCCAACCTGTGTTTTGGATGAATGGGGGAAATGAGCGATGGGGAGAGGAGAGGGAAGCGGTAGGGAAAAGGGGAGGGGAGAGGATGGAAAATGGGCCTCCGGCGCTCTCACTGAACAAACGAAACGCAACAGTGCAAACACTGTTACTTCATGTCGGTTTTCTGTGAGAGGGTGTTACTAATCCGGTCGAGCCGACCCATTCATACTAAAACCAATAATAGCTTCAGCGTGACTCTACCACCAAATAAAATGCTTTGCCGCTGCTCTCATTTACATCAAGCTTTATCCGACTTATAACAGCTTTCCATTGTGTTTCACTCCAGTTATGTTGTCTCAACAAGTGTTGCAAATCTTCGATCGTTCCACACGTTACGAAATTGGGAGATACAGTTTTACTCAATAGAAAAGCAAATTCGTTGAGAAATATAAAGCTGGAACGCGCACTTTTAGAAGTAACAATGAGATCTATTTTTTTTGTTTTCGTTTTATTTATTGTGTACGTCAAAAATCGTATCTGTGAGCGACTATTGGGTGTCTTTTTTATTTATTGATTGTTAATATTTTATATTTATTTCGTGATTTCATTTAACTATTAAATATTTTAGGACGGACTTTTTAATGACGATACTGCCTTTATGGCGGTTTCACTTTGATCGTTTATGGCCTAGAGTTCCATTTAAAGTACTATTAGCAGACCATGTGTGGTTTCATGGTGCTTTTTATCTCTGTTATAGAAAGAGAAGAAGCACTAAAGGTTTTATTGCTGGAACACATCACCAATACAAAGTAAGTAAATAAAATATAGCTATAGATTAATGTTAAAATATATTGTTTATATAATAAGCAACGCAGGAGTATTAGCTAGTGAATAATATCACACATCAATTTGCCTTTAGGTACCATCGCAACATGTATCTAATGAAACTACTTGATTGTTAATGACATTGTGGCGTCGCTTCGGGTATGTTCTGAAACAGCTAAGTGCCACTCACATATGCCATTACAGGTCCTTTGTATGAGTGGCATATTCAAACATGTATATCACAAATTGTTAATAATTCGAAATCCTATTTACAAGAATATTTAATCAAATTATACAATTAATTTGTATCGATAAATATTTCCAAGAACGAAGGGGATTCTGGTCTTTAGAAATATTAAATGCATAATACTAGAAAAATATCTATTTAAAATTTATTTTATTTTTTTAATTCAGTTGCTTCTTCATGTACTTTTTCAGTTTCATTTCAACTAGTGTGTATGATCGTAGCCTATGTGCACTTATATAATATGAACATATAATCCTAAATAGTATTATAAATACAAGTGAGTTTCTTTATTTTTTTTAGTTTGACTATTACACTATCAGACCTTACTGTACAACCGATTAACATGCAATTTTGCAAACGTGTTATCACTGATACAGAATATTTAGGGCATATTTCGTCTCGAAAAAAAAAGCTGAGGCAGTCATAAGGGTTGCCGATAGAAGCGAAAACTCAAAGCGCAATGCAGACGGTCACGCTTACTAGCGGAACGCGGAATTATAAGTTTATCTCCCGTAAAAAATAACGCTTGACGTGCCTAAAGAATTTTTCGCCTCAAAAAACTGTTACCAGGGATAGGTTAAGTCTACATGAATGCGGGCAAAGCCGCTAGCAAAAACTAGTTTATAATATTAGTAACGATATATTTGTATAAGATGTACTTTTAGAAACACATTACATTCATCGGAATTTACTTGAATGTTGTGCTGCTCTATATACCTAAGTGAATTTTGCACCGAAGGTAGGAGCATGGCAAGTCATATCAGGCTGCTTGAAATATTCAACTCGGACTCCGCTGTTTTATTCATAAAGCCTTCTGTTTTCGAGGTCTGTTACCTCTGTGTAACAAGCAAATTGTTAGGATATTTTTTGGTGTCCACACTAAATTCATCACGTTTTTTTACCATATATGCCCATATATTGTAGAGTATGTATTTGTTAATTACTTTTTTAGGAAAAATAACACTTATATGCATATTAAAAGTTATACTTCTTTGGCGTAACGAGATAAAAATCTTTTCAAAAGTCGTTACAGTCTAATGGCTTGAGCTGTGGAATATCATTTCGATATCCACAGGTTACAACTCCGGCATGTACCAACGAATTATTCGGAATACATTTACATATTAAATTGGAAACACTATCGGCTGACGATGAAAGAGAATATCGTGAGGAAACCTGACCCTGAGAAATTTTCTTGTAGTAATACTGTATGTAGAAAAATATATAACTGTGGATTTCTCAGAGTTTGAAATCGCTAATACGTTGTGGGCTAGTGCGGTGATTATGCCTATAGCTTTCTTTGGGAAGAGGCACATGACCCTGAACTGCGTCTCATAGAGGATGATTATGACATTTTCAATTAGAGAACAACACGCAGAATTAAGTTACGAAAAAGGGCTAAGAAAATAGAACTCACTTATGAATATATAATTTTCAATAAAGATAAGTAACGAGAAATATGTACTTTAATACGTCACATGTAGCCTATAGAGCAGTGTTTCCCAACGTGAAGCCCACGCTCCACAGGGGAGCAATTTGATAGTTAAGAGGGGCAATTTAAAAATGGACACGACACGACTTTAACACTTTGGGTTATTTAAATGCAATGCTAAATATCGGTGACAAATTTAACAAAAAAGGCAGATTCTTAAAAAAAATGCTGTAACTAATTATTAATAATATAAAGAGGAAAAGTTTGTGAATTTGTGAGTTTGTGATGTTGTAGGGGGTGATCTCATGAACTACTGGTCCGATTTGAAAAATTATTTCAGTGTTATATAGCTCATTTATCGAGAATGGTTATAGGCTATATATCATCACGCTAAGACCAATAAGAGAGTAGCATCAATGAATAATGTTTCAAAATCGGGTTTTTTTCCTCTTGAGAGCTTCCACTGCATGTTAGAAATAAAAAAGTCTTTATTCAACGCGAACGAAGTCGCAGGAAGAGGCTAGTTAAGTATAATTTCGTTTGACGTTACCAAAATATCAACCGAGTAATTAGAGTCATCAAGTAAGTTTTTCATTACATGTTTTGATATTTTACCCACGATGTTTTGATAAGAATTTCATAGTGATTTCTTCCTAAAACTTATCTATACTAATATTATAAAGAGGTAAAGTTTGTAAGTTTGTCACGTTGTGACATTGTAGGGGGTAATCTCAGGAATTACTGGTCCGATTTGAATAATTCTTTCAGTGTTATATAGCTCATTCATCGAGAAGGGTTATAGGCTATATCATCACACTAATACTGCTAGGAGCGGAGCACAGATGAAAAATGTTTCAAAATCGGGATGGTTTTTTCCTTTTGAGAACTGCTGCGTGTTAGTGATAGTGCATGTTTCAATTAGTGTATCTATTCCACGCGAACGAAGTCGCGGGTAGAGGCTAGTCATTTATATTTGTTTAGGGAAACAAAACAAATTTTAAAGGCTAAAAATTTTCTATGGGGGAATACACATTTTTTAGAAATGTTAAGGTGGGGCATGGCCTAAAAAAGTTTGAGAAACACTGCTATAAAGCCTTCTCTGTATATCATCAAATATGCTCGAACTTTGTTTATATAGAATAATGTCTAGACTCATTTTATAACATGTATTATTTTAAAAATTCACACGGAGATATGTGTTTGTAATTTCATGTTTCAAACTCACTAAGACTAGTAACTGTTCTAGGTAATGTAAATATATAGGTATATATGGGTAAATGTTTTTATAACAAAGCCCTAAAGCACATTTTGTAGGTGGTAGAGCCAAACTGAAACATTACTGGTTTCAGAATGAATGGGTTGGCTCGCTCGGGTTACTATCACCCGACGCACAGAAACACCGACGAGAAGTAACAGTGCTAGCATTGTTGCATTTCGTTCGGTCAGTGAGAATGCCGGAGACATATCTACCCACCCCTTCCTCTTCCTCCTTCCTTCCCTTCCCCCCCCCCCCCCCCCCCCCACCCCCCCCCCCCTCCCCCCCCCCCCCCCCCCCCCCCTTCCCCAACACAGACTGGCAACGCGCTAACGACTCACATGGTGTTGCATATGTCTATGGATGGTAATGATCACTTAACATCAGGTGGGTCATCTATTTGTTTGCCTCCAATGATATAAAAAAAAACCGATTACCGATTTGGCGGATAGTGAGTTCAAGCACCATTTCAAAGTGGTTTTAATGTCTAAAAGCTATTATAGTGTGGATCAGTATGTGAATGATGATGACGTCTGGATATGACGCCCCTCTCTGTACGATACTGATCGAGTGTCTCTCCAGTTTTTCTCGACGGCTGGGTATTTTGTCCAAATCGGTGTTTGCTTTGACGTTCATAAGCGCCTTCTCATGGCATAAATTTCATAAAGTATTACTGGTTTTGATTTTAACAAAAAAATGAGACTATCTTCCAGCGACTACTGGTTGAAGTTACGGAAAAACAGTGAAGAGATATAAGTGATAGAATCATATTAGCCTGCTATCACAATATTGATGTGAATACACGGAATTATCGATATCCGCGAATTCCCGCCAATGGAATATGTATAGGTTGATATAATACAATACCAATATATAAATATAGAATATGTCGCTTTCATCTTCATACTGATAAGGGAGATAAAAAGATTGCGAATCAGTTTCCGGTATTGTGTTTTTTCATAATGCTTTGACATGTAATAGTTGACTCTTACCACACACATGCGAATGTATACGTTGACACACAAATATACATCACCGCTACAACACTACACGATCACCCCCACACACGTGCACGCCTACACGCTTACACATGAAAGTGGAAGGGTTTACTTTTTTTCCCTTATCGAACTGAAAAACTTTCAATTTTCCGATAATAAATATATGGAGGAGTTGTTGAGGCGTGTATGCTTGGTACATATATACGTTTTAACAACTCATACATATATGAATAGTTAGCTATGTTAGCTAAGATAGGTCGCGATTTTGCATGCAACAGGCAACAGCCAAGCCGAGGCATGCCGTGCAGGGTGAGCTGTTTGCCAAAATAAAATCGGCTGAGAGCCTTAAGCGCTCGCCTTAATAGTCCGTTGAAGCTGTTAAGACCGTGCTGGGTTAATAGCGTAGTCATTTCGAAAAAAAAAAAACGTAATTTTTATACCGTATGTATTTTTTTATTTATTATTCGTAACTAATGTCTTTTCTCAAATTTATATACAAAGTAGCAGGCCGGGCGGACGTTGTCCGGCCTTGATAATAAAAAAAAATCTAAAATTCAACCACAGTGCCGCCTAACGGTTTCAATTGTAAATCTAAACTATTCTCGGATCCACTGGAATATGCACACAAAATTTCATCAAAATCGGGTCAGCCGTTTAGGAGGATTTCAGTGACATACACACGTACAGAAGAAATTTATATATACAAATAGGCAGAGGGGAAACGGTTAAGAACATCATCCATACCAAAAAAAAAATCATGATAACTTAATTTTATATAACGTTATTGAAGTGTTAAGAAACTACCATTTTAATAAGCATTAAGCGTTCGACGATGTGTGAAATAGGGAAAGCAGTGTGATACGCATACGCAGGATGAAGGAAATAAACGGATAACTTTGCAAAGAAACTTTGTAAGCAAAGTATATTTACTCTGTATTGCTTATTGTATTGTATTGCTTATTGATAAGACAATAACCAACGCAAACGAATTCAAGTTAGTAACGAAAGTGATATATTATTAAGACTATTTATTCCCAAACGACATATCAAATTGACAGTTTCCATGGGAGACAGCTTTCAAGGTACAGCTTTCACGTTGATTCATTTATATACCATGCCCTAACACTGTGACATAACCCTATCGAAACCAAATGGAGGGTGTACTTAGAGAGGCATTCCAGGAATTTGCACAGTCGATCACAGGTCACAGAAGCGCGTAATAACTATGACATCATCGTTTAACAACCCACTTGTGACGTACAACTCTCGTCAAGATTTATGGCCGCTCTGAATATAGCCTTTTCAAGAGTTCAACAGTGTAGTACAAAACAAAGTTAAAACATTGTTAGCACTCTCCGTTCTATTGACTACACCGGGGGTGTTACTAATGACCTGAAACGCTATTGGTCGAAGTTACCGGCATTTCGTGCATTGGGCGATTGCTTTAAAAGGCGAATCGTTCGGGATGTTACGTGACAGTTGGACTAGTAATATTTGCGGTATGAACAATAGTTCATGGTAACTAGTGTTGTATATCAGTATCGCCTAATGTTGTATTTGATTATTATTGGTGGGCTAGACTTGGCATGTCCCAACATGTTGGATGAGCTGACCTGTGAAGGGCGTAGCGAAATGTGAGCATAGGTCATTCTCGTACGGAGCTTCTACGTGTTCGCATCTCTGTGTGGTACATAGCTGTTTTTAATAGTGTATTGAATCGTCTGATTGAGTTTAAACTAAAAGGTTTAAACGTTTTATCTTTTACTAGCCTTTGCCCGCGTCTTCGTTCGCGTGGAATAGATACACTAAGACCAACACTAACACGCAGCAGAAGCTCTTAAAAGGATAAACCATCCCGATTTTGAAACATTTTTCATCTGCGCTCCGCTCCTATTGGCCTTAGCATGATGATATATTCTATAACCATTCTCGACCAATGAGCTATATAACACTGAAATAATTATTCAAATCGGACCAGTAGTTTCTGAGATTACCCCCTACAACGCCACAACGTCACAACGTCACAAAGTCACAATCTTTACCTCTTTATAATATTAGTTGCACAACAACCGAACTATAATACTACGTTAGATATCACCAATATTACAAAATATAGAGTCACACACAACACAAGATTATGAATAAAATATTAAATCCACTACATGGTAGAATATAAAAAATACTGAGTGATTTTAGCCTTAACTTCAACAGTCATTTTTTTTATTAATACAAAAGTCATTATTTTCTAATACACCAACTATTGGATATAAGTCATTTGAGTCATCCTTCACTATACGGATCAAATGTAGAAATTAGTTTTTATATGAAATATATTTATGATACATTTACGTATTCACATATATAGTTGATGACTGAGAATATTTCTACAATTTATTTATTGCAGCAAGTACTGATTGTAATAAACACATTCAGAGTCGTGAGTTCAGGTAATCGTTAGTAAATGCGCTTATAATCAATAAATTAAATACATATTAATTCGTTTAAATGTAAAATTCTTTAAAATCACTTGAATAATTAATTATAAAATATTGAGTAATAAGTTAACATAGTATAAATGAGTTTGTCACTAAGAGAGACAAAAGCTATATAGGTATCCAGAAGCAAGTTAAGTCTAAAACTGAACGGATATGGGAATAAAGGTAGATCAAAGAAAGAACGGATATCACGAAAAGAATATAATTATAGAAAGTGTATAAAAGGTGTGACTACTGAGTTGACAGCTGGTATTGGCAAATGGTAGAGAAAAACTTCCTTTATTTGAGTGGGATAAGAAGAATACCATAACAATCTATAACTTTTATTCATCGCCCATTGTGTTTTAGAACAAAATTAATATCAATATTTGATAATATTATTGTATAAAATCAAGAATAGAATTCTAAATAAGTGCATACATTCTATATGTACAGTAATGACAGGATTTTTTGTACAATGAAATTGTTATTCCAAATATATTTTTTAATACGACACTATATCCCTTCGAAAGTGGGTACATGGTGTCTATTGATCCCCTCGCTCACGGATTTCACGCCCGACAGTCCGGCGCCATAGCTATTACACGACAAGAGTCCTTACTGAGCTTTGTTTCTTGCCAAAACTAATAAGACATTGACTGTGTTTACCTATACGAGCATAACTCTAGGCAGCTCGTACACACAGAAATTAACTCATTAGATGAGCGCGGGCTTTGCACCGTGTAACATTAATTATTGTCGCAATAAATAACTTTTCTTCCGTGTTTTTGGTGTGATCTTAATCTGTCATGCGTGGTTTTTTATATTTTATTCATAATCTTGTGTTATTCGACTCTATATTTTGTGATATTGGTTGCATATTACGTATTATAGTTTTATTATTGTACATAAATGAATTGGATGAAAAATAGTACCACGGAGCATGGATTCTGTTTTGCCACAAAAAAAAACCCTGGAAATTCTAACAAGGGAGCCTGCGCCTATCTTGAACATTGAAATAGTCGCAAGACACTTGTAATAATAATATTACAATAATAATCAGGAAGACTAGTTGCTCCACTCCTGTGATGTCTGATTAAGTAATATTTCCTTTCACTATTTTATAGACGTACTTAAATAGTTATAAGCAATAAGGGTTTTGGAAATTTATTTACATTAATCTAACTAATTTAAAAAGAACAATGCGTATAAATAAAATACTCATTTCTAAGTCATAAGGCCCCATGCATAAAGTATGTCACACGTAACGGGAAGAAAGAGTGAACAAAGTTCGACATCATATGACAAGAGTTGAAGAGGAAGCTATTTGGTTCTGTAAACACATACGTCATATTAAGTGACTAAGAACGTTAATATTGAGAAAATGTATGGTTCCGTATGGCTTTCATATAATAAAATAATTTAAACACCTTAGGCAAAAACTTTAGTAATATTGAACTTTAAATATAATTAGATATGGTCGAATTTATCACTAATATATTCAAAACATAAAACAGGGTTATTGCTTCTTTATTTATCATCACAATGACAGAAAACAATCTCGATGTACTCTGTTATCCACTACAAATCAGAGATACAAGTTAGGAACAAAGTTATACATTGTATTTATGCAGTGGAACCTATTTTTACTTTATATTCAGGTCTGTAACCACGAACTATGGGGCGTAAAATAATAATAAAAATGATTCTGCGTGTACCGTAGCGGCTCGGTACGGCGGACATGGAACAATGAAGCTTCAGAAGTACTTGTTTGTATTGCGAAGAGCAGGAAACTGCTTCGTTAGAAAATGCAATATTTTTAAAGAGAGAAAATAAAGCTTTATTATTTAAATAAATAAAATACATACTAAAATATGTAAATGAATAGAATACATTTTCAATTATTTATACAATTGGTTAATATAATACCCACAATTCGATACCAACCTTCAAGAACGTTGCTTGATATGGCTTGGTGTCGGTTGTACGTTGGCTTACAAATGAATTCCTTCAATCGTCTAAGAACCAAAAGGTCACGGACAGGGACGCCTTTGGATGAATCTCTGGTAAAAACTTGAAACATTAAACTTCTATCAATATACGAGTATGTCGATGCGTTGAAGATAGTTGAAGATAGTTAAAGTATGATATCAAACATGGATAACGTCCTCTTTGACATTTAATCGATCAGTCGCTCAAGACCTAATAATAAGTTTTTGGCGGGATCTTGGAATGCCATGTAGTGGTCTTTATATTTTATTATACATAATCTTGTGTTATTTGGCTTTATATCGTGTACCGGTGGTTGTGTTTTACGAAATATAGTTTGGTTAATGTGCACAAGTGAAATGGATCGGAAATAATGCCACGGAGCATGGATTCTGATTAGCCACATAAACTGCCAGAAAAGTTCTAACAAGACGGCCACCATCGAGTTAGTTTTCGAAATTATGTCAAGAAACTTGTAATATTATTACTCATTTAACAATGGCAGTAATAAATAGTCTTCTACTAGAAGACTGATTGCCAAAAATAAAATAGAAGAAGGAGACCTAATAATAAAAGCGTTTACCTTAATCAACAGAGACAACAACACACTACTGAATATAGTTAAGTATGGTCTTCAGAGATAGGAATGGTCCGCCGCTCCGCATTAAAATGATCCTTGCTCCTTTTTTGCTAAGTGTTCTGTAGACATGCTCCCTGTTAGAGGGTAGGACATAACATTTATATCAATACACATATTATTTGACGGTAGATGAGACTTTGCGCCGACATCTATACATATAATAAGAATGTAAATTATAACGAGCCTGTACTTTATCGATTTTCGTGAAAAAAATTGTTGCAGGTGTCTAGAAACACGTAATTCTGTACTTCAATCATTTTTAGAAATGTCTGCCTGTCTGTTTGTTTGATGATCACTGCTAAAGTACTGACTTCACCATAAAACTTCAACAAGAAAATCATAAATCATGTCCTCAAGAGTAATTAATTTTTTGTTTTATTAAAATCGGTACACTCTGTTAAAAGTTATTGTAATTTAAATGATGACTGGAGTTAAGTACTAGAGAAGAGTAGTCATCTATACTAATATTATAAAGCTGGAGAGTTTGTTAGTTTAGTAGGTTGAACGCGCTAATCTCAGAAACTATTGGTCCGATTAAAAAAATTATTTTAGTGTTATATAGCTCATTTATCGAAGAAGGCTATAGGTTATATCATCACGCTGTGTCCAACAGGAGCAGAACACCAAAGAATAACATCTCAAAATCGATTTTTTAATCGTTAGCTAACGCTAACGCCTAAACTAACTACTAACTAATTAACTATTCCACGCGAACGAGGTCGCGGGCAGAAGCTAGTATGTAATAAAAGTACGGTTCTAGGCTACTTAGTTTCGGTTCGGTTTTCGGAATGCCTTGCCATTTTTCTTTGAGTAAAATTTTATTTGATGCACTCTAAAGCGGATATCTATATAACCGGATATATATATGTAACCGGATATATATATGTAACCCGAAATCCCTTGAATCGCATATTTTAATAATCGTAAACAGTATAATCACTAATATAAGCTACTGTTTATGATCCAAGTAATTACGAATGTACCTACCAGTTTATTTTTTAACTCAGGATTAATTGTATTTTGTATTTTTCTTTTTTTTCTTTCAATGCATTTAGGTAACTTTAACAAGTAAAGTGCAATTGTTGCTTAAAAAACAGACCACGCGTCTAGGCCACCTGGCATGTATCTTTGCTGACATAAGCATTCACATAACGGCCAACCATTGGAGCGCTATCTTTAATTTTCGGTTTTTGTACCTATATTTTATACGATAACCGCTCAGCTGTAAGATGTTCACGTTTGTAATAAAAGTTATAAAGTTTAAAAGAGAAATCCAGGAAGAAAATCGAACTGGTAGTTTCAGAGACCAAAGCGTTTAAACAAATAAAGTAAAGCTTGAACTTTATTATAATTTCACAATTCTAATCGTATTCCCACCCTCGTAAATGTACGATAACAATGCCCTACATTAACAATAGATGTCAAGCGAAGCGAATACCAAAGTTTTGTTTAATTAGGCTCCGTCTGCTTTAGTAAAAGTGTCATCCGCAGTGTCAACATACATTCCTGCTCTGTATTTCAGGTCCATTGTAAATTTGTAACGGTTTTCGAGTGTACATGCTGAAAGCGTAAGGCTTAATTCACACTATGATGCCGGTATCGGTTCGATCTCGCTCCAGTGTCGGTCCGATAAAATTTTGCTGTGTCCACACACGCCGTTCGTAGTTCGATCTCGCTCCAGTTTCGGTCCGATCAAATCTCGCTGTCTCTACAATACTAGTTCCACGAACAGTCAATCTCGATCCATGGTCGACATAGAACGTTTCTCGAAATAATTTGATAAATTTCTAATTAATATTTATAGAAAGTGCAAAATAGTCAACCATTTTTTTTTAAATGTCCACACATTTGGGCATATAAACTTTTTTTTTCGGAATAAAAAAACATATAAAAGTTGGCGAAAATAATTAGTGTGATTATTTATTATTCATAATCAAATAGTATAATATTTTAAGCATAAAGGACCTACAATTTTCAAAATTGCATTTACAAACTAGCCATAACTAGAAGAAAAATGTAGTGTCACTCTGCACGACCCAAGAAAGACTGGAGTTGGTCTTGGTCCGATCTTGCTCCAGTCAAATATTGTTTTTAACCAATCGGTACCGGAGAACCGCAACAGGGGTGATACGATAGTGTGAATACTCTAATTCTTTCTTGTTTAAGAATATTTTACCGGACCGAGACTGGAGGGAGATCGAACCGGGACCAGCATCATAGTGTGAATCGAGCCTAATCCGTATGCATAGAGTTACAAAGTCGATGACGCAATGTTACATTCTACAATTTCAGACGTTGGAAAGTCATATCGACTAAATTATGCGTAAAGTTTATAATAATTTATCCTTTCTTTTAGTTTGCGCCATGTCATTGCCTCCTAGTACGTGTTCGTTATTAGCAATACTGTCGGATGCTATGATAATACAGAATGCTTTTTCTTGTCGAAATGAACAAATCTTGTATCCATAATTGCTATGGTATGACAATGTTTAGATGAGCAGCCCACTTGCTAGTGCGAGACGTTTGGATAAGACGACACGCGAGTTTCTTAGATATGCTGCACGCACTCTGACTCCACGTTTCCAGAGTTTCGACTGCAGAATAATGTTAAAACACTAGTATATATATAAACAATACTTTGGGTCTAATTATCATACTTGCCAATGACAATAACTATACGCTGACTAAGCGACGTATTGCCAACCCATTCTCTAGTGCGAGACGCTTTGACAAGTCGACACGAGAGTTCCTAAAATAGGCTACCCGTAGTTTCCAGGGTTTGAACTGCAAAATAGTTAAGATAAAGCACTAATACGTTTATTAACAATACTCAGCGGATCTTGATTAACCAATGCTTTCAAAAGTGCCAACTTATTATAACGGAATAAATGCCAAATCTGTATAAATCCAACGTTCTAGACAAAACAATCAGAAATAGCCAATAATCAATTTGGATATCAACCCCATAATCCGATTTCATCATCAAAACACATGAGTATGTAGGTACAGCGTGGTACCATAATTGATACTTTTAATTTATATTCGAATTATTATGGCCATACCGTTAAATTTGGTGGTCAAAATAAGGTGATAAATACAGCTCCGATCCCGTAAATAAGAAATGACTACAGGTTGAAATTAACGATTACGACCGTTGGTTTAAAATGACCATGTGTAAAAAAAAATTTATAACTTTACCTTAAGGCTTTTTTATATCCCAGGAGGCAAACGATGTGTGTTATGTATGACTTTTTCTAATATTGCAATTTATTTAAACTACGTATACAGAGCATAATATTAACTGAAATAAATTATTCTACTTATATATCTAATCAACCTGCGTCCACCTAAAACTCACAGTAAACCTTTATTAAACCAGCATGACCAAGAACTTTCCTACTGTCTTCACGATATCATTAGATAATCTCCGTCACGGTCACTAGTCAAACACATCTTTGGAACTCTTCCTTTGACCTCTCATCGCATTAATTTGTAAATCATCCGTAAATTTATATATTTTGTATAAACATAGAATTATACACTTTTATATATATAAACCAAACAATGTATTACTTCATATAACGATGGCTCATGTAGTAAAATTATTATAAGGATATATATATATATATATATATAGCGCAAGAGTATTCTCGACTATCGAATGCCCTGCGTATTTAGAAAGCTGAAGAGCGGTAACACGTCAAACTAGTGTCGTCTCGTACGACTACAGTCAATTTATTATCTTTTAAAATGGCTTAACACTTTTTTAATCATTTATCAAGCAAGTTTTTTTTTGTTATGAATATTTATTTATTGAACATTATATTTATTTTATCTTCTATTATATTTTATCTTCTATATGTTTACTGCCATTGGTGAGTTGGTAATAATATTACAAGAATCGTACGATAATTTCTGTCTTAACAAGATGGTGACCCTCTTTTTAGAACACACACAGACTAAGATCTCGCCAAATATTACTTATCGAGCAATAATCATCAAACCCTAAAGTTAATATCGTATCTGAAATCTTCTTAACATTTTCTATTACTTATAAATTTATACGTTTATTAATAATTACTCTAAACGAATTCACAAGATAAAGTATTATGCTTAAAGTCGGAACAAGTTCTTCGAATGTTCAGGAAGAATTAAAACTTTAATGAGATCGACTCCGTGGTAAGGTACGTAGAAATAAATTTTTTAATGAAATTTGTTCTCTCCGCCATCCACCCCGATCCAAAGCGGTAGACCGGCGCCTTATTAAATTTAAATGTGTTCCAATTCCATTGGTTCTACACTAGTGGATTCATTTAGTACTATTAACTTAGTTTAACTTTGAACTTAGTCTATTTATGCCATGTTAAAGTTAACCCTAAATAATATATTATTATATTGCAAACGTTGCAAGTCTCTTTAAAAAGTTGCATGAATGTTTAAAATTAAACGCACATTTCCAATGATTATATAAATACATAATTATCATCATAGTAATAAAATTCATTTGTAAAAGAATTGAATTAATAATTGCCTTATAATTTGTGCTGGAATGATATAAATTAACCTGATTTCAGGGAGTTAAACATTTTCATTTCTGGCGGAGTACGCCGCTCGACTCTGTGACCCGCCGCAAAATGTTCTACGAATTATTTGATTGTATTTATTATTCGTAGCGCTTGTTTTGTTTTATTTATATTTCTATACTATTACTATAAAGAATTGAATGAAGCCTGTTCATTTTTTTTCGGGAAGATAACACTACAGCTCGTCCATAACTATAAAATAAAAAAAGTATGAAGAAAATCAGCTGAAAAACAGAGAACGGAGATGTTCTTAAGAGTTAATCACCAATTATTAGAGTTATATGAGATTTAAAAAACAAAGAAGGAAATTACGAAGAATAAAAAAAGCAATTTGCGTTTTCCATCGATTAACATAGCTATTAATAAGATTCGCATAGGATTAAAGTGTCTGGAAAAATAAAAAGGAGCTACTAAAATCGATAACGTGCTTACGTTAATGTTGCCACAGATCTAAAATCTCACTCACAATATAGAGTAGGTGTAGTTATTCTATTTGATAAAATACTTCTATAAAATGTTCTAAGTTATTGAATATACGGAGGCTCAATTTATTTAAATATACCACGTAAACATTTATTGCTTAAAGATATTGTACTTTGTATTCTAAAAATATAACATTTACAAACCTCAGGGTAGGCGTGATATTTTATTCTTTTCTTGAAAACAAATCTGTGACAAGCTTCTTTATCACACCTTGACCCAAATAATAAATGGAGATTAATCTACCAAACATTATATTCTGAACCTGTCATATTTATGTAGTATCACATATGACACAACTTTATGTACTTCTAGTTACTAGGCAAGTGGATGAGGGAAGAAAACGAAACGATACTCACTCTATTATAAAGTAACTCCAAGGTATTTGTAGTATGACCTACTTTTTATGATCGCAAACGCGCTGCTTCAGTACGGAAAGTGCAAGGGTCGTAGGTACACTGACCGACAAGTACTATGTTTGTGTTGGACAACAAACTCAATCTCCGTGGTTTAGAACATGGTATATACATTTAAACAGAACAAGTTTCCTTATATATAAATACTAGTTATACCCGCTGCTTAACTCGCATGAAAAAACATAACATAGTAGTCCGGTGAAGCTGTAAAGACCTTGCTAGGTCAATAGCGTAGTCAGTTCGAGAAAAAAAAAATTAACTCGCATGAAAGAAACATAACATATTTTGATGTTTTTTAACACAGATTTTTAAACATAGCATGTTTTTTTTTAGATCTAAATATATATTCTGGAGCTTTTTGATAATAACCCTTATGACTTAGACAACGGGCATAAATTGAATGAATGAGAGCGCCGGATGCCCCCCTCGCCCTTCCATCCCTACTACTTCCCCCTTACATATCAACATTAATTCGATATTAAACATGTGTGTTTCATAATTATTTACGAAGTGGATCGGTTAAAAAAAATTGCCGAAGGTGTGTAATTCTTTTTTGTTAAGTTTTGTAATTGTTAGGACAATGTTTGTATAAAAGAATAATTTTGAAGTCAAACGGAAAATGGTACAATTTTGGTCAAATATATTCATATAAAATATGAGTCAGTGAATGAGGCAGATAATATTATGCAGATCTAATTAACAAATTAACATTAGTCACCATTTTAACTCATTACATAGACGTTCTGTAAAGAGAAGGTTTGGTTTCAATTGTTTCGTTACATCACTCGTGGGAAGCCGGGGCGGTCAGCTAGTTAAAAACACAACTTATTATAATTTCATCAAAAGATCAATTATAATCAAATTTATAGATGTGAGTAAAAAGTCCGACATTTACAATAATAAGCGTGACCCAGTTACGGTAGGATGTACAGGGCACTGCAGCAGCGAAGGGCAAAGGTCACTGGAAAATAAGGTAGTATCTTTACTAACTTACCTTACACGTTTAATCTATTTAAAATATATAGTTCAAGCATATAGAACTCGGTATCTAATTATAATCACGTAAATAATCAAAGATCATATATTTTTTTAATTCTGAAATTAGAAAAAAAAACATTTCTATGTTATAGTCATTTTATTAAGGTAATAATTAGGTTATTTAACATCAGACTATCACTCTTAGGGTCGAAACATAGGAACATACAAAGAGTAGAACAGAAATTACGTTCATCTAGAACGAAGACAATACGGGCTGATCGTGTAGAGCATAATTATTATCTATATAATTAAAGAACATACTGACAAATGGCCTTAATACTAGCTACTTCATACTACCATATCTTGTATATGGCCAATGAATATTTACTCGTACTCATGAGAACTGTTTTATAATTTACTATAGCCTAGTCTTAAGAAGTTATTTCAGGTGATAAAGTGAAGAGAGGAAAAACTAATTGGTTACCACCTATAACATCCATTTCAAACACTATGACAGCGCATTTCGCCTATCGCATAAATACTAACATATGTTCGTAAAAAAATACATTGTATAAGAATATTTCTAAGCTTCTATTCCTATACATTTAGTTTCCAGATCAACACGCTCGTGCGTACAACCACCCTATCGGATATAGCTAACGGATTATAGGTATTACTGAGTTCAATGGCCACCCCACATGTGGGGTTGCGCGGGCATCTACTGCCGCTCCCAACGTTTCCTGTCGGTAGTCCGGCCGATTATGTAAATGTGAATCAACACGCGTACAATATATTTAAACGACTACCATTTTCCATATTGTGTTTAATTTGCGAAATAGGTCGTTGTATGCGATTATTTAGAGATAAAAGGTGAGTAATTTAACCAATTTTATTAAAGAGGTTTCTCAGTATTAACTATTAACGGAATTTTAAAATTAATCTATACGAATATTATAAAGAGGTAAAGTTTGTGAGTTTGAGACGTTGTGAATTGTGTCGTTGTAGGGGGTAATCTCAGGAACTAGTCGTCTGATTTGAAAAATTATTTCATTGTTATATAGCTCATTTATCGAGGATAGTTATACGCTATATATCATCACGCTAAGACCATTAGGAGCGAAGCAACAATAAAGAATGTTTAAAAATCGGGCGTTTTTTCCTCTTGGGAGCTTTCGCTGCATATTAGTTAGCCCAAATTAACTATATCCACGCGAACGAAGTCGCGGACAGAGGCTAATATAAGATAAATCGTATGTTCCAAATGCAAAAAAGGCATATCACGGCAGTCAAATCGAGTTTTATGTCAAAAGAGTGTATAAGTATGTATCTATTATTTGCTTTGATTTTGACCTATCTCATCTATAGGTGAGGGTAAACCTGTTTGCTAGCGTGGCGAGCCGTGGCGACGCTAAACACAAACTTGCACTATTAACGAAATATTAAAAACATTTGCAACCCTATGTATATAAACATAAGATTCAAATTATTTTATCGGACAATCGTTCTACTAGTGATACGCGGCACGCGCCGACAACCTAGCGGCCTTTGATAAATGCCGCCAGACACAGCGATTGTGCCTGGTTGATTTTTCGTATATTTTGTTTAATAAAAATGAATATTTATGTAATAAAATAAATAAACAGTCATTATGTTAATGGAACAAATATGTATTGCTTTATCTTTTCATTATACCATACCTGATTCCTTCCGTAATGTGTTTCTTTTATGAGTATAACTAATACAAAACAATTTCGATGTTTCACATCTGCCAGGCATCCCGTGACGGCTGATTTTTTTCTTTTAATTTTCAGCATATAAAATATTTACAACAAGATTGGAAATAAAAAACAAACTATACACCTCTTTGCATTTGGATCCCAAAATTCTAAGTATTACAAATACTAATATGAATTTATGTGTTACATTTTCATGCCTTAACTACTCAACCTTTCGCCAGTTTTACAGAGATATTGTCAGGGGTACAGAAAGTCAAAAAGGAAAATTTTCATAAACAGAAAATATACTGTTTCCCAGGGATAAATAAAATGTACATCGATACAGAACCAACTAATAAGTACATAAACGAGTAGGCGATTATGGGATTGATTATAAAATCTTATCTTTCACAATCACAAATGTAGATTCCTTGTTATTTTATTATAAAGTAATTTTCAAATCTGAAGTAAATCTGCCGCGTCTGCAACTGATTACAACAATTTCGTCACCAAGCGGGGCCATTGTCTCCGACTGTTAACCCGGGGCGGTAACGCCTGGGCCTAAACTCGCGTAAATGCAGTTGCCAGGCTATTGTATACGAAAAATCGAAATCTATGTATGAATATTTTTTTTAGATATGTTCCCTATCACCTGTTCAGTGTGTTTCGACAGCTGCATTTGAGAGCCAGCCTCCTCTAGCTTTAACTATTAGCTTTTCTATATGTAGTATTAATGGAATCAAATTTTATTTTCCAGGTGTGGTAATGGTAGAGCCATGCTGAAGCTATTACTGGTTTTAGCATGAATGAGTCAACTTACCCGGGGTAGTGCCAGCTGACCCACAGAAAAACTAACGTGAAATAATAGTGTTTGCATTGTAGTGTTTCGTTCAGCCAGTGAGAGCGCCGGAGTCCTATGTACTCCTCTCTCTGCCCCTCTCTCTCCCCATCCACGCTCCCAAACACAGGTTGACAACGCATTTGTGATTCCCTCGATAATCTAGTGTATATGGACGGCGGTGATCACCTAACATCAGGTTACCCACCTGTTCATTGGCCTCCTAAGAACTGCGATGGCTTGTACAAGTTTATTAAGCAATGGTGTAATCTTCTCGAAGTTTGTTAAAACATATCTAACCGAGCAATGTAACAGCTGTTAACATACCCGTACATTTCCGTAAATTAAAAAGTAAAACAGAAAATATTAATTTGCCTTTATAGAAACTGATGTAAAACTTTTTTGGATTTTTTAGTACAAAACAATTAAGTTATCTATGCATTTGCATACATTCCACATGGTGTGGGATCACTGCGTTCTCTAGATATATATAAAAAGCGTCAAAAGGAATTGCCCGAAAACCTGAGGGTGTAACGAACCAGAATATTACTCCTGACGTTTAAGTTAGAACTATTCGTGAGTCTTTATTATTTATCGACCCCTCTTTTTATAATTTCAATTAAAAAAAATACTTTTACAAAACTCAAAATTTAATGAAGTATAGGGATATATGTACACAATTCGTAGAAAAGTCCGAAAACACTTCTAACGTTGGCAACACTACATCCGAAAGTCCTTTATCTCGCTGATGGATCATTACACTGTGTTTCTACGGCAATTCTGTTTTTGTTCCCGTTAACTTATAGCATCGAGATTTATTCATCCAGGAAATACTTTGTATTTAATAAATCAAACTATAATATATAGAACTATATTTTACATATTACTTATTCGTGCGTTGACATTTAAACCCATTCAGCTTTAATGGTTTTTCTGTGAAATGTTATCTTGTAAATCCTAGGTAAATTATATAGTTTATTATAAAAAATAAATTCTTTGTACTATCACTACAATATTTTATTTCTATACTCAATATTTGCTTCAATGATTACTTTTTATTGATAAAATATCGAAAATTCCTAGGGCCTAGATTGAATAAAGTATTTTTGAATTTTAAACTTACAAGTAATAAAATTGTAATCAAGTAATGAGATCGGGTAGCCAATCAGATCTCATAAAAATATGATGTATTAGGTACATATATTATCGAACGGGCTTCAAGGATAATAAATAAATAGTAAACCAAGTTTAAGGCTCGATTCACATTATAATGCCGTTCGCGATTCGATCTCGCTCCAGTCTCGGTCCGATCAAATCTCGAACGGTGTTATTACAACAAAGTTAAATCTTTAAAAAAAGTTTAAAGAAGTTTTCTTACGAAATGCACCGCGCTCGCCCGAAGCAAGATCGCGTTATCCTTTTTTCGCAAGTATAACCTAACCTAACCAAAGTGAGACAACAGAGCAAGACGGCGAACATTCACCGAGATATCTTTTTAAAGCAAGCGTTCAAAACGTGTTTAACTTTTTTGTAATAACACCGGATGTGTCTACACTACTAGTTCCACAATCCGTCTGCCTCCCTCGGTAGCGACTGAAGTCTAGGTTTGATGCCTCGGCAGGGAGCCCTTGAGTGCGTTACTTGCGCGATACAGTGACACAAAATTTACAACACTGCTACAACACTACACGATCACCCCCACACACGTGCACGCCTACACACTTACGCATGGAAGTGGAAGGGTTTTATTTTTTTCCCTTATCGAACTGAAAAAACTCTAATGCGTGTATGCTTGGTACACATATGCGTCTCAACAACTCAAACATATATGAATAGTTAGTTAGGTTAGCTTAGATAGGTCGCGAGTTGCATGTAACAGGCAAAAGCCAAGCCGAGGTGTGCCGTGCACTCTTGAGCTAGTTGCCCAGCGCCCTTAAGCCCTCGCCTTAGTACTTCGGTGAAGCTGTTAAAACCTTGCTAGGTCAATGGCGTAGTCAGTAACGAAAAAAAAAATCTGTCTATCGAGTTACATGGTCGACATAGGACGTTTCTCGAAATAATCCGATAAATTTCTAGTAATATATAAATTTATTGAAACACAACAGAAAGAAAACAGACAACTATTCTTTTAAAATGTTTACGAATTTCATTGTATACAGGGAAACAGCACTTATAGAAAAGTTGTCGAAAATAATTATAGTGTAATTATTTTATTCCTGATCAAATATTATAAATTTCATGGATAAAGTACTTACAATAATCAGAAATCCACGATTTATTATTAGCTATAACTAGAAGAAAAATTTGACGCCTCCCTGCACGACCGAAGAAAAATTAGAATTGAAACAAAAACATATTCACACTGTCGCGGTCGGTACAAGTCATGCCCATTCCCATCTCGCTTCAGTCCAATATTTTTTCGACCAACTGTTACCGAAGCGAGATCGAATCGGAACTAGAGCGATACAATAATGTGAATACTCTTATTCTTTCCTGTTTAAAGATATTTTACTGGCTTGAGACTGGAGCAAGATCGAAGTGAGAACATCATCACAGTGTGAAACTGGCCTAAGATTTGTTTCGGATAACTAATATTTAGCAAGTACTTATAGTTATTAGATCGTGTACACATAGAACGAGAAAATTACAAATGAAAAATCAATAACAATAAATTACATCGATAAGGATTCAGTTTCCTTAAAAACTAATTCGTGACTATTATTACCAGTCCATTGATTATATGCATCAAGTAAGTATCTTGCTATCTATGCTTAGTGCATACAACCGTCTAAATTTTATTACAGAGTAAATTTTTTTTTTTACTGCAAAGTCCTGTCTTCCTAACTAAGCAAGAACGTGACTAGTACTAGGGTATCGGACTCTCGAACATACATGATGGTGAAACAAAATGCGAACTCAGGTTCACAACGTCAGGTAACTTACTTGTGCACGCTTGTATGCACGGGCACGCGTGTTCATAATTCCTGACCACAAGTTGACTACAGAAACGTACGTTACTTAAATATCACACGTAATCACAAGTGTTTGATTAGAAACTAACAAGCTAACTTAACTAGCTGCATTCTCTGCTTCTCGCATCCGACGTATCCGGTGCCTTAAACTGCGTGATCTTATTAACCTGTATGATATATAAACACATTATAAATGTTACAATATATAGTTATATCCATGTATAAATAAGCGAAGATACAAATCGATACCGTTTTCTCCTCTGCTTGTTAACTGATTTTCTCTCTTTTTTTGTTATAGCTATCGACGAGCTGATATCATTTAAAAAATAGAAAACAAGTAATTTTTATGCTTTATCATCAGGAGTGCAAGGTTTTATTGATGAGTGTTCATTTCTTCATACTTCACGATCCTTAATTGCATTCTAAACCAAGCATTTTGACCGCTCTGTATATAATAGCTCCGCAGAACAAAAATTTAAATATACACAGTGCTATTTGTGGAGGCCCGCAGAGCCCTCAAAGCGAATTTCGAAAACATCGAAAAAATGCCATAAAACTGAAAACAAAATGAAAGAGTTTCGTAAAAATTAAATAAAAATGTTGGTTATCATTACAAATTTGTTTTGAATTTTTTTAATATGTCAAAGTTATCCAAATACAAAATCGAATCTATCTTTCTTATACAGTTACCGTGTCGTAAAATTTAGCTAAAAAAAAATTAGGATCTTAGGGGTTAAAGGCCTGGGTATACGTAAGTATTATATCATGTGTAAAATTTAGACAGCTTACGGATAAATAAATATCTACCAATTTTATATTCCTATATATATATTGGTCTTGTATTAAACTTTTGATGATACTTGCGGCTGTATTCAGCCAAATAGATTATTGAGGACTATAATCTACAAATTTGTGCACTCTTTGACGAAAAACCCCAATAATATTTAAGCATAAAAAAATTACGTATTATGGTTTAATTTCATCCACTGCATTAAAAGTAGCAGAAGTGAGTGAGATATTTTTACTAGTCGCTAAATACGGTCGTTTTTTCAAATAACGGCTGCTAACACATAGAATTTTTGAATGAGATAGCTCGAAACAGAACTTTTAATTAACTTTGAATAACTGAGAGTTGCTAGAGTAGAGAAAGTAACGTGATAAACTCCGCAAACTGATTAAATATGTCTGAGGTCCTGTCTGAGGTCCGAGCCGGTATTAACAGAATTCAAAGCTTTAACCGAGTTTTGCTTGTTTTGTTAATGCTCGTTAAAATATTGGACCGTTAATTATTTTCGGGCACAATATAGGCAAATAATAAATGAAACATTCTGATATTAAATGATTATATTCATTGTGAATTCAAAAGGAGAATTAGCTCTTGTAACGCTTGAAAAGTCTTTGTAAACTTTATGCGCAAGATTAAGCCTAACGCAATTATGTAATCCAGTTTGAAATACAAAAAAAAACGTTTTTATGTTTTCATTCTTCATAAAACAAATAATAGGAATGCATTTTCATGTATTAATCGCAGCATCTGATTTATTAAAACGCTTTTTGACTACTCTAAATTGATTGAAAAGATTCAAAATTGAACTCAATATTACAATAAAAAGTATGTAAAAAAACAAGCCAAATAACGGTAGATAACAATTTTAATAATTATCCTTTACAAACTGTAAGTTTTAGCATTTGACCACAATCACACCTGACGTTAAATATATGTAAATTTATGTTATAAAAATGAAATGTGTTGCTAAGCGCAAATCTCGAGAACAGATGAACCGATTTCGCTAATTCTTTTTTTGTTGTGTTTGCTATTGTCAGGAGAAAGTTCTTATGCAAAAAAAACGTATAACGTAATATACTTTAACCGGAACGGAGTTCGCGGGCACTGCTAATATTACAATCTTCTTCTTCTATACATATAATAAAAATGAAGTGTCTGTATTTAACAGCAAAATAGAAATTTTTCACTGATTGGGTATGAAAGTATACACGCTTCTGATAACAAAAATACAATTTTTTTAATTTTTGTCGGTCTGTCTGTCTGTCTGTCTGTTTGTTCCGGGTAATTTCCGAAACAGCTGGACCGATTCTGATGAGAATTTCACTGGCAGATTGCTGAAACTACAGCGGGTGACATAGGCTACTCTAAATTAGACTAAGTGTTGACCGCTGCTTTGTCTGCAATGCTATCTCCAAAACGGTTGGACTAATTTTCACGAAACTTTCATCAAAAGATAGTGGACATTATACAAAGTAATTCAAGCAATTTTAATTTATACTAGCTGGTAACCGTGGCTTTGCTCGCAGTACTAACTCCAAAACGGTTTGACTGATCTTCGCGAAACTTTCATTGTCAGATAGCTGACCTTATAAAAAGTAATTTAGGCAATTTTAGTTTATACTAGCTGTTAACTGCGGCTTTGTCAACAGAACTTTCTCCAAAAGGTTAGATCGATTTTCAGGGGACTTTCACTGGTAGACAGCGAACCTTATAAAAAGGTTCCTTATAAAGCGAACCTTTTAATTGAGGTTATTCTATTTTAGACTAGCTGCTACCTACGACTTTGTCTGTATGAAATTTAGCAAGATTTCAAAATTTCGACTCATTCTTTATTTTTAATTAGAGGAATAATTATCAACTAATTGTTTACAATTCGACATTATAATTATTAGTAACTTTGAAGATAGAAGAGGTCTTTCTAATAAGATTTTAGACCATAAACGTATTACGTAAAGAGGTCCATAATACAATTTCTTGCAGAACAGACAAGCATTTATTTTTTGTATAGACACAAAATCGTAATTATAATGACAAAGTCATTTAAATGTAAATATTTATGATAATTGTTTAAGTTATTGTTTCATTAGTTCCTTACACAGTGTAAGTGAGCACTAAGATAGTTATATGGTGGGTTAAAAAACCAAATATGTTGCTGATGGTAAACCTCGCTAGGCACATTGTCAGTATTTATATATCTATTGTATACATTACATGTTACAGTAAGTCGTGTACGTGTCGTACTTACAATTGTTTTTAAAGAGCATTTCTATAATTGTACATAGTCTCAAAAGTTTATAATTCTTTAATACAATTTAAAAAAAGCGTGCGGAGGCGCGGGTGCAGCTAGTATATAAATAAACGTAGACACAATAGTTCAGTACCATTTATCTCCTCTACTTATTTGAATCGACTTTTTCCGATTTTCTTTTTATTTAGTAGCTATTGACAGTATTAGTGTTGTTATTAGTAAAAGCCTTTATTGTTTTATATTTATTTTTCATACTTGACGATCTTCACGTTTTAATTCCAGTCCGCGCCAAACTTTTTGACCACCTGGAATATAGCTGCGCAGAACACAAATTTAGATATAAATACGTATTATATCTTGTCTAAATACAATTTAAGGATAATAAATCCTAATTTTAGATAACCTAGAATCTATCCTAAACCTGGCTCTCAGAGTGTATCTGGCAGAACACAGCAATAGATACTTGACGACAGATTTTTTCATTGAGGATGTTAGAAGAAGCCCCATCATTATGGCTTCATCACATTGTTGTCCTTCACCGTAAGCTGTGAAATATTGCAAGGAAGGAACGTCGATCGGCCCGGTGTTCGTACATGCTACTATTGAGTCATAATCGTTACAAAAACTTCCAAACATGGCATACTAGCTTATACCAGTAACTTCGTCTACTGCGTTTATCCTCTTGGCTATATATTTTGTCTAGAGAGGGAAAACACATAAGAGTCACTCAATTTTTTCCAGTTATTCATGGCATGATAAAATCGTAGTTTACTAAAATCTTAATATAGTATAACCTCACTAATCTGGCACTAATAAAAAACGGAGGATGCAGGATTATTGAAATTTTCGGATTACTGAATTACAGTGAAAAAGTCATATGTAATGAATTAAATATAGCATTTCATAGATCGAATAAATGAGTGTAATTTAAAATTAAGATGTACATATGTAATTACATACTCTTAAAATACGTTATCTTTAATTAAGGTCTGCTTTTGTGCAAATTGTAGTCGTTGCTTAAAATCCTTTTCTCGTATGTTACTAAGCATTATTGCAGGATTATTGGACGTGGCGATTTATCGAAGTGCCGGATTAGTGAGATTACACTATAACTTTTTATTGAAATGTTTTAGATAAGAACCAAGTGTCTAATAAGTAGAACTAAAAAATTTTAGTTCACACACGATAAAAACTTTCAAAAAGACAGCGAGAGGAACGTATATAGCGTATATAACGTAACGTAATAACTAAAGCCAAGAGAGACACTGCTCCCAATCTTCCCGACACAGTGTGGTATACACCAAATTTCACTATACAAAAAAAAAACGGATCAGCATTTTAAAGCCTTTCCGTAAGAATTACATAAACAAATGTAACATAAAAAAATGATCGAAATCTATCCAGTAATTTTAGTAATGCGTGTACAACATAATCTATGATAAATGCATGTAATATAGCTCATATATAACTAATTGTAAACATGGTATGCTAGAAATTCTCAGACGGCATTCTATGTAACATTAATTCATAGTACAATGATCGTGGCGAGATTAAATCTCAAAGCATCTAACATCTTTCAGTAATTATCACAAATGCGCTATATCAGCGTTTAGTTTGCTAAAGGTACAACAGAGGCGTCGTCGCCAACATCAAAGGCCGGTATAATCACATTTGAAACTGAATTTTCCTTTCAACGTTCCTCCAGTGTTTTCGCTTACCATAATGGAGTACCGTTAAACGCTTTTAGCTTTCTTTTTTTCTGTGTAATGGATAATACATCTAAATTACGTTTAGAAAAGTTTTAAATTCGAATTATCAGATTAATATTTCGCATTATACACGATTCCAATTTTAGGAATTTTAACCGTCGTTTTGTTTAAATCGGAGTACATTGTTGGATTAGATAGGTACCTTCAATTAATTAATAAGGTTTACAGTTAATAGAGTACAACTGAAAAGCAATTAAATTATATTTGTATATAGTACCTATAGATATTTATGTAATGTTATATATAATTATATACTATTTTGAGCAAGACAGAAAAAAAGAAAATTTCTACAACAACAAACATTATCCATGCGTTATTATTATACAATTTTTGTTTCAAATAAATATTATAGTTTAACTAGTTTTTTATCTTTATTTTCGGCAACCAATCCTTCAGATTATTACTGCCATTGTCGTGTAGTTAATAATATCACAAGCGTCGTGTGATTATTTCAATATTCTAATAAGATGGTGGCTCCCTTTCCAGGGAGTTTTTATGGCATCTCAGAATTTAATGCTCCGTAGTATTAATTTTCCATTCACTTCACTTATGCACAATAATCTATATTACTTAAAACACCATGAAATTTACAAAATATAGAATCAAATAACACAAAATCTATACTAATATTATAAAGCTGAAGAGTTTGTTTGTTTGTTTGTTTGTTTGGTTGAACGCGATAATCTCAAGAACTACCGGTCCGATTTGAAAGTTTCTTTTAGTGTTAGATAGCTCATTTATCGAGGATGGCTATAGGCTACATATCATCACGTTAAAACCAACAGGAGTTGAGCACTAATGAAGAATGTCAAAAAAACGGGCTATTTTTTAAGCTTCCGCTACGTATTAATGTCAGTATTATATGCGTTGCCATGGTAACGCGATAACATTCTGTCGGAAATATTTTCATGGTTTATTTTGTGTTCCTACTCAAAAAGTTTGTTCTACGTTAGTTTTGTTTTCAACTTTTAATTATACGTGGTACGTTTGTATCGGAAACATTTGTAAAGTTTATTTTGTGTTGTTATTCAAATAGTTTAGTAGTAATAATATTCGTCCAATAAGACTGGCGAAGGAATTGATCCATACTGCCAATTCTGAAGTTGTCAATTTAGGTAATTATTATGTATTCTTTAGCCAGTTTTCTTTTATGTCTAAGTTAATGAAAAGGTATAAGCGCTAAATCCTCTATATAATATTTCGTATATTTATATGTTCTTAATTTTCAAAACCAATTCATTTCACTTACGCACAATAAACAAACATTAAATTACATAAAACGCTGCCAATTTAACATAATATAGAGTCAAGTAACACAAAATTATGAATAAAATGTAAAATCCATAGCATGACAGAATGAAATTCCGCCAAAAACTCCTCAAAAAGTTTATTGTACGTTAGTTTTGTTTCCAATTTTTGATTTGTGATATATTACGTATTATAAAAATAAAGTGTGTGTGTATGTTATATTAAAATAAATACTTTTTGGTGAATACATATATCTGTGGTGCTAAAAATATCAACATTTTTTTTTATTCTGTCGATATGTCTGTTTGTTTATTTGTTCCGAGTAATCTCCAAAACAGCTGAACTTATTTGAACGTTTTTTTTTCTTAGAAATGATTACGCTATTGACCTAGCAAGGTCTTAACAGCTTCACCGGACTACAAGTAATATTTGAACGGGAACTTTACGGGCAAATAAGTAACTAATTAGCTGTTTTATTTTAAGCTAGCGGGTTCAGCAGACGTTGCCTGCCCTAATAATAAGACAAACTATACCTAAACCTTGCCCAAGAATCATTTTATATATTAATGAAAACGACATGAAGATGCGTTCTGTAGTTTTTGATCTTATCGCGAACAGACATATAGACAAACGTGGAACAGGACTTTGTTTTACATAGTAGTGATGGACTGTTATCCGTTACAGTAGATGATGTGCGTGTCATACTTACAAATATGTTTGAAAGAGTATTATTGTTATTTACACATCTAATAACAATTTTTAATATTTTTTTTAATAAATTCAAAAAAAGCGTGCGGAGCCGCGGGTAACAGCTAGTTATGAATAAAATATAAAATCCACCACATGACAGACTAAAATCCCGCCAAAAACTCCTTTAACTAGTTTTGTCTGCGATTTCGCTAAGGGTTAGGCTGGTTTAAAAACTTAAAAAACAGACCAGCATTGCAATATATATTATTAGTAAAGATAAGAATAATTGCTATATCATACTTTAAATAAAGATACTTTGCCAGATAGAGCCCCATGTTCATAATTTTATTTTTGTAGGTTTTCAGAATTTGGCGAACACACGACAAAAACAAAAGAAAAATACATGCAGTTCCCCAAAAGAGTAGATCAAACTTCATTATTTCAATTCTATTAATTAAAATAATTTGTAAATTTCTCTACTCATAATAAAATTGAAAGTGTAATGAAACTGATACAACGCGGATACGAAACGTTAGTTTTAACTTAAGTTTTTCAAATACCATTTTTTTTGCAATTCAATTATTTATTCTAACACCATAATGTTGGGGCGATGGGGCTCCCTGACGTTCCGACTGGTGCAGGTGCTCACCGGACACGCTTGCTTCGGGTGGTACCTGCACCGGATCGCTCGCAGGGAGCCGACCGCCACCTGTCACGAATTCGTGGCAGGGACAGCGCCGCATTCTGGCCACGGCGGTAGGGGGGAATTTGTCGCTACCGAGTGGGGTTTTCCGGCATGCTCGGCAGCGAACAGGTGTGGCGAGCAATGGCCTCCTTCTGTGAGTAGGTCATCTCGCAGAAGGAGGCGGCGAAGAGGGCGCGCGAGGTAGAACCTCTAAGCGGCCCTCTCCGTCCATGAACGACATGCGAGAGGAAGCGGCGCTTTACGCAACTTCTCCTGCCACTGTACCCAGACCTGAAGGAATGGGTCGGGGGGCTCTTCTCCTCATTACACAGCTCTAGGGAACTAAGGGAGGCAACTGGTGTGTACCCAGTCTGTCTAGAGAGGCACTGTGTGAGGCACAGCTATAGCGATAGGTAGGAGCCCGCGGTCACATTCCGAAAGGATTTCCCCACGTTAAAAAAAAGGCGGTTTGTAATGACTACCTGGCTAGGTACCACGATGAAATTAATTATTCGTCTATTGTCATGAGCCTTAGTGCATGCAATCATTTGCATTCAAAAGATGGCCCATTTAGACATAGCGTAACCACTTTCGGGTTGCCTTAACACTTTCATCTCTTAATAACATATGATGAGATCAATGGTTGAAAACCAAAAAGTAACGTTTTTGAAAGATTGTTTCTAATGATAGAATATTTCGATAGTCGTTATTTGAATACGCGAACTAATTAGCCGATGACAGACCAGACCATTCGTGAGGGTTTATCTTTATTTCTCAAATCTTCGTTGTTTTACATATTCCCACTCCTAATATTTATCGAATACTATTCTCGTAAATCTATACCTGTACATTGTAAAATAACTAGCTAATCTATAAACTTCTATCATTATACGCTCAACAAAACACAATTCAAGGTACACCATAAAAATAGTTACAATAAATGAATTAAATAACCGTTACCTAGTTCCATCCCTACGCGACATAACAATCGAATCATGAGTGAAAAGTGGCAGATATATGCGATTTGCTTGTACCAAGCTGACCCACATCCTCTTGTAAGTACTCTCATGAGACACAACGGTACGTGACACGTTACTCCTTACCGAAGCATCGACTGCGTTTTATGAACCTACCCTTTATTTTGCTTACTTCTGAAATGGCTTTGGAATTTGAAGCGTTGCAAATAAGACAGAAAGAAAATAATACTTTTAGCAATAATAGAAGCCTATAGCAATTCCAATGTAAGAAGCCTCTTCCGGAGAAAAAACTCGGCCATAATTAGAACATACATAACATGAACTAAGTAGACGATGACAACATATTGCTGTAGTTCGGTGAAGCTGTTAAGACCTTACTAGGTAATCAGATCGAAAAAAAAGACAACATATACCTGTTTTCATGCACACGCAAGTTCAATATTTTATATTTTTGTCCACGATAAAGTAGTACTGCAACAACATTTCTAAGGTACAAGTTTCCTCACAATATTCATCACGTTAAAATCTTAAACGTAGGTACGTGAATTGCGAAAAATTCGTTGCTACGAACCTCTTGACCAACATGCCTTTTTTACTTTATAATATCTCTCCATATTTGTTTATAACTGCATCTTTAATTATGGCTTTTTCTAATGCGCCCTTAGCTAACTGTCATTCATATTCATTAGTTGCAAATTTATCGCCATACACCTACTGATGTTTTCCGACAGCCACAGTTAAGAACCAGCACACTTCTAAGTTCAGCATATCATCTTCTTAGGACCACAACATCATTATGACCAAACGTTAATGTTACTTTTTTTTTCGAAATGACTACGCTATTGACCCAGCAAGGTCTTAATAGCTTCACCGGACTACTAAGGCAAGCGCTTAAGGCACTCAGCCTATTTTATTCTGGCAACCAGCTCAAGGGTGCACGGCACACCTCGGTTTGGATGTTGCCTGTTGCATGCAAAATCGCGACCTATCTTAGCTAACCTAGCTAACTATACATATATGTATGAGTTGTTGAAACGTATATGTGTACCAAGCATACACGCCTCAACAACTCCTCCATATATTTATTATCGGAAAATTGAGACTTATTCAGTTCGATAAGGAAAAAAAAGTAAACCCTTCCACTTTCATGTGTAAGCGTGTATGCGTGCACGTGTGTGGGGGTGATCGTGTAGTGTTGTAGCGGTGATGTATATTTGTGTCACCGTATCGCGCAAGCAACGCACTCAAGGGCTCCCTAACGAGGGATCGAACCTAGGCTTGAGCCGCTGCCGTGGGGAGCCTAATCGGGTTACGTTAATGTTACAAAATATATTTAATACTGACGAATAGACATCAGA
>JACEII010000001.1:10619376-10646174 GCA_014332785.1 Antheraea mylitta
CATCAGAGCGGCGGTCAAACCATGAAGATCTAGATTTTCATTTTAAGCTTCAAAGGTATCTATCTGGGATAAGTTTAGACAGCATTTGAGTGGTAATTGGGGGGATAACTAGAAAAGCTAGTACACCACTTGCAAACAAGATAACACCATTGCAAAACGAGACTTTGAGAATTCATTGAAAGCACCTTGTTGCTTTAACGTACCAGTTTACGCGTTTTTAGTATCAAAGATTACCTAAACACAGTTTAGTATCATAATTAGCGGCAAACTATGTCTAGACCCTGGTTACTTTTAAAACCTAAAAATGGCAGATATATAAATTTCAAATGCAGCAACACCTGTTTCTTCTGCAGTCGTAGTGCTTTCGCTGCTCTGTTGGGACTCTACGGGTGTGGTGTCAACATATACTTAACATACGAGACATTCCAAATAAGCCCACTGTAAAATTAACCTATAACTAGTCTCAGAACTACAATCCTATTGAGGTCGGTTCTACAAAAAGCCTGATGTAAGCACTTATTATACGGTGAAGCTTATAAGGTGATTTTGCTAAAGATCGATTTCATAGATATAAAAATTCAGAAATAACGAATTTCCATACAATTTTTCATCTCCTTTTTTCACGAAATTAGGAGTTAAATTTCCAAAAAATTCTTAGCGTTCCTTATTAAAAGAATCTATATGCAAATCGTCTAAATTCTAGCCTTAATAGTTTGGTTTGTCTGTGCGTTGAATCTCAATCAGTCAGTCGGTTATTTTTTATATACATGTCATACATACAGAGACCATACAAAAGCATCCAAAATTGATTCCTAGTTTTCCTTCTCTAGACTAGAATGTTAATATTACTCTTATTATAAATGTAAAATTTGTACGTTTGTTGAAAGTAATTTAATTCGATTCTAAAAATAGCTAAGAATCAATTAGCTATTGATTTTTATTATTCATTGATTTATTAACCCTGAGAGACATGGTTACATTGAGTTTTATATTGTAGGCATAAGGAACAAGCTCGCAGACGGTTACTAAGTGTTGCGTATACAGTTTAAATTAGTATTAAAAAAAAAAACAAATTTTAATTGCTAAGAATTAGGAAAAACAATGTAGTTTAAATTTTATCTTGATAAATAATTTTATCATTACAATTAGCATTCATTTTCTCTCAAAAGAACCACCGTAGGAAGGATATTATAAATAAAACAACATTATTTATCTTCATTATTAACATGAAAAACGTAACTTCTTCATAAATTATATATTCATTTACAAATATTCATATTGGTAAGAACTTACAATCATTTGGATAGCTTTTTATATTACAATACAAGGCGTTTTAAAAGCAGATGAATATAAATAGTCGATGAAACATGATAGAATGAGGAGACATAATATCTACATATTCCTTTCAATTAGGATACATTATTCCATCCAGTATGTATAAAACATAACTAAATACTATATTATCAGTCGCTTCAAAATATTTTTACAATTGCATATCTTACGCACATTACAATATGTACAATTGTTAAAAAGAAGCACAGATACCCAGATATAGGCCGGAGACGAAAAAATGGGTTTAAAAAATCTATATGTAAAAATACATTACAAAAATGTCAATTTTTTTTTTATCAATCATGAAATTTGAAGAAAAGGAACGCACCATAATAAGTGCTTTTTATGTGACGTCATTGTGATAAAACAATTTACGATAATACATTGAGTACTACCTCTGAGCGAATATTGTCTAAAAAGGCTGCACCAGCCACACATGATAATTTAAAAAAAATGACGTCAACGGTGCTTTTGTGTTTTTGTAAACTGTCGTGTCTTAGAATTCAAGTGTTTTTTTTTTTTGTTGTACGGTAATAGTATTGTAGTCCAGTGAAGCTGTTAAGACCTTGCTAGGTCGATAGCGTAATCGGTTCGAGAAAAAAAAAGTGTTTTTTGAAATCAATATAACTTTTAATTACAAAGTGAAAAGAAACAATATAAACTTTTGTTATAAGATTTTCATATCGTTTATTAGTATATATTATAAGTCCCTTTTTCAAAAATTCAATTTTCCATTTTTTTTAAAGGAACTTATTGTCGATTCATCAGAAATGATTATACACAACTTTGACACGAATTTAAGTCACCTATAAACTTATCAAATTCGATACATAGTTCGGATTCTCAATACAAACAATATTTTTAAAAACTTGAAAGCTAACAAGCGCATACAATAAAATCATAATGAACTACAGTAAACTCGCTGATGTTAGCTGTGCCCGCTGCTCCGCCCACGTTTTGTACGAAGTTTTTAACTTTCTTCTTTTCAATATACCTTCCCTCATTAAGATTTCTAAAGGTGTCAAACTATTCTTGATTTAATTACAAACATATAAAGCAATATTAAAATTGTGATAAGTGATCCGTAATATAGATAAACCTATTGTAATTACAAACAAAAATGTAATACTGTATCATAAATATCGAACACTTATGTACTGAAAACGGTGCAGAGCGAATAAATAGACTTCATCAAAGGATAATTTGTTACTAGATTTTGCTCGATTTATTATAATAAATTTGGTACATCCCTTGGGACCAATATATTTTGTCTAGATGAATGCTACTACTATCTGTCCTTTTCTGTACCATTAACCATAGATACATAAAACCTTAAGATGCACTGTAACGATTAAAAACCGTCCGCATAAAATGAGCGTAAAATTGAGAATTCTGCACTCATTTCAAATAGTTTCAGGTCACTCGCGTCTTTAGATTTTTTGTACACTGCTTTGTAAAAACAACTTTCATTAATTCGTGTAAGGTTGAATTTGCAAAGACAAGTTTATAGTATAACTTTAAATACTTAGGTATATCAGTGAGTTTTGCGGACGGTTTTTAGCGTTACATTTATTCGAGACTGTGTATCTTGGGTTTTTATGTATCAATGCAATTAAAACGTGTTGTTAAGGTACAAAATTTCATGATTATCGATTAAGTAGTTAAGATGTAACAAACAAGCTAACGATCTCAATTACGATATTAGTTAGGATTAGAATTATGTCAATAAAATTCAACAAGTTTTCAACAAAAGTATCGATTCTAATAATTTTATCGAATTACTTTGAATGCCGCGATTTACGCTGCTCAGGTACCCATCATTTATTTTATTTATCCGACATATTTAGATAATTTATTATGCTACATTCATGTAAATCCTTAATTCTATTATTCGATAATTATTGACATCGATGTCAGATTATCGATAAAATAATCTATCGATGTTACTTTATTACCATAAAGTGTCAATCATGCCTAACAATTATAGAATGTTTATAAAAAACATTGACAATGGTATTTATGTAATATAATAAAAAATAATTGTTGTAAAACCTTTGAATCCTTAAATATCTTATGAATTAGTAGTTTTGATCAAATACCATTATTATTTATGCTAATATTTCATCGACCTTTTCAATCCCTTAAAAAATTGATTTTCCAAAACAAGGACACACTATATCCTTGATTTGTAATTGAAAACCAACATCCCCATTCGAACATTTATATTACAAATTTGAAACAACTTTCATTCAAATTCTTTTATATATAAATTTTGTAGCCAATATTTTTAAAGGCTAATAATTTAAACTAGTAGTTGTGATGATAAATATCAAATTATATTATTTTAAATCGGTTAAACAAAATTCAACTAAAATGATATAAATTATTTAATTTAAAATGATTTTAATGACAGAAAATCTGTACACAAATAACTGCATTGAAATTTTACTTTGGAATAAAAGTCAGCCGTGTTATTTACATTATTATAACAATTTTAACCAAAAGTTCCAAATTAATTTATTTAAAACCAATTATTGAATATCCAAATCAAACAAGTAATATCGATATATCGTAATCACGCAAATACATTCTCAATTATATCAGGTATCTCATCTCAGGTATATTTAATATATTTTACCGGAAAGTTATCACTTCAATGAAAAAAATTGAGCCGTCACGGGACGCCTGGTAGATGTGAAACATCGAAATTTTTTTAACTGAGGGTACCCTCACATGTGTAACATAATAAACACCACTTTATATACTATAGGTATGCGAGCTCAGTGCTGCAAGAGAGATTGCGCACAGTCGCTTGCACATGGCATTGCGTCGCCACGTCTCACACACTCACCACGCCAACAATCAGTTTTACCCGCGTCTATAGATGTATACATAAAACAAAAAACTTATTTTAAAAAGCAACTACTGTACTAAACTTTCATTGGAAAGTGCGATAGTAATTCATTTTAAAAAAACTTATACGAGTCTTATGCGGTGTTATTACAAAAAAGTTAACACATTTTGAACGCTTGCTTTAAAAAGATCTCTCGGTGAATGGTCGCCGTCTTGCTCTTTTGTCTCGCTTTGGTTAGGTTAGGTTACACTTGCGAAAAAAGGATAACGCGATCTTACTCCGGGCGAGCGCGGTGAACTTCGTACGAAACCTTTTTTAAACCAAATATTTAACTTTTTTGTAATAACACCGGTAATGTTTGCTTATAGTTTATTCAGTACGACTGATAACATTGAATGATTACCAATTTTTTATTTTCACTTTTTATACTTCTTAGGTTTAAGTGTTGTCCGAAATCTCATCTAATGTTAATTATGGACTAATATGGTAGACAAGCTAAGTCTAGAGGGGGACTAGCTCTCAAGTGTAAATTCAGTTCAAAATTTAAGCTTAAGGGTGGAAACTAGTTAGGCAGACTTAAAAAGACCTATGACCAGGCAATTAATACGAATGCGTTCATTTTTTATTCGATAAAATATTTTTTATAATCAATTTCTCTATAATTAGCCATTACAATTTAAACACCAATAATGAAGAAATTGAACAGGTCTCTAATATGATAATTTGTGATTGATGAGTGTTTGTCCATTAGGAACATTGAATTGTATTTTTAATAAGATACACTGCAATAAATTGCTAACAAAAATATTAATCAATAAATCATGTCAAAAAAAAATGTTTATCTTAAGGCAATGTTAGTCAAAAACGGTGACAACTCGAACATTTGCTAACATTACATACTATTAGCATAATTTGCTAAATTGGGTATAGACGCTATTGGCAAATAGCGGAAAGCTATTTATACCGCCAAATAAAATTAGTCTAACGTAGTCAGACTACACTTAGCTAGGGTAAAAAAACATTTATCGATAACACATTAGCACCGCATACAATGAAATCGCAACACTACGTTCTTTGGATTAAATTCGTATTAATATGAGATAGAGTGGATATCGATGTGTGATGATTGTCATAAGTAAATTAAATATAATCTGGTTAACAATTTTATCGATAAAAATAATATAACAATAATAATATAATACCTATATATACAATAAACTTAATTTCTAAACGCAAAAACGATACTCGATGACAATATTAGGCATTATTAAATTATCGATATATCGACTATTCAGAATAAACATTATCGCTATCGACTTTTGTGTTACGTGAAACAAAAAAAATATATTGATTGAACACACGCAAATCATATAGGTAGTTAAATAGTACCAAGTCACATAGTAAAGACACTTTTCTTTATTGTAACAATTAATGATTAACAATGAGCAATGTTGTCTAAATAGTCAATTAAAAAGCTCATGTAACTCATCTAATTAATTACATATTTTTTTTAATTTTTTTAACATGATAAAATAGAAGGCAACATAAATTTCTATAAAAAAATACACATATATTTGACTAGGGTGAAAAAGTAATGAAATTTTGAGACTACAAAAACAATTACACATTATAGTATACAATTTCCATTATTTCATTCTCTCGATGGTAGTTTGGTTTATTAATAGCCACAATGTATGAAATCAATTATCGATTCCATAATCGATATTAATCGATGATAATTTATTTCGCATAAATTCAATATATTGAATACTAGCCTCTGCCCACGACTTCGTTCGCGTTCTCAATAGAAAAAACAACCCGATTTTGAAACATTTTTCATCTGTGCTCCGCTCCTATTCGTCTTAGCGTGATGATATATAGCCTATAACCATTCTCGATGAATGAGATATATAACACTGAAATAATTATTCAAATCGGACCAGTAGTTCCTGAAATTACCCCCTACAACGTCACAACGTCACAAACTTTACTTCTTTATAATATTAGTATAGATGGATTCGATGAAACAAATCGTTTGCGAGTATTTTGTACTTGCGATAATTAAAAACAAATAACTTATACATTTTCATTGTATCCATAGTTTATAGTTGATAGATTCAAAATAATAATAGGTGTTTATTATTTTATTTATTATTAAGCAAGTATTGTATTATATTTCTTTTGTTTCAAAAATATATTGAATTTATTATACGATTGATATCGATTCTTTTTATAATCTGTGCGTTAAGTAACCCGCAGAACGTCACTATGACATACAAACGTCAAATTGAAAATAAAATAACGGAAAAAATATAATAACGTTTATATAGACAACTATTTTATGTACAGAGACAATAGTTTTACTCTATACATATATATAATTTCATACAAGGAAGTCCATCAAATCACCTTAATGGATCAATTCATCAGTCATTCATCTTACTCAGTCAAAGTGCCAATTTTATTACAATTCAGGCACAAATCGTTCACGAAAATGGTTCGATAATACTTACACGAATCACTGAAGTGTGACGTCACTATACACTATAAATCGTCTAGCCTTTGCTTATACTAAGAGTAAAGCAGTCACTGTGTGTCACAAGCGTTCGTAATGGTGTCAAAAGCACTCACTCTCACTTTGAACGTTTCCGCTTGTGTTTCTTGTGATATTATGTGAACTCATTGAACTGGGCTAGAGCCGTCTTAACCCTGTAAAAAAAAACATTTCGACATCATAAACGTCACTATGACGGTAAAAATTATACATTTTAATTGTCACCTAGAATACAATTTGTATAGCAAAATTACAATTCTTACACTGTATAAAATAATCTATACATATAATAACAATGTAAATCTAGCGAATCTTTTTGTATATCATAAGAGGCAAACGAACAGGTGGGTCACTTGGTGTTAAATGATCACCACCGTCCATAGACACTTGCAAGACCAGGGAAGTCGCAAGTCCGTTGCGAGCCTGTGTTGGGGGATGGAGGGAAGGAAGAGAAGAGGAGAGAGGGAAGGTGAGGAGAAGTGGGCCTCCGGCGCTCTCACTGACCGAACGAAACGCAACAATGCAGGCACTGTTACTTTACGTTAGGGTTTTTGTGGGTCGGGTGTTAGTACCCCGGACAAGCCGACCCATTCACGCTGAAGCCAGTAATAGTTTCAGCGTGGCCCTACCACCTATCAATAAGTAGTTTTGAACTATCTGCTTGGAACCGCACTTTTTTCTAAATCAAATGTTCCTGAAATTCTCTGGCTTTTTCTGTACCTTCGACAACGTTTATGCTATTTTTCGGACACACGGTTAATTATTAAGAATATATTGGGAGGGCAAAGTTAGGTTACCGAATTTCTGAAACCTAGTCTAATGATTCGCGTGCGCCTATATTATAAATTTCTCGAACTGTAATAGAAATATGGTGTCTATCTTAGCTGCTGTTCCCCATAACAAGATAACAGAAGAAAGAAAGGTGAGTAAAAGAATTTTTAGCGGGATCGTGGAATATCATGTAATGGACTTTATATTTTATTTATAATCTTGCGTTATTGTCTCTATACTATGTAGTATTGGTGGTGTTTTACGTAATATAGTTTGGTTATTGTGCACAAGTGAAGTGAATCGGAAATAATATCATAGAGCATGGATTCTGGCTTACCACAAAAATTCTCTGGACAATTTTAACAAGAGGGCCACCATCTTGTTAGTTTATTGAAATGATCGCAAGGAACTTGTAATCTAATTACCTACTCGACAGTGGCAATAATAATGTACTAGAAGATTGGTTGCCAAAAATAAAAGTGAGGCGAGGTGATTCGAGACGATGTGAGGTGAGGTGAGGCGAGGTGAGGTGAGGCGATGTGAGGCGAGGTGAGGTATGGAGCGTTGCGGGAGGTTACCTGTCGTGCAGGTGTGCAGCGTCGTGTCGCGTGCGCAGGTGTTTGAGCGCGCGCAGCACACCGAGGTCGGCGAGACGGGCCTGTCGCGCGCCCGCCCCCGCCTCCCCGCGCCATACCAGGTTCCCCGCCACAAACAGCGCCGCCTCCTGCAGCTTGCTCTCCGGGTGCCCCTAGACACCCATACACACATAACGCTTCACAACAATCCCACCTAATATCAAACGACCTATGTGCTCTAAGATTGGATGATATAGCAATGCTCGATTCGCAAGTACGTTTTATTAACGAACATCTTCAGACTCATTCTATATGATTAGTGTTTCATCACAATCTCTGTTCAAGATTATAATGGATGGATTATATAAATCGTTAAATTACAAAATTAACTGAATCCAATTTTAATCGCTCGTTTAGCATGTTTATCTTTTTTTAAAGATTTCCAGTTTTCATACACCGAGAACAAAGTTGAAGTTTTGCCATCCACAAGGTTTCTAGTTTTTTTTTTCTTTCCGGTGTGGCTTTTACCTATGTAGGCAATTTCGTCAATATCAAATACACGTACGTTATAAACTTAATGCCACATATTCAGTGTAACAACTTGGAATAATATACAATAGCAACATATCAACATAGATATTTTTTTAATGATCTTATTTTAAATGTACAATATTTAAACTTTAGACTTTGAAAAATAACGTAAAATATTGTGAATTGTAACGACTCAAATGAGCGATATGGTCTAAGATCCATTACAGATGGATAATATTGTGGTGATTGATTTCCGAGACGGGTTTATTACGGTTACGCTCTGTTTACTGTCTAAAATAGAAAATAAATTAGATCTAGATCATAACGATCTCAACAGCTTGTATAAAAAAAAATACTCGATAATCTAATTTTAAGTTCTAGCGATTGACAACAATCATTTGATTTTAAATTACCGTGCGATCTAGGTTTTAACAGACTCGTCCGTGTGAATTCCCGCACACGTATGACCTTCGTATTCCCAACGCTAGGTTTTAAAAGTAACAACAAAGGATCACTTAACTAAAAGAAATACATATAAAATACACTATCTTCATTTATCACTAGTGATATAGCAACAATAAAAGATATAATATAATTCACTGCAATATGTTAAAGTTATATTTTTTTCCATGCTTATTGTCCTCGACTTTTAGATCCTTCCCCCGTTACTAATATTCAGACATAAATCTTACCTTAAAAAAAAAACTGAAATATATATATATATATATATATATAATTTGAGAAACCAAACTATAATGAATATTATATTTAACTTACAAGGTAATCGACGAGTTTCCTTAGCACGTCTTCGTTAGCCATAATGAGATCTTTCGCCTTCTCACCGTCCCCAATGTTCCCGAGTATACACAACGCTTGCTCTTTAACTTCAACCGGGTACGAACCCTCTAACACCACAATAACCGCCTGAAGGATAAAGAACACGCTTTATGACACATACCCCCTAAAATTATAGAAAAAAAAGAACTGTTGTTATAAAGTTTTTCAGTTAATTCAAATGCTCAATCATTTAGGGAACTATTACACTAACCTAAATAATAATACATTAGACACAACCAGCATCTTTCAGAAATAATTTAAAAAAGATTACAGACATATTTGAATAATCGAAACTATCGACTATCGACTCGACATTGCTAATCACTATCACTCATTTCGTTTAAACAAAATCTAATGGTGCAGAAGAGAGTAAAATCAATTACGCCGTCACGTAATAGTCAAACTTGTTTTTAACGCCATCTATCAACCGATGGGCGATGGCGATAGACAATAGGCGAGGGTAAACCTGATTGTTGGCGTGATGAATACGTGAGAAGTGGCAACACAATGATGAAATATGGGATATCTGTTATTACTAAGAAGAACAAAGTAGAGATAACACGATCGTAATAGATCTCTTTGTTTAGATCTCAATATTATTAATAGATGGCGTTAATTTCAAAAGACAAACGTGATTGAAAGATTTTGAACTCTCGAGAAAAGAAATTAAAATAATCAATTATTGATGTGAATCATCTATAGGCGCGGGTAAGCCTGACTGTTGGCGTGGCGAATGTGTAAGACGTGGAGACGCAATGCCATACGCAAGCGACTGTGCGTAATCTCTCTTTCCACAGTTTTTTTTTTTCTTTACCTATAGTGTAATTTGAGAATTCGAGAATTTGAGATCCGTACATTTCGAACAAATTCGATGTTCCACATCTGCCAGGCGTCCCATGACAGCTTAATTATTTTAATGATATGTAACGTCACGATAGTTGTTACCCATGAAATTATATTAGATATTACCTGCATAACTTGCGAGGAATATTCACTCATGATGGCGTCTATGTGTTGCCTGGTCGACAGTAAGTTCCGCAACAAACCGAGGGTTTTCATAATCACTTGTGTATCACTGTCGGCCAACAGTCGGAACATCTGTTCCGTACCCAGGCAACACAGGATTCGTTGTTTCACCTTCTGTTCTGCCTGGTACAGAAAAAAAATCTTGCTTGATCCATGCCTTTTTTATTCCTTAAAGTGTATTTTTAAATGTTGCTAGTTAATTCATTTTTAAATATATTGACGTCCAACAACCGTTAGTTAATGTAAAATTAGTCTGGCAACATTATTTTCAAGTTTGTCAATTGTAATTACCAAATTACTGCAACCGATTAAAAGAAGAAGTGTTATGTATGGCTAATTATTGTCTAAATTAACTACGTAATAATTAAGTACTTCAAATATAAATACCTGAAAAGCCATATTCATTAAAGCCCAAATTCCGTTCAATCTCAAGGCCGCTTCGGGTCTTCTTGTTAAATTGCATAACATTTCAACAGCGCCTGTATATAAAATTTAGCTTATTTAAAAATATACTCTTATTTACAAACATAGCTTTCTGTATTATTAATATAGATTTCGTTGTGACCTTGTAATCAGAGGTGTGCGAATATCGTTCGAATCGAATAGAATTTTGATATTCGAAATTAGCTAATAATTCGAAAAAAATCGAATAACTCGAAATATTTCGAATTATTCGGGGAGATTCGAGTTTCGAATCGAATGTTAACCTACCTACCTGTACGCTCAAAAAATAAACGAGTAAGAAAAAGGGACAAATATCAAACAGAAAATGAGAGGAAAAGTATAATAATAACAAAATCAACCTATATTACGACTTCATTTTTACCTATGTTAGGCAGATTCAACTTCGATGAAGATATAAATCTTCGAATCCAACTTCCCTCCAACTGATAAAAAATATTGAGTATTTGCAATGAAACATACAGTGATCAAAATAATTTCATTATTTTTACATGGATATTCTAAACATGAAAGTTACAGTTTGTATTCTAAAAAAATTATTTATGAAGAAAAAGGGGGAAAAAGGGAAGGGAGGAAAAATACCGAAACCCTTCCACATGACAAAGATAATTTTTGTACCCATGTTAAGTAAGTCTCACTTCGAGGAATATGCAAATCCTTAAGAGATAATGATCAATTGAAATGATCAAGCTACCTTGAATATTTTTACATGAACATTTTTAACGCGGATTATATATGATATGACATGGAGATCATGGTGATAGTTACTGATTGTATGCTAAAACCTATTGTTTTAAAGGAGGAAAAAAGGAGAAAGAGTGAAAGCTTTAGAAAAATACGATATTATAAAATATTCAATTTAAACTTTAAAAATAGGTACCTAAAAAGTTATTTTGTACTTCAACAAATTAAAGTTAAATATATATTATTTACATGCGTTTTTTTTTTTTTACACATAGAAAATTACCCTTGTATCCTCATTCACCTTGCTCTATGGTTAAAGAATAAATACCTGGGCGACGGAGCGTAAACACGGTTTTGTAAAAAACATTATTAAATTAAAATAACCTGTTAGATTTGCCTCACAAATTTGCGTTTTTTTTTATACAAAAAAAAAATCTTTTGCTGCAACTCGGATTCGAACTGGGGTTACACAGATTTTCATAGCAGCCTATTTCTATCTGAGCTATTTTTGTTTTGACAGCGGCGGCGAAATTTACCTTTATATTCTAGCTATATTTTTTTATTGCCTGAAAAATCAGTTAAAAAGTTTTCTATGAATAAAATCTAGCTAGATGATTTATCGTCCCCGAAACTACCCACATACTAATTTTCACGGAAATAGAAGACGCCGTTTCCGAGATCCTGAATATATGCAAGTATAAAAATATACAAGAATTGCTCGTTTAAAGGTATTAGATAGATAGATAGATACATATCTAACCTTGATCTAACATTGGCTCTTTCGCAGGTGAGAATTCAAGTAAGAGATTACACAGTGTCGAGGAGCCAACCGTGAGTAGTGCTGTTCCCGGGGAGTCGTTCAACAGTTGCATAAGAGGCTTCCACACAGCATGATCCTGACCATGAAAATAATTACACAAACCCACACATTATAAATAAAATCAGATTCTTTAAAAAAAAATGAAACAGTATGTGAAACTTTTATATTACACTTTAATTATTCACATACACAAATAAAGTGAGTAGGCCGTATGTCTTACTATTCCACAATACCTGAAAACAAGAGAAACACTGCTCCCACTTAGTCCGGTGAAACTGTAAAGGCCTTGCAAGGCCATTAGCGTAGTCAGTTCGAAAAAAAAAAACATCTCCCACTCTACCCGACACAATGTTTATTCCCACCGCTGCATTGTCACACAAAAAGGTTGTTCATCAGAATTTCAAAACCCTTCCATAAGAAATTTCTTTCAAAATTCACTCCTGAATTAAAAAAATCCATGATATTTGTCGCTTCACAGTCTGAGTCAGTACAGCATGTTTTTAACCATAAGAAAGTACCTAGTCTTAGATTGTCATAAACCTACTAATATCTTGATAACTATATATTTTTTATTTGATTATGAGGAGTTCCCTGATATATATATATATATATATATATATTCGAAATCAAATGGTTCCAATGAAATTGAAATCCGACCCCCTTGAAAATATCTCCCTTTTCAATAAAATTCTTATCATCAGTTAATAAGTTATAAAAATGACGAAATTCTGAGGTGACAAACATAAAACCAAACTTCCTATTCGAAATTGATTAATAAGATATATTTATGTTCGTTACCGTAAATTCAAAATTTTTTTTCTGAAGTTCCTATTGTTTTTGTACATATTTCCGTTCGACTGTCTGTGATTAATAATTTTCCAATAGACTTGAAATATTTTTGTTGGACACAATTACTCTATGCCATGTAGGGGATATTTAGACGATTAATTACTGTCACCAAAAGAACTGTAAGTAGTGTGTTCAACATATTTATTATCTTCGAGAATTAATTAGCAGTAGACATTTTAAAATCATTTTAACAGAAACTGGTATTTAATAATTACCTGAAACGTAGTCCTTAACTGCTGAACAGACCTCGAGAGTGAATGTAGACACCTGACAGCTGCTAATCTTACCTGATAACAAACAATTTCTAATATAACAGGATATCTGATATAAGTTATAGAAGTCGTTGTGATCTAGTGATTTATCCGAGGCAATATTGAGACATACTACTTAGCATACCATGGATTCACCGTGCGGGTGCCGGGTTCATCGCATGGCAACGAGAGAAGCTCCGAGTTGTTCTCGAGACTTGTGACACAGGTGTAGGTTTAAGGGGCCCCTCTCCGATGTACATTAACACTCACCTTAATCACTCGTGCTTCTCAACCTGCCTATCCAAATCTGGTATGAACCTGCTAGTGCAGCTTTAGAGGCTCGTTGTAGTATAGAGCTTACTGCAATTCTAGATAGACCTAGGTCTTGAGCAGGCTATAGAGAGATTTTGCAGGTATACCTCTCGCTCGCACTTCTACGGCATATATATTAACTATATAACCGTTTTTAGTCAACTTTTTGACTAGGTCATGATATCTGTCCAGCTTAATCTCGTGGTCTTTAGGAATATTAGTTTCCCACGAAACGGTAAGCTCGACAAGTACCACGCGCATTGTATGTCTGGAATAGAAAAATATATCCGGTCTGGATGCACATCTTCTGGGATGTCAGCAGGTTTAAACCGAAACATGTACCAACCAAAAACAAAGTTTTTGGGAATTCGTCTACAGTTACTAATTTAAATTGGTAAAACTATTGGCTGACTGAGAAGGAACATATCATGAGGAAACTGGAACCTGAGAAACGTTCCTGTAGTGGTAATGTATGTGGGAAAACATTAAACTGTGGATTTCTCGAAGTAGGTGGTAGAACCAAGCTGAAGCTATAACTGGTTTCAGCATGAATGGGTCGGCTCGTCCAGGGTAATACCACCCGGCTTACGAAACACCAACGTGAAGTAACAGTGCTTGCATTGTTGCGTTCCGTTCGGTCACTACCCTCCTCTTCCCCTTGCTTCTTCCCTTTCCCTCCCCCCTCCCTTTAACACAGGCTGTCAACACTATTACAACTCCCCTGGTGTTACAAATGTCTATGGACGGTAGTGATCACTAACATCAAGTGACCAATTTGTTTGTTTGACTCTGTGCGTCTCTTCCGCTGCGTGTTAGCGTTAGCCCAATGTATCTATTCCACGCGAATGAAGTCGCGGGCAGAGGCTAGTTCTATATAACTTAAGGCATTGTACCGCACACTCTCCTGCTAAATAAATCGCCATAGTTGTGTTTTCGCTTAACCTCGCGTTGAAATAAAATTCATTTAAATAAATTAGTGATTAGAGATTTAATCTCCATCTCTAAAACCTCTAAAATAGTGAAGCGTCCATACCGAGGGTTCGGAGTCGGTCATGCCGTTGACGATGTAGACCATCAGACCGTGAGTCTCGATGATCATTTTTCGGATGTCCTCATCATTAGCCCCGAGTGACGCGAAGCACTTGAAGGCGCCTTCTTTAGCGGCAGCTGAAGGACAGTTCACGATCTCCGCCAGCGAACTCATCAAATGGTTCGATATAGCAGCCAGCCTCTGGAGAGACGTATCCACCTAAAAACAAGGGAAAATACAGAACTATTCAATTTGTATCGTGTTTAACCCGTGTTTAAATTTTTATTATATAAACTTTTTTTATGTCATATAGGAGGTAAACGAACAGGCGGGTCATCTGATGTTAAGCGATCACCACCGTCCATAGACACTAGCAACACCAGAGGAATCGCAAGTGCGTTGCCAGCCTGTGTTTTGAGGAGATGGAGGAAATGGGGAGAGAAGAGGGGAGGGGAGAGGATGGGAAACGGGCCTTCGGCGCTCTCATTGACCTAACGAAACGCAACTGTGCAAGCACTGTTACTTCACGTAGGTTTTTTATGGGTCGGGTAGTACTACCCCGGACGAGCCGACCTATTCATGCTAAAACCAATAATAAGAACATAAACACAGCAGATTGTTTAGGATTTGTATATTATACTTCACACGACAAAAGTTACAGCAAAGGAAAGGAATGAAAGTATATATGACATCTGATACGTCTAACAAGGTTTGCGTTTAGTTAACAGTAAGGAAGCACTTATCCCCTCTTGTACTTAAGTAAATGTATGTTTAATCTATTTAATACTTTTAAAGGATTTACGTAAAATGACCGGTGCCCCGTGGTACGTTCGGAGAGGCGACCTCCATAAGGATCTAAAGATGCCATCTGTATGGGCTTACGTCAAATCACTTACGATCAATTATTTTGAAAAAGCTCTAAATCATCCCAGTCCGTTAGTGGTACCCGCCGCACAATACGAACCCGTACTGAACGCTCCGCATTATAGAAGACGTCCGCGGCATATTTTTACGGACCCTCCTGATGAAATAACGGCAGTGAACGATCAGTACCGGCCTGTCTCTCCAAACAGAGCGTACTCACGCCCACGCCCGCATAACCACAGATCACGCCACCGTGGTCTGGGGGTAAATTTCGCTCCCGCACACCAGACTAGGCCTCCCTCAGCAGCGGCTTAAGCCTAGGTCCGTTCCGTCGGCGGGGAGCCCTTGAGTACGCTGCTCGCGCGATACAGTGACACAAAATCTTACATCACTGCTACAACATTACACATATCACTTCCACACACGTGTACGCACATATGCTTACACATAAAAGTGGAAGGGTTTTATTTTTTCCCTTATCGAACTGAAATAGTTTAGAAAAAATATCCGACTGCAGAAAGACGCTGCAGGTCGCCATCAGCCGGGCAAAAGAGCAGGCTTGGGAGGAGATGCTCCGGATGCTGGAGAGGGATACGTGAGGGCGCCCGTACAAGGTGGCCCGAAAGAAATTCCGCGGCCAGGCACCCCCGGCAACGGAGACCCTCCAGCCGGAGGTGGCTGAGAGGGTCGTAGAAACGTTATTCCCTGGACCTCCGGTACTCGCCCCTCCTCCCATACCTCCTGCTCAGGTGGCACAGGAGGCGCCGGTCATCTCCCCCCCGGTTACGGAGGAGGAGATGGGGAGGGCTATCGAGCGCGTCCGCACCACCGGGCGCAAAGCACTTGGCCCTGACGGGGTCCCGGGTCGGGTGCTAGCCATAGCTTTGGGTCATCTTGGGGGGTGGCTTCGGGAGCTGTTTGACCACTGCCTTGCGGTCGGGCAGTTCCCGAAACCCTGGAAGACGGGGCGGCTCTGCCTAATAGGGAAGGAAGGCCGCCCTCCGGACTGTGCGTCCGCGTACCGGCCCCTGGTGTTGCTGGACGACACTGGGAAGCCGCTCGAGAGGATCGTTGCCTCCCGGGTCGTCCGGCATATTGAGGAAGTGGAGCCAAACTTGTTGGACATGCAGTTCGGCTTCCGGTCAGGGCGTTCCACGTTGGACGCCCTGACCCTCCTAAAACGGATTTCCACGGAGGCGACCTCTCAGGGTGAAAGAATATTGGCGGTGTCTTTGGACATCGCCAACGCCTTCAACAGTCTGCCGCATGGTGTCATACGGGAGGCGCTCCGATTTTTCGGAATACCCCTGTACCTGCGGCGGCTGTTGGAGGCGTACCTAGACGGGAGAGAGGTCGCCTTCGTGGATGGGAGGGCGCAGATGGTCCGACGCCACACGGCGTGTGGGGTGCCGCAGGGGTCGGCCTTGGGCCCACTCCTATGGAACATGGTCTACGACTGGGTGTTCCGCGGTGCGCTCCCTTCTGGAGCGCACCTTATTTGCTACGCGGATGACACCCTAGTCGTAGCCCGAGGGGGGGAAATCAATAGCCTGTTGCGCCTGGCCACGGAAGCTGTCACTCTCGTGGTCGGGCGCATTAGAAGGCTGGGCCTCGAAGTGGCCCTCAATAAGACCGAGACCCTATTGTTTCATGGACCTTGGCGAGGGCCACCTCCAGGGGCCCATATCTATGTCGAAGGTATCCGTGTCAGGGCGGGGACCCTGATGAAGTATCTGGGCCTCACCCTGGACGGACGCTGGCAGTTTGAGCCCCATTTTAAGGGGCTCAGACTACGCATAGTCAAGGCGGCAGCGGCGCTCGGACGACTCCTCCCCAATACGGGGGCGCCGGGTGCCATTTGCCGCCGTCTCTATATGGGGTCATCAGGTCCATGGCCACCTACGGTGCACCGTTGTGGGTCGACGCCCTCAATGCCACCAACATCCGTGCGCTGAGAGCTGCGCAGCGTACCGTGGCGTTGAGGGTGATACGAGGGTACCGAACGGTGTCCTCAGCGGCGGCCATGGTGCTGGCCGGCTCCCTTCCCTGGGAGCTAGAGGCGGAGGTGCTTGCCGCCGTATATACGGCGGCTAAGAAACGGTTAGGGGAGCCCCTAGCTCCCAGAGAAATAGAGGAACGGAGGAGAGCAAAGAGGGAAGAGATGGTGGAGAGATGGAGGCGGGACCTGGCGGACGCACGTTACGGTCGATACACGATCGACGCCGTCCGCCCGGTCCTGCCGGAATGGTACCAGAGGGGATGGGGCTCCCTGACGTTCCGTCTGGTGCAGGTGCTGACCGGGCATGGATGCTTTGGTTGGTATCTGCACCGGATAGCACGCAAGGAGCCGACCGCCGTATGCCATTAGTGCGGCGTTGACCCGGACACCGCACAGCACACTCTGCGTGTGCTCGAAGTGTGCTGCGTGGAAGGAGCAGCGACGCACGTTGGTTGCGGCGGTAGGACAGGATCTCTCGCTGGCGAGCGTGGTTACGGCCATGCTCGGCAGCGAGGATGTGTGAAATGCTATGGCCTCCTTTTGCGAGGAAGTCGTCTCGCAAAAGGAGGCGGCGGAGAGGGTCCGTGAGCAGGATCCTCAAAGTGGCCGTCTCCGCCAATGGAGGACAGGTAGGAGGAGGCGGCAGTTTGACCACCTCCTCCCATCGTAACCGGACCAGGGAAGATGGGTCGGGGGCCCATCTATCCATTGCATAGGTACGGCGGACGAGGGAGACGGCCGGTGTGTACCCGGCTGTCTCCATACAAGACGAGGCCCGGCGGCAGCGCTTTTGCTGCTGGGCCTACCGCTGGGGCGGCACGATGAAGTCTATAGAGATCTCGTGCTGTCCCAACCATAGCGGAAGACGTACACCGTGGGGTTTTAGTCCATGCGAGTCGGACATAACCCACCCTCTCCCCCGTGAGGGAGGGTATCCATAAGGGATTTCCCCACGTTAAAAAAAAAAAAGATAGGTCGTGAATTGCATGTATCAGGCAACAGCCCAAGCCGAGGTGTGCCGTGCACCCTTGAGCTAGTTGCCAAAATAAAAATCGGCTGAGTGCCACAAGCGCTCGCCTTAGTAGTCCGGTGAAGCTGTTAAGACCTTGCTAGGTCAATAGCATAATCAGTTCGAAAAAAAAAAACTTTTAAAGGAGCAATTCTTGTATATTTTTGTATTTGTATATATTTAGGATCTCGGAAACGGTGTTATCTATTTCCGTGAAACTTAGCATGTAGGTAGTTTCGGGAATGATAAATCGATATAGCTAGATTTTATTTTATTATTATACTTATAAGAGAGATATCTTTTTTTAATATTTTTTTTATTTGAAAAGATGCTAATTTTGTGAGGAAAACCTAACAGTTCATTTAATTCTAAAAATGTTTTTAAGGAACCGAGCTAGGCTCGGTCACCCTGGTACTTTTTATAAAACGAATAATAAATATTTTTTTATGAAGATGGTAGAAGGTGGTGGTCGGCTCGTCCGGGGTAGTACCATCTTCTCATAGAAAACGGACGTGAAATAACAGTGCTTGCATTGTTGTGTTTCGTTCGGTCAGTGAGAGCGCTGGTAGGCCAGAGATATTAGTAAAAAGTAGAATGATGTATATAAAGTATTATTTATTAGAATGGAAATGTAGACACATTGAAAATTTCTTTATTTTAATACAGTATAATTAAGTAATAACTTCGTTTGACATACCTCGGCTAAATAAGCGAGTGTCTCAGCAGCAGTGGCACGGATATCTTCAGGCATTTCTTTGGTACATAATCGGGCCAGGCAGGGCAGGGCACCAAACACCACCCTTCGTAAAAAGATTCATAATGTAGATTTAATAATAATTATTAACATATATAATCATCATTGATAACCTTTAAAAGTTGAACTGTTACAATTATATTCACACAATATATTTGTTTTATTGAAATAATGATTTATAGTTACACTTAGAATTCTAAAAATGACGCTGTCGAGATTATTATAAACTTTTATATCTGGGAATAAAATTATACTGACAATAGTCACATATATTGGTTTAATGCCACAAAAATAAAAAAATAAAAATTTTAACCAATAGATTTTCTTTCATTTGAATGAAATATTTTTGTTTCTAGGATAACTCCTGCTTTAGGAATACAAAACTCTGTGCCATGAAGGACTTTACAAAAAATAGTGTATACTGACATAACAAAGTAAACCCCCATCTAAAACAGTTGTTTGTAGATCAGACTAATAACTGTCTTGTGTAATTTTCTATGTCAAAACACTTGATTTATGGCAGCAGCAAGACGGTCGCACCACGACACTATCTGCACAATCTGCGCAATTACTGCGCTATTCGTGCAGTAACAGCACTAGCCATGTAATCACTGAGCTATCCATGTAATCACTGCGCTATCCATTTAGTCATTGAGCAATGCATACAATCACTGAGCTATCCATACAGGCAATGAGCTAACCATGTAATTACTGAGCTATTCATACAATCACTGAGTTATCCATACAATCACTGAGCTTTCCATAGAATCACTGAGCTATCCATATAATCACTGCGCTATCCATGTAATCACTGGGCAATCCATGTAATCACTAGGCAATCCATGTAATCACTACGTTATCCGTGTAACTGCTTTCACAATCGTACTGTAGCCGAGCAGAACATCCTTTAGCTATGTTATAGTGTATGATATGTACCTGTTATCGTCTGCGGTGAGCGCACCCGCTCTGTGTAAAAACGCAAGACACCGCGCTGCGCCCATCGCAACCGGTAACGGCTTGTCCCTTGACACTAGATTCGATAATAATTCTGGTATCGTCTTATCTCCATGCCTGAAATAAAAACTCAATTTCAGACACTGCCATATTCACAATTTTTGGATAATTATTTAAATTCAAATGTACAATTGATTTATTCGGAGCAGAAATAGTGTCCGCTTTTACCAAAAAAGATGTAAACATTATTTTGATTTGCAGTACACTCAGATATTACTAGTTAAAAATGTATTGATATTACTCAGAATAATATTTAAGAAAAAGCCATAATAAAAAGATGAGATATTGTCTTGCTATATATAGTTTATCCATGCAATTTAATGTTGTATTTGTTATTTATCATAGATGTACATGACATAACCATGTCTTATTGTTCTTTACACTTGTGACTGTTCGCTTGTCTTTTTTCACTGTAGAATCTACTAGCAGGTGTGAAATATCATTAGAATTTGTTCAAACCTTTGATCGTAGTTAATACACAAATTATGAAAATAATAATTTTCTTTTAATAATAAAATTTACTAGGTACATGAAAAATAATAACTTTTACCTGTTCGAATGAAACCAAATTAAAATGAAATAATTGATATATTTTAGTTCAGTGAGTGTATTTAATTAAGTCATTTTTGAACAGTATATTCTAAGTTTAGGTTTGCACAACGTAAACTAACTTGGTATTGAGTGCAATCTGCGCCGCGTGAGGGTTCTCGAAACACATCGCGGCTAGCAAATCAAGTGCTGGGAGAGTGCGGGAAGCGACCGCCGCTGCACGACCGGTGGGCACGAGCAGCGCTGCAGCAGCTGCGAACCCGCCCGCCATAACCATCGGCTGCTGCTGCGCCGCGCTACAGCACCATATAGACAGCACGCGCATAACGCACGCGCGCGCCGTCTCCGAACCCTCCCGAGCGATCTCTACACGACAAACCCACTTTGTGGATATACCAAACGCTCTTACAAACTCGCACATGTTAAACATAATCAACTGATATTTTAAAAATTAATACTAAACTAACAATTAACAATTATATTAACTAACTAGCCTCAGCCCGCGACTTCGTCCGCATCGAATATTTTTGGGGTAACTAACACGCAGCGGAAGCTCTCAAGAGGAAAAAAAACGATTTTGAAACATTTTTTATTGGTGCTCCGATCCTATTAGTCTTAGCGTGATGATATATAACCTATAACCTTGTTCGGTAAACGAGGTATATAGCACTGAAAAAAATTTTCAAATCTTAACAGAAATTCCTCAGATTACCCTTTACAACTTCACAAGCTCACAAATAAATCTTTACCTCTTTATAATATTAGTATAGATTAGACTGGTAGGTAGTAGAGCCACGCTAAAGCTCTTACTGGTTTCAGTATGAATAGGTTGGCTCGCCCGAGGTAGTACCACTCTTTCACAGAAAACCGACGTAAAGTAACAGTGGTTGCATTATTGCATTTTGTTCGGTCAGTGAGAGCGCCGGAGGACCACCTCTCTTTCTCTTTTCCTCCCCTTCCCCCTCTCCCCCCAAACACAGACTGGTAACGCGCTCGCGACTCTCCTGGTGTTGCTAGTGTCTATGGAAAGCGGTAATCACTTAACATCTGGTCTCCCGCCTCTTCGTTTGACTCCTATGATATAAAAAAAAATACAATACATTATTACAAAGGTACATTTAACAAATTATTGAGATATCCCTATTCTGTTGTTCATTATCAGTTATAATTATCGGCAATTATAATGACGGCTTCAATTTAACACCATAAGGTAACATGTGATCAAAAAACATTATTATTCAAAAACAATTAATAGAAATGAAAGAGAGAGCACTTCACGGTTGTACACACAACAAGTTAAGTAACAAGTAATTAATGATTATTAAGTTATATACCCATCAGCAAAAGAAAAAATAATAATTTAAAAACTATTCTTAAATGACAGAACAACTTATCTTTAATATATTATAGCAACTATTATCATCAAGCAGGATGTTGGAGTTGGGCAAAACGCCGCCTCCGCCTGCCGGTCCTCCGTTGGCGAAGACGGCCACTGAGGGGGTCCGCCTCGCGAGCCCTCTCCGCCGCCTCGTTTTGCGAGATGACTTCCTCGCAAAAGGAGGCCACAACTCGCCACGCCTGCTCGCTGCTGAGCATGGATGAAACCACGCCCGGCAGCGACAAATCCTCCCCACCACCGCCGCCAGAGTGCTGCGCTCCACCTCCCACGCAACACACTCAGAGAGAGTGTGCTGCGCGGTATCCTCCTCAACGCCGCACTCATGGCAGGCGGTGGTCGGCTCCCTACGAGCGATCCGGTGCAGGTACAACCCGAAACAGCCGTGTCCGGTGAGTATCTGCACCATTCTGATCGTCAGGGAGCCCCACTCCCTCCCAAGCCACTCTCGCAGGACCGGGCGGACGGCATCGACGATGTACGTTCCGTAGCGTGCGTCCGCCAGGTCCTGCATCCACCTCTGGACTGCCACCTTCCGCAACTCCCGTCTCTTGCACTCTATCTCTCTGGGAGCCGGAGGCTCCCCACTACGTTTCCTCGTCGCCGTGAATTCGTACACAGCGACGAGAACTCCTGCCTCCAGCTCCCAGGGAAGGACGAGCGCACTGCGCAGCGCGTGCACGTTGGCAGCACCGAGGGCGTCCACCCAGATCGGTGCCCCGTAGGCGGCCATCGCCCGCACAACTCCCATAAAGAGTCGTCAGCACCCGGCACCCGGCCCCCCAATATTGGAGAACAACCGGCCGAGTGCCGACGCCGCCCCCGCGATTCGCGGCCCGAGTCCCACAAAGTGTAAGTATTTTTATTATTCCTTAGTCTTTTATATTTTCATTTTAATAAATAAGAAAAATAATGAAAAAGAAATCAATTAGGAAATCTTAAACTAGTGATAGCAATTAAATATTATATTATGGGATCCTATTAATTTGATGCCTCAAAGATTTCTATTTTTTTTTTTGCAATGCATATTTAAGAGAAATGACGTCATATTTGACAGTCATCTATTTGGCTTTGTTGCGTAGTGGGTATAAATCGAGTGTGATCAAACAATGTCAACTACATTTATTTTGAGTGAAGCGCTCAACTATCTTAGTTGCAACATAGGCTAGTCCTATAAATATAGTGATAACAGATTTATTACTCACGAGTCATTTTGGTCAGTAGTCGTACATCGTTCGAGAGTACCGATACAGGCGCCGGTGGATGCAGAAATATATTTCTTAATGCACATGCCACAGCTTCAGTCATCTTTGAATTAATCGGCACAACTTTAAGTAACTCCACTAACTCTGCCGCTACACCTTGTTGCACTAATGCTGCTACATTATCTGGTGTGCCCTTAGCTAACGAACCTGCAAAAAAAGTATTTTTAGACGTCAGTAACTTCTTTGAAATAAATTAAACCAAATTGCAATACACACTGGACGCTATTCAAGCAGTGACTTTGTTACTTTCAAAAGATTGTATTCTTATTTATCTTCAAAAGAGACCATTTGCAAATAGATCCAAGAGTAATTTATACAGGGTTAATAAGATTGCGTAATAATATTTACACAGAGCAACAACAGGTCCATAAAAATAAAAGATTGCTTAAAATATAAGTTGCAGTTCATAATCTTGACAAATTGAAAAAGAAAAAATGTAAACGTAGGTGACATTCATGAAAAATAATTTATGAAATCATAAAGTTGTGTGAAATAAAAAAAAATGATTTATCACATTAACATAAACTGTCTTTTCTTAAATGGAGGTAGTTGCTATTAAATTTTATTCTTGATTTTATTATAACTATATTTAGTACTAGCTGACCCGTGCTACTTCGTTTGCACCAAATTGGTTATCACGCGAAAAAATTGTTTTTTTTTTTATCGTAGCACGGCAAAATGCCTGCACTATGCCTGATGGTAAGCACAGTACAATCTAAAAACAATAGCGACCACCGAGTGACACACTATCCATCGCCGGTCGCCACTATCATGCCGGCCTACAGAAAGCTGGATATGCACAGGCTGATCCCGAAACGCGACGCGCAGAAGCGAGTCACTACTACGGATTTTTTCGCCATGTACATGGTGGTTGTGACCCAGTCAGGCTGTAAAGCCCTACGACCCCGCAAATAAAACTGATACCCGATTGCAGCCACAACTACCGTTTCCAATTGTGCCAAATCCACGGATTCACTCAAACATATACCCAGATTACATGTTTTTTTTTTTTTTAATAAGTCTAGTACCCGTTCGTAGCGTCATCTACCAGAATCAATTAAAATAAAAACTAACCTACATAAAACTGAATAAACATCTCTACCACTTACTTTATCATAACTATCTTCAACTTGTATTAAAACCTTTTTATACTCCATTGTATTAAAGAAAAATATATGAACACCGTATCGAAGCGTCAAACATCGCGCCGAAAGCGTCAAATGTCACTTGCTTGAAACTATTGTCTAAGAGTTATAAACTGTTTCGAAAACGTATTTGAAATATATTTTTATAAATAAACTCTGTACCTATCACCTTCAAACCAAGCCAGTTTTATACATCAGGTTCAATCCCTCGATAGGGATCCCTTGAGAGCGTTGCTTGCGCGATACGGTGACACACAAATATGCATCACTGCTACAACACTACACGATCACCCCCACACACGTGCACGCCTACACGCTTACACATGAAATTGGAAAGGTTTACTTTTTTTCCCTTATCGAACTGAAAAACTCTCAATTTTCCGATAATAAATATATGGAGGAGTTGATGAGGCGTGTATGCTTGGTACACATATACGTTTCAGCAACTCATACATATAAGAATCGTTAGCTAGGTTAGTTAAGATAGGTCGCGATTTTGCATGCAACAGCCAAGCCGAGGTGTGCCGTGCACCCTTGAGCTGATTGCCAAAATAAAATCGGCTAAGTGCCTTAAGCGCTCGCCTTAGTAGTCCGGTAACTTATATACGTAGATAAGTTATTGAAACATACATGTGTACCAAGCATGCGTGCCTCAACAACTCCTATATGTATTTTGTGTAGGAAAAAATCCTCTAAACTATATAGGATAGGATAGGATAACGAAAAATAAGGGTAGAACTCTTGTGTCAATGTATCGCGTGAGCAGCGTACTCAAGGGCTCCACGCCGAGGGAACAGATCTAGGCTTGAGCCGTTGCCGAGGAGGGCCTAATTTGGTGTGCGGGAGCGAAATTTACTCCCAGACCACGGCGGCGTGATCTGCGGTTATGCGGGCGTGGGCGAGACACGCTCTGTTTGAAGACACAGGCTGGTATTGATCGTTCGCTGACGTGATTGAATCAGGAGGGTCGGTAAAAATGTGTCGCGGTCGTCTTCTATACTGCGCAGCGTTGGGTACGGGTTCATCGTTCGCGGCGGATACCACTAACGGGCTGGGATGATTCGCGGCTTTTTCGAAATAACTACGTGTGAGTGATTTTATATACGCCCAGACAGAAGGCATCTCCAGGTCCTGTGGAGATCCTTATTCCGGACGTACCATGGGGCACCGGTGAATTTACGTAGGGCTCGGTTCTGGAGAACCTGCAACTTTTGAATACGATTTTGCGCATGTGCAAAGACCGAACAACTGTACGTCATAATCGGACGGATGCAAGTTTTATATAAAGTGAGTTTATGTCGGGGGGACATTTTACTCTTATGACAAAGCAAATGATGGAAACGACCCAAGACCATACGGCTTTGTTTCGCACTCTTTCTGTGTGTGAATCGAAATTTAAGTGTTTATCTAAAGTGACACCGAGATATTTCACCTCGCCGGCCCAAGGTATTTCGGTTTTGTATAGCCTGATGGTCGACGACGCATATATTTGAGATGGCATCAATCCCAAGTCTTACGTTTACGTTTATTGTTGTATATGGTGGTCAATAATGTTTAAGAAGTTTGTTCTTTGCTATGAAAAAAAAAATTGGTTTGAAATTTATTATTGGAACAAAGTTCCTTACGGCAGGCTTGGAGGAGATAGGGATTCTGCTGCGCGACCGAACTAAAAAAAATGTAGTAGTAAAACCGTAACGAGAAGTGCGTGGAATAAAACAGTTAAATGAGACGTGCGCAGGCGCGACAGTCGTATACACAAGCGAGTAGTGTATAATACCTTTCTCTTTTTCCTTTTTTGTAATGATTTCTATTTCTATGTAATTTTATGTTGTCAAACAAAAATAAAGAGACATATTTTGTTATTTTAATTGATAATTTGAATTACGATTACATAAAATTGAGCACGATTTTTTTT
>JACEII010000001.1:10656174-10716394 GCA_014332785.1 Antheraea mylitta
TAGACAGTAATTTTTATTTGTCTCTTGTTCTTCTTTTTCTTGTTTTGGCTCCGCAGAAGCACTTGCCAGTGTCAATGTTTTCTTTCAATGAACGTTATAGTACAATAATATTACAGGCGTCGTGGGATCATTTCAATAGTCCAACAAGATGGTGGATCCCTAGTTAGACCTTCCAGAGAGTTTTGTGGCATCTTAGAATTTCATGCTCCGTGTATTATTTTCCATTCACTTCACTTATGCTCAATAAACTAACTATATTACGTAAAACACCACCAAATATACACAATATAGAGTCAAATAACACAAGATTATGAATAAAATATATATATATATATATATTTTTCGAAATGACTACGCTATTGACTCAGCAAGGTCTTAACAGCTTCGCCGGACTACTAAGGCAAGCGCTTAAGGCACTCAGCTGATTTTACCTTGGCAACCAACTCAAGGGTGCACGGCACACCCCGGCTTGGCTGTTGCCTGTTGCATGCAAAATCCCGACCTATCTTAGCTAACCTAGCTAATTATTCATATATGTATGAGTTGTTGAAACGTATATGTGTACCAAGCATGCACGTCTCAACAACTGCTCCATATATTTATTATCGGAAAATTGAGAGTTTTTCAGTTCGATAAGGGAAAAAAAATAAACCTTCATGTGTAAGCGTGTAGGCGTGCACGTGTGTGGGGGTGATCGTGTAGTGTTGTAGCGGTGATGTATACTTGTGTGTCACCGTATCGCGCAAGCAACGCACTCAAGGGCTCCCTACCGAGGGATCGAACCTAGGCTTGAGCCGCTGCCGTGGGAGGCCTATTCGGATGTGCGGGAGCGAAATTAGCCCCCAGAACACGGCGGCGTGATCTGTGGTTACGCGGGCGTGGGCGTGAACACCCTCTGTTTCGATGGACAGGCTGGTACCGATCGTTCGTTGACGTGATTGAATCAGGAGGGTCGGTAAAAATGTGTCGCGGACGTCTTTTATAACGCGCAGCGTTAGGTACGGATTCATAGTTCGCGGCGGTTACCACTAACGTTGCAACATGTTTTTATTTTAAAACGCCAATGTTCTCGACATCAATGTTTATAAACGATAAATTGAGGCATTTTCAATGTTTTAGAAAAAGATTACACAAAGATAAAGACGATAGGAAAGTACTTTCCTTTACTATACTTTCTTGGTTAATCGGTGCCGTAGTTCCTAAAATCAATCGCTTACTGAGTAACAACTTGGTTACATTAAGCAAATATATTGTCGTAATTTTATGAAACTCAGGAAGTACAGCTTCAACGTCATTCTAGGTTTCTTAATTATTATTAATATCTAAAACATTTGTTTTATTATAATTAAAAGCCACAATATGCACATGAAGAAGCCATTTATTTTAAACTTGACATGAGAATGACATTAATGACAATCAGTACCATAGACATTATATCATAAAATAGTTTAACATAGAACAACATCTGCCTGTGTAAGAGTCAGAAGAGTCGTAATAAGCATCTATAATTTTAGTACTGCTTTTGTTTAACTGTTGTATTTTCTTTCATTCACACTTTTAGATGGTTAACTAGGTATACAACAGTCTAACTGAGGATGACCGTCGATGAATATCAAACAATTGGCAGTAAAGTACAAACTAAAAGGATGTACACGTATCACAAATTTAAAAAAAAAATTAGGTAGCAAAGACAAGAGAAAAAAACCATGTTTATATAAAGTCATGTATCAACAATTTTAGGGGTTTCAAAATCGATGTCAAAACATCGATGTTTATGAACGATACATTGTTCACGTTTTGCATACTGATTATGGACCAAGGAATTCATCCATGTATTTATACTGTTCAGCCAATATTAATAATTATATGTGTCATCGGACTACGTTAATACTGTATAAGTCTGTATATATTTAATCTTTATCATCTGTCTCTAACGCACTTGGTCATAGGGTTAATTAATAATACTTAAATCTCATATTGAAAAAGTATATTTTTTGAATTTTGACATTACGATTATTGATACAGAAAACTGTAAAATGTGAATTTTATATGGCAATTTATTTCTGGCATTCAATCTCCGCTAGAAGTAACATTATTTAATAACATTAATGCATAGGCATTCGATTCGCTGATAGCAACACCACTTGCTCGCTTTATTCGCTCTATTCATGCATTTTAATCTATCGCACAACCAAGATCACTAATGGGCGCGTTCAATTAGACGTTCACAACGTTCACAACACCCTTTTCGCCGTTCCACTAGACAACCGCGAGCGTTGCGGTCGTGCCAAAACGTCATTGATGTTTTTTTTTTCGAAATGACTACGCTATTGACCCAGCAAGGTCTTAACAGCTTCACCGGACTACTAAGGCGAGCGTTTAAGGCACTCAGCCGGTTTTATTTTGGCAACCAGCTCAAGGGTGCACGGCACACCTCGGCTTGGCTGTTGCCTGTTGCATGCAAAATCGCGACCTATCTTAGCTAACTATTCATATATGTATGAGTTGTTGAACCGTATATGTGTACCAAGCATACACACCTCAACAACTCCTCCATATATTTATTATCGGAAAATTGAGAGAGTTTCAATTCGACAAGGGAAAAAAAAAGTAAACCCTTCCACTTTCATGTGTAAGCGTGTAGGCGTGCACGTGTGTGGGGGTGATCGTGTAGTGTTGTAGCGGTGATGTATATTTGTGTGTCACCGTATCGCGCAAGAAACGCACTCAAGGGCTCCCTACCGAGGGATCGGACCTAGGCTTGAGCCGCTGCCGTGGGAGGCCTAATCGGGTGTGCGGGAGCGAAATTAACCCCCAGACCACGGCGGCGTGATCTGTGGTTACGCGGGCGTGGGCGTGAACACGCTCTGTTTCGAGGGACAGGCTGGTACTGATCGTTCGCTGACGTGATTGAATCAGGAGGGTCGGTAAAAATGTGTCGCGGACGTCTTTTATAACGCGCAGCGTTAGGTACGGGTTCATAGTTTGCGGCGGATACCACTAACGGACTGGATTGCCATTGATGACGTCATACCATACGCTCATGCGAAGCTCACGACGCCCCATAGCTAGAGGTGGGTCGACGTGAGCGTTGACAAAATTGGCGGGATTCTCAATAAAAATGGCGACCGTAAAAATGTCATTATTTGATACGGTAAATGATATTTATATTAAAAACAATTTGTACTGAAATACATAAATGAAATATGTTAATTAAGTTTTGATAATTTTACTTCTATTGAAAAATTCTGTGAATTCTAAAATTCAATGCAGAAATTAATTTATAATCATTTCATGGTAATTTAATATTTCTCATTTAACCAAAAAGGTCATTGTTATGTATTTATGATAATTAAAATAAAAAATGGAATTATACGTTGCTTCTTTAATATCTTAAATGAATTTAATAATTATTAAAATTTACTATTAAGACTTACAAAGTGTAACTTAACCTTTCAAAGCTTTTGCTTTATTTTTTCTAGATCGCCATTGGTATTGTTAATCTGAACGCTCAAAACGCCCATAAATGCGTTACACTAGCTCTTACGATCGTAACACTCAAGAGCTAGTGGAACGGAAAAACTCGCGGTCGTGAGCGTTGTGAGCTTCTACTGGAATGCAATCAAAATTATGATAATTAATTACGTAGCCTGATTAAACTTGTCATTATTAATACTGCTCTGATCAATCATTTACTCTATGACGTAGTGCTCATCAATCTTTCTGGCCACTTTGAAATAGTCCCAGCCTGCGTGTAATCTAGTTAAGACTTTCAAATAAAACAAAGAAAAAATACGTGTGGCACTCGGGGACTGCCGCGGTAAAGCTATTGCATAGCATTTTTTATTAACTTATGCAATTATAACTATTTATTTATTTTATTTAAGCAGTATTTTTTTTCCTTTGTTTTTTTTTCTTTGATATTAATTCATGTTACACTTTTTAGGCGTGGTGACCGATAAGAAAACATTTTTTTTCTTTTATAAAATAAATGAGAAGTTAATATTGTTCAAAATACTTTTATTATCTTACAATACATGTAGGTTATTCAGGAAAACACTTTGTACACAAATTATACGAGTACAGATATTCACTGTTGTACATAGATGATAAATACCTATACACCAGTATACTTTCTCACACACGGCTGATTCCGTATTCGTCCGATTTCGGAGCAGCTCGTCTCGATCCGTGCGAGCTTTGTACAGTCGTACCATATATGCGTTAAGCGAACGCTCGCCCGAGCTACATGGTAGGCAGAGTGGGGGCGTTAGGTTTTTTCGTTACGGAATTTTTGGATTCGGTCTTCACGCTCAAGGCCCGCGATAGAAGCTATGCAGTAGCTTAAAAATTATAGAGTTGTAACATATATACGTTAAGCGAACGCTCGGCCGAGCTACATGTTAGGCAGAGTGGGGGGTGTTAGGTTTTTTCGTTACGGAATTTTTGGATTCGGTCTCCACGCTCAAGGCCCGCGATAGAAGCTATGCAATAGCTTAAAAATTATAGAAATTTAAAATTAGCTTCTTTTTTAAGTTGTCTCGATGTCACAATATAACACCTATCTATACCTCTATTTGTGTTCTGGGTAACTATATGAAAGAGGACAAAACTTTGATGAGTATTGTACAAATAAGAGTTTAGAGTTTTTACTAGCAACACTAGCAATTTTAGTTGTGACTGATTTCGTTTTCCACATAGTAGTTACGAAAACAAGTTTAGTTTTATACACTTATTCAAGAGTTTGGTAACATTCTGAAGCAGAAAGTGGATTTTTTTACAGATAAGAAATGAGTTATTTATAATTAGAACTTGAAAGAACACGTTATATTCAGGATGACAGATTCAGGAGTAGACACGAGTAATGAAAGCAGCGATAATCCACTGTTTGATCACTCTCAGTGTGTGATAGAATTTAATCCGCCCGCTATACCAATAAGTCAATCTGGTCAACCTATGCCGCTTGATTTTTTAGAAGAACCTCATGATCACGTCGGCAAGGTCAAATGTTCCACAAAGACAAGACATTGTCGTTTGAAATACAGGTATGGTCGTATAATATGCGCGTCTAGGAATCAGAGACTACGTTTTGCCGCATCAACAAATAACACTGAACTAGTAGAAAAGCTTTTAGAGTCTGGTGCTGACCCAAATTCCTCTGATGAACATAAAAGGAGCCCGTTGCATCTGGCTGCTTGTCGAGGTTATGTTAACGTTGTACGAACTCTTATAAGACATGGTGCCAATCCTAATATAAAAGATACACTTGGTAATACTCCACTTCACCTGGCAGCCTGTATTAATCATATACCAGTAGTTATTGAACTACTGGATGCTGGTACAGATGTTAGCTCTCACGACAAAAAAGGTAGAAATCCCATACAACTGGCACAGAGTAAATTGAAACTGATTCAGATGAGACCAAGTGGAGCAGGACACTTTGAAGAGACTAGACAGTTAATTGGCGAAATTTGTATGGTTGTTGAGATGATGTTAAAATATATGAAGATCCAAAAAGCTGATGCCGGGGAACTAGAATCTTTACGACAGAGGCTTGAACAAGTTAGCACTCGTGAGCAGGTAGACTCAGAAGTACAAAACCTACTTGATAGTCTAGATTCATTAAAACTAAAGTAAATTAATAAGTAATGTCAAATTACAAAGACTGTTTTATAAATGCTGCCTAAATTGAGAGCTCACAATTTTACTGAAAATAGTATGTAAGGATTGTTAAAATGTAATTATTTGCATAAGTTAAATGATTTGGTGTTCAGATGATCTTTATTATTTTTTAAATAATAGATGAGATTGTTTATTCATAATAAATTTTGTATGGTTTTAATTTTTTTATGTCTAAATCACAATTTCTATTTCAAGTAATCCCTTTAATATTTTCCATATTTAAAAATAAAACGAAACATTATACCTAATATCCATTTATTAATAACATTTCTTTTAAATATTATTTGAAATACATTTTACTTACAATATGTCTACTATGATTGAAATTGAAATATAGCTAAAATCTCTTTCCTATTCCCGTTACATATTTAAATATACACCTGTATATATATATACATAATTTAATTTGCACTAATAAGTGTAAAAAAAAACATAAGTCTGGAATGTATACCACAGAAACATCTCATGTATTGAATAAATAACTTTAACCAACTTTATTCAGTTTTATGTATACTTACAAAAAAAAAATGATATAAAAAAATGCCCTTGTGCCTTTCCCTTAATATTGTAAGATTGTTACACCATAAATGGTAGTACAACTAAAACAATAATATGATTGAAAAATATATTTATAAAATTTAATAAATAACAACAAAAAAAGTAATAAATACAACTGAAGTATATTTATTAAATTTAATTAAATAATTTTGACATAGCTCAGCTTTTCTGAACAGATGTAAGTTTTTTAACATTTTGTACATATAATATGATATTATGAAATTGAATGTTTTACAAATATGATTATCACAACTCGGCAAAATGAATTCTGGACAATTTACATTAATAGGTATTACCAGTTCAATATTATGGCAGAATAATTATTATCACAGAAATTTAATAAAATTATATTACTTAATACTGCTAAATTAATTAAGTTTTTGAACAACCCATCCCACTTAAATTTTATACCTATTGTAGGCTTACAATAAAAATAAATCGATACAGCCTATAGGCAAGTATATGTTATAACAGTACAATCAAAATAGTAATTGTACTGTTAAATAAAAAAAAATTGATACACAAATTGCATAAAACCCTTACTACCCATTAAATATTTAGTTCTATTGGCAAGGCTGAAGGCAAATATGATAATTATCATACTGTGTAAATAAAAAAAAAACAAATTGAAGACTCAATAATGCAATATGAATAACAATCATTTAATTGCTTTAAGCTATTTATAGCTACTCTGTAGTATCACCTTTAGATTTAGTAAATAAAAAAAATAGGAAACATTTAAAATAATCCCTATTATTTATTTATGGAACATCAATTGAATGTTTAGAGTGCAGAATTTTTGGCACTAATAATTATATGCTACAACTTGACTAGTTGCAAATATAAATATTACCGTTTCTTATAAAATTAATTATCACATCCATATTTGAACCAATTTCAAATAAAATATTTTATTTAATCTCACAACATTCATGGAATGTTTTTTCTACAACTTTAGTATTGATTATTTTTAGCAATTCTGGCCACAACCAAATATTACAATTGTAATGTAGAATTATATTTATAGGTTTCTATTCCTTATTACACTGATATCGGCTCGGTTTTATGCTAAAAATAAATCAGTCATTATGAAGTTTTCAATCACAATTTTTTTCTTGTGTTATATCAAATCTGGCACCAGAAGGTTAACTATATTAGGAAATATCTCAGCCTGTATAGGCCCATATTCTACTAATTCTCCATCTACTGTAAGATTTCCATTAGTACCTTCTGGAACTATTCTGAATGCACTAACAGGAACCATTTTAACATATTCATTATTGTGGTCTGCATGTGTACCATTGCTTATACCGAGCATAACTGATAGCAACTGGGATCTGGTAATACCAGCTTTTATAATAAGCATCCACATGATCCCATCAGAGAGCTGCGAACGAGGAGCGAATAGGAAATCTTCTCCGATATACGACTGATATGAAACATGAACCATGATAAATTCACCTTCTTCATGAACCCAATGCGATGGTAATTGTGATACAAGTGAGGGTAGATGCGATGCTGGACCGTGCATACAAGCGTGGACTGGGGATCGCATATTTTCCGATCCACCACTTGTTACACTGTGATATTCAGAACCACGCGTGCTGTAATACGCACTCCTTCGTGAATTCACTGAATACCATGAATCGACCCTTTTATGTTGTTTTCCATTCACCACGCTAGTAAATACTTCAGAATTTTCGTCGCAGTCGATAAACGCTTCCGCCTCTGGGGAGTCGAGCGCTCCATCCTGGCTAATGCTGTGACTGAGGGTGACCGGCTGTTTCGGTTTAGGAAGATTACTTACATCCTTTATTTTAGAGTAACTCACTACACCTTTGTACCTCCTCAAACCGAGTATTCTGGCAACAGCCCATACTGCGAATCGTTGACCGCCGATTGCTCGTAATCTTTCACTTTCAATATCGATATCGGAGAGTAGGCCCCAACCGACTGATAAGAAGGAAAACATTATCTGCGATCAAGTAGATAACGCACGATTAGTTATATCAATATTATAAAGCATTTATAAATTTGTAAATATGAATCAAATCATTTAGTATAACGATAGTGTAAAAACCTCGATAAGTCGAATCTGTATAATTTGAAAATTTCTCCATTATGAAAAAGATCCTTCATTCCCATCACTTTAAGATGCAATACTCAAATTACTCCAAATTCCTTCGACAAGGCAAAATAATATGTATTAATTTACAAGGTGTTTCAATAAAAAAAATCTATAAGTTGAATATATCATCAATATTTGATTTCTGTTAGATCTACAGATACATTATTTTAAATTAAAGTGTACAGTTCGAAGTAAAATAACTAAAGTGCCGGACTCTGAGAATATAAATAGAAGTTAATATTTACTTATTATTAACAAGAATTTTTATATATTTAATTTCTGTAACTCAAAATTAGGTGAGATAGTATACACCACCTTGGTAATTAGTATATTTACTGAAAAATATTCTAAAACCAAGCTCTTTATAAGACCACATTTTCTGTAACTCGAATTTTAACAATTGTATGTTTACGTTCGACTTATCGAGGTTTGACTATAATATATGGTATATACAATTTACTAGCCTGGCTAGTTACTATCCTCAAGTTGAAAATCTATTGCCAAGTACTTGCTGGTCTATTCCAGCAATTGCACTTGAAAGTCAGGTCCCTCTCTAGGTTTAGCGTGATTACCATCTTTTTTTTTTTCAAACTGACTACGCTATTGACCTAGCATGGTCTTAACAGCTTCACCGGACTATGTTTACCATCTTTTTTTAGACCAAATTGTCGTTTAATATCAGAGTACCTGGACAACCGAGCCTAGCTCGGTTCTTTAAAAACATTTTTAAATTAAAATAAACTGCTAGGTTTGCCTCACAAAATTAGCATTCTTTATCAAAAAAAGATATCTCTTTTGCTGTCACTCGGGTTCGAACTGGGGTTAGACGGACTTTCGAAGCAGCCGATTTCCATCTGAGCTATTTTTGTTTTAACAGCGACGGCGAAATTAACGTTTATATTCTAGCTATATTTTTTCATTGCCTGAAAATTCAGATAAAAAGATTTCTATGAATGAAATCTAGCTGGATCGATTTATCGTCCCCGAAACCACCTACACACTAAGTTTCATGGAAATAGATGACGCCGTTTCAGAGATCCTGAATATATAAAATATACAAGAATTGCTCGTCTAAAGGTAAAAGACATATATATTATATGAGCTTGCCCTCAAACTGTAAACATTAGATTTTTGTGTATCATTTTATACAAGCGGATGAGATCGTAGTGCAAATAATAACTCTTGTTAATTTTCTATTTTTATACAGTAAACAAGGTGTAAGCGTAACATTAATACAGAACAAAAGATGTTACGCTAATAGAACGTGCCCGCAAATCGAGCACGCAGCAGTTGTTTTGACGGATCTACTCAATTACGTTATCATCGCTAGTTGAATTCGACCTGTAGTTTAACTTCTTTATTTAGTTAGCATTATATACGGACGTGGCAAAATGGTCAAATCGATCAAAGTTTCAAAATTATTAAACTTTGTGCTTTATTGAACATGGACAATGTGACGACATTAACTGATGTAAAACAACGGCGAGTAATGAGAGATCTACAATACATCTGTGGTTCTTTGATAAAAAAAAAATCTAATAAAAAAGTCCCCTAGGATTTTTTCCTTCTTTATAGGTTTAGCGTTTGACCACAATTTCATCTGATGGTAACCTCTTGACTGTCGAAAACCATAAGGGTGTTTCATATCCGACACAAAATACATATAAGAGTTCTTGAAGTGTGTATGCTTGGTACACAGGTTTCAATAACTCATAAGTATTAATATGTAGCTTAGGTTAGCTCCGATAGGTCGCGAATTGCGTGTATCAGACCCGGCTTGGTTTGCATCTTTGAGAGTTAGTTGTTAAAATAAAATCGGCCGAGTGCCTTAAGCGCTCGCCTTAGTAGTTCGGTGAAGCTGTTAAAACTTTGCTAGGTGAATAGCGTAGTCAGTTCGAAAAAAAACATACATGGTTTAAGCTCCATACAAAAGAATGTAGATCTTAGTATACACGGGTCAAGAGATCGTTGGCAGCAAACGTTTAAAAAAATACCATATTTACTAAAAATTCGAAAAACTTGAACAACAAATTGTGTAATGTAAGATTATAATTTTTAAAAATTGGCTAGCTATTTAAAAACATGATCCGTCATATTAAGATACGGGTTTTAAAAAATCAGCCGTGTTGCCTAAACCTAACTAGTTCTCAAGTATAACTGTCAGAAAACGCCAACAAGTACATGGCGTCAGATTTTCAATATGAAGGAGGTACCGAGCCAGGTGTTAATTATATGAAAAATTAAATATCACGAAGAACCATTTCTAATTATTAATAACTCAAACTTTACCAGATTTGTTTTCGTCACCTTATTCGATATTTTCATGGTGAGTAAAGAACAAATAATTCAAAGTATTTTTGACCCACACTAATAGTCGCCATCTTTATTTAGTTTTTTAACTGACTACGCTGTTACCCTAGCAAGTCCTTGACAGCTTCACCGGGCTATGTCATCTCCTATCAAGCACTTTTATTCCTAATGATGTACTTTAATTTGGCTGAAATCTGATTTGATGTTAAAAAGCCGGAGCTCAGTTCTAAGAATTCGAACTTACATTCTTGTAATACTGGTGAAAACTGAAATAACTTTCGTATAAATAATGATAAAATAGAACTATTAATATATAGAATTCCGATAATAATAATATATAATTATTAATACAGAGATATTCGTTATTATGCATGTTATATATAAGAGTATAGTAACTTACTTTCGTTTTGGTTTCTATCCGAACGACATCCATCGGCGCTGATTTATTTTTAACCAATGCCATAGACAGACCAGTCAAATTTTGAGGAATGTATGGTTCGCTAAAACAAAAAAAATATTACATTTATATTACAATATATTTTATACAACTTTTAATAACGATTTAACACAACGCACAAAACACGGAACAATGCAGATTCAATCCATAATTAATTCTCGATGAATTGATATTAATAGATTTGTAAAGGTATTTATACTTGATTATAAACAACATTAAACATAACATGTAATATTATGTATATTATATAGAGTAGCACTTTGTCAATAGTTCTAGTGTGTAGCAACGGATTATCAACAGTTCTAGTGTTTAGCAGCGTACGTAACATAAATTAAAACACCATTACATTTAACCATTAATTTAATAGCACCGTATGGAAGAATTTGAAAAAGAGCAATATTTGCAAGAAATATATTCTCTGCAACAATGCGGTGTTATGAACATGTTATTAATACAACATTTATACACGAACGAGAAAATATTCCACGAAATCTAGAATAGACAAGGACACGAGGATATAAAACGCTTTATTGTAATTACGAAAAAAAAAAATTAACATACGTTTGTTTTACATTGTTTTGATGAAGCCAATTTTTGTTCTATTCATTTAGTTAAAACAATTTTAAATTGGTAGTATAAGTAAAGAAACTATTTAAAACTAGATAAATAGTTAACGTTTACATTTGCAAAAATGTGTTTAAAAGTCATCTTGCACTTCAAATAGTTTATGACTCTATCCTCATAGTTTCTCAACTCCGGGCATAACAAAATTTTGAAATAATAAGACCCGTTCACGAATCTTTCAGTATGAGTTCTTGGACGGACAGTTTGTTTACCTCTACATTAAATATAGAAATAATAGTAGCATAGTAAAAGAAAGTAATAAACACAATCAAACCGAGGATTCTTTTTTCGTGTGAATGGAACACTTAACACGTTTAACGTCATAGAAAAAATATGAAATTCTACTTTAAATCATTTTTCATATAATGGATGTATTTAGTAACGATATGCCCCCAAATTATTTTTTATAAAAATCTGATAAATTGTTCCAGACTTGTAACAAAAAAATCTATTCGTGATCACCGGTGCCTCCAATGGCGTTTAACGTGTTAATTTTATTTTAACTACGGCGAAGAAAACAAAGTCAAATCATCGTCGTATGTAAAAATATGATATATGTATGATGTTAGGTAACAGGCGGATATAAAAATAACTCTTGCAGTAAGAGGATCGCAACACTAAAAACGTTAAATCCTCGTAGAATAATCCTTGCTTATTACGCATAAAATGCAAAGATAAAGCGGTAAAACAATTAGTCGTGCACTCGAAAAGACAAACGCTACGCATAATCCTTGAGATTTATTATAATACGCTACTACTAGTTTACCTTTAATTAAATGATTCACAAAGACATTATTGTAACAACAGTCTATATATAAATAGGCGAAAACAAAAGTGTTCCGTACCGCTTTCTCTTGTGTTTTGTAAACCGATCTTTTTTTGAACTGACTACACTAATGACCTAGCATGGCCTTAACAGCTTCAACTGACTACGCAACCAATCTTCTCTTTATTCTTTGTTTCGTAACTATCAACCAACGAGTTCTTGTGTTTTCAATTAAAAAAACGGAAACAGTTTGTTTTTTCCATACCATCGATTTCGCTTTCTATTTTAAATCTAGTACTTCACGATCCTTACATTTTCTATACTGATCGACAAAAAATCTATACTATAGTAAAACAGTAATAAGGACAAATCTGTACATTATTTTTTTTTTTAATTATAACTGGAGTAAACATTGTTATCGATATAGAAACCAAAAATAATCCTTTTACAATTTTTGTCTGTCTGTCTGTCACTATCAACACGTATCACTCTGAAACATAGAGTAACTAACTTGCGAGTAGTTAATGTAATTTTAAAATTGTAAATAAGCGGTTTCATAATTCTATGCTCTGAAAGTACTGAACTAATTTTGACGAAACTTGACACAGTGATAATTAATATTACAAGATTACATCTCGGATATCTTTTGTTCCATGAAACGTAAGGGGTTCTTCAAGATAACAGAATAAAGTTTAGAATCTGAACACGTATTACTCTGAAAGTACTGACCCATTTTGACGAAACTTGACACAGTCATAACTAATATTACAAGGTTACATCTAGGACACCTTTTGTTCCATAAAACATTTCTAAACGGTTCTCCAGGATAGCGGACGAAAGACTAACATTAACCACATAAAATGTCGACAAAGTTGAAAAATATGTGTAAACGAAACTGTACCTTATATGTAACGAGTTTTAAGCTTATTATATAAAATATTTCTCAGATACCAACTTGGTATAAGTTTGAGTTCTTGGATAGTTTGGATTCACAATTGAAAACGGTAAATGTCCCTGCAATTGGATTTATTAAGATTTTTCGTGTTTAAAAATACAATTGAAACCGGTAATATTCGATTTGGTGCAGACGAAGTTGCACGGGTCAGCTAGTCTTCAATAATATTGAAACATAAACAAAACCACTATGGATTAATTTCGATCAAACGACCATTATTAGTATTATTAAAACAGTTACTTTAATTTTACTAGTTAATGAGTAAGATTTCTTAATAGTTATAACATTTTAGTAAATAAATAACTTTACAAAGCGTACGATGCAATTCATTGACCTTCCATAATAAACATGGCAACCCAGTTCCACTCTACGCGCTCTATCTTTATAACATTATTGGCCGGTATGAGTATTTATCTCACGTCAGCAGCTATTATTTGGTTGTTTCGTTGCCGTTTGCGAAAGAAACGCCTATCACGGGTTATGTCGTGGCCTAAGCTTAAGCCCCTTTGAAAGTATAAATTTTTACTATTACCAAATTTGTGGAGTTTAATAGCTGTAACTAAAGCCTTCAGGGCCAATGATATTATAACTAAAAATACATTACCCACATAATATTTGGATGAAACATATGTCACGATAACGCACTCATTCGTAAAGTAATACTGTAACGCCACAAAGTCTTAGTTAAAATATAGAAGTAAAATGGCATATTCTCAATGTCGGTGGTGAAAAAAAAGTCATATCTTGCATAGATATGGGCGAATTGACGGGGCGGAAGTCAGAAATAAGCTAACTATGCAAGGCGTTGTCGAAGCACTTATGACGTATCTATAATAGTATTGTTTAGAGCAAAAGAAACAAGATTTTCAAGAAAACAAGAACTGTAAATTAAAAAAAAACTGTTTTTTAAGACCTTGACCATTAACATGTATATGACATTGTATGAGATCGACAATTTACAAGATTTTTTACAAGATTCTTATCTTAGTAGTTACTGCCTGCGACTTTATTACGACTTTAATAATGACAATAATCTGTGTCATTCAGAGATAACAGCTTTCTATTACTGGAAGATTTTTTAAATCGGATGAATAAAATACCTTTTTACACTATTCCTCTTTTAACATGGAACTTTCAGTATGGAAGGATGTGTGTTACTATTAAGGAAAAATTACTGAATGGATTTAGATGAAGCTTTAAACTTACTCGATTAGGCCTCCCACGGCAGCGGCTCAAGCCTAGGTTCGATCCCTCTGTAAGGAGCCTTTGAGTGCGTTGCTTGCGCGATACGGTGACACACAAATATACATCACCGCTACAACACTACACGATCACCCCCACACACGTGCACGCTACACGCTTACAAATGAAAGTGGTAGGGTTTACTTTTTTTTTCCCTTATCGAACTGAAAAACTCAATTTTCCGATAATAAATATATGGAGGAGTTGTTGAGGCGTGTATGCTTGGTACACATATGCGTCTCAACAACTCAAACATATATGAATAGTTAGCTAGGTTAGCTAAGATAGGTCGCGAGTTTGCATGTAACAGGCAACAGCCAAGCCGAGGTGTACCGTGCTGCACCCTTGAGCAAGTTGACCAAATAAAATCGGCTGAGTGCCTTAAGCGCTCACCTTCGTAGTCCGGTGAAGCTTTCAAGACCTTGCTGGGTCAATAACTAATCAGTTCGAAAAACTAACACTTGTGAAATGTATTTTTTTTATTTAAATTGGTAAAAAATATCACAATACATGAAAAGTACGTTAAAATAACTTAGCCATCCGAGAGTATGTGTGTGTGCTGCGTAAAGCTTTAAAAATATATAAAGACTAGCGGGCCCGGTAAATGTAGTCCCAACCTGATAATAAAAAAAAAACTTGACAAATTATACACCTAAATTTTCCTCATGAATCACTCTCTACAAGTGAAAACCGCGTGAAAATCCGGTCAGTAGTTTTTTAAGTCTATCGCGAACAGACAGACGCGGCAGAGGACTTTGTTTTATACTATGTAATGATGGTCATCTTATATATTAATACGTGAAGCCAAAACTTTGTACCCCTTTTTAAGCGAATTGCGTGAACGAATGAACGTGAAATTTGGCATAATTGAAGTTTATATGAAGGCGAAATGCAGAAACCTTTTTTTAAATATAAAATGCATTACAAGCATATTAAAATATACATTACCTACACTACTGCTTAAATTTTACAAAACATGTAAATAAAAAAGTCGTTTTGACAAAGTCATCCCTCATTTTACTCTTACGTTCCAATTACCTTTTTCAATATTTTTAAAATAACTGACGTTGCATACCCTTTGCAATTAATTGGTCAAATTGTAGGTTAATTGTATAATAATATAATATGTAAATTCATAACATACATTAATAATCAATTGATACATAATTTATGGAACCACTGAAATAATTATTATTCTCTTTGGTCTTATTGAATGTGAAAATTTTTAGGTGACAAGACTGCTTTCACTTTGCTTCATGTTGTCATAAGAGTAAAGCAGTATTACCGAAGTCAATGTCAAAATTTTAATATTTAGTATTTTTATGGTAAGCTCAGTTTAAATGATGATTCAATAAAATGAGCCAAAAAATACTTTGTAAATTCAAAATAACAACATTTGTTTGCTCATGAAAGTAATCCATAGCTTAGATCTCCGCGGTTACAATGACGCAGTTCAACCTGATGTAGCAATTATATTTAGTACAGTTAATGTTGAACTTTGAACAAAAATGAATTATTTTCAAAAGTTTCAAATTTGGTAGTATTAAAAATATCTTTGTTTGGGATTCATAATTTGATTCTATTGTGTATCCATTACTTTTCTAAACGATGATTCTGGGCTTAAACTATTCCTCATAATGTACAGAGTACATTTAATTCAATATCACTCAGAAATACCACTTCAATGCCACTTATGGTGTCAAAATTAATTAAGAATTGTATCATGAGTTGAGTTGTTTTCGTTAAGTTATATTTACTTAAAATTTGAGAGTTTTACCACCTTATGTAACCGCCCGTTTTTTTGTTTCAAATTTATATTTAATTTCAGTTTTAATTTCATTTAGACATATTTTTTTCATATTTATAATTTAAAAAAGTGTCAAATAACTGAGTAGCCATGATGAAAACCTTTGATTATAGAAGTAGGTTGACAAAAGAACCATAACAAAGTTCAAACTCTAAAAAATCAATATACTATGTTTGAATATCGACCACTGGACGCCCACTAGTATATATAAACGTACAAACACAGATCAAGTCACTAGGAACGGCTAGTAATAAATATATAATAGGTTATATTCCATTTCAAAGTCGACCTTGTTTTTTCCCTTATTTGATTATACTATTTGAATAAGTAAAACAAAATGGCTTGAGATGATAATTACACAAGTCAAAGGAGGATATAACACAACAAATAATCTTTTATAAACATGGTCTTTTTTTAAACTTCAATGTCAGATTACTAATTATGGAATTTGTCTGATTTCTCAATAATGTTTTTTTTTTAATACACCATCTATTTAATAATCTCATGTATTTTATTAGGAAAGCTCATACAAATATGTTAAAACCATTTTAGTGAGGCTTTATGTACACATGTTTATATACACAATTATTTTCCATTTTAAGTCTTCTTTCAGTGTTAGATTGATTTTAATTACATAACTCTGTTCCTTTCATTAACTTTTATTTACTCTTATTTGTATTCATTTTTAAAATATAAAGTGAATTTTGATAAATTAACTTTCTTATATCTTGCACATATCATACCAGGCAAACGAACAGACCTGATGTTTAAGTGATCACCACTATGACTTCACGTGAGTGTTTCTGTGGGTCGGGTGGTAGTACCCCTAGCGAGCCTACCCATTCATTCTGAAACCGGTAATAGCTTCAGCGTGGCTATACCACCCACAGCTACCACAACTACCTACAACTTTATACAACACAAAGAATGTAAATTCCTATAGGGATTTTGTTCTTAATTAAATATATATTTTGTGTTTAAAAACAACAAAAAATTACAAACTATAGAATCCAGCTATATGATAATTAGAATACGGACACACTAATAATCAGAAATACTTTTACTAAAAGTTGTTACTATATATGTTTTTGTATCTCTAACCAAGTCATGATGACTCATACAGTGTAATTATTGCTTACGATTTTCTTTGCAGTTGTTTTTTTATCGATTTATGTATTACCGATGTTGTGTTTTTTTTGATGCAAGGTAGTAAAAAAATAAAATAACTTAATACTTTTTCACAATGCAGCCATACGCAAAAAGATGACCAATATAAATTATACTTCAATAGGAGTTTCCCGATGGAATTCATAAATATTTTACGAGTTATTCGAGTCATCATAAAGGAAATTCTGTGAGCATCATTAGTTTAAGGCCGGTGAAGCTGTAAAGGCCTTGCAAGGCCAATAGCGTAGTCAGTTCGAAAAAAAAACTCATTAGTTTCAAGAAAAATTTAAAAGGAAAACCTCTTAAAAACTTATTCCCAAAGCGAATTACCTCACGCACGACAACAAACAAACTGGTTCAAAGGGTTTTTCAATATTACAGGACCTGTCTACAATACTTCGACGACAGTTTATTTTTCCTCGATCTGACTACGTTATTGACCTAGCAAGGTCTTAACAGCTTCACCGGATTACAATCTTCGGCGACGGATTATTTCCCATAAAAGGCTCTTCATCTAAAATATTCAACTGTAAGCGATCTGGAGTCACTTTTATCCAGTAACTCTGAACAATAGCTTATGTATTACTTGCTTTGTTTAAAATGCCGTGAAATTAATGGTATTAAACTGCGAGAGCTCATATTATGTTGGCAAGTTATTCACAAGTGATCTCCTTTTACAATTTCACGTGGCACGCGTTAATTGCGTTCACAAAAGTTACAAAAGTAATTATTTTTATGGTTTCATGCTGGTACATTTACTTTCAAAGCGATAGAAACTGCACGGAATTTAGCTATTAAAGTTGAATGGATACTATTTGTTGTTAATATACATCGCAAAACGATTATGTGAGGGAATCGGGAAAATGATATTAGCTACATATATTGACAGAAGAAGCATTTGAACTAACTCCTCTGATTTTTTTTTTTAAATTAGGAACATATCTGAACGCTTCATCGCGTGATTTTATCACGTGATAATCACATGACATAGCGTTCAGATATGTCATCTTCATACATTTTTCCGTTTTCTATTTGCATGAGTGATTGTAGATAAGCAACTTGGCTAGGCCCCCTGGATTCAGTATTACAAACATCAAAGATTACAATTAAAACAATATTAAATAGATCTATTTAAAAGTAACGTTACAGACCTCAATGGACTGTAGTTATTATTTATCATGAATCTCCTATATGCCACGCTGTTGCCTCCGCTTTATATACTTTGTAGATTTAGCTTTTGATGGTAATCTCAGCTCATGATAGGTAATCTTGTGGCCTAAGATGGTAATACGCTGAGCAAAGAATAAACTCGTTCTTCAGTGCAGAATATACCTATAAGTTTTAACTTGAGCATGGAATTACCCGACAGAATAGAGTAAAAGCCCAATAACTATGCAATTGTCTCGTGGCCAAAAACTCGCGACTCACTCGAGGATTTCCTATTTGTATTTCATTTGTTTCTATTTCTATTGTTTTCTCAGGGCAATTTGTAAAAGTTCGGAATGAACGAATATACTACCTATAACACTATCTTATATCTATACTATAATAAAACCGTAACAAGTCGAAATCAGTACATTAAATATTTCTTGAAAATTTTAATCAGAGTAGACTATGTTATCGATATAGAAGCCAAAAATAATCTTCTTACAATTTTTATCTGTCTGTCTGTCTGTTCCTATGAACACGCATCACTCTGAAAGTACTGAACCAATCTTGACGAAACTTGACATAGTGATAACTAATATTACGAGATTACATCAAATATACTTTTTGTCCCATAAAATGCAAGGGGTTCTCCAGGATAACGAAAAATAAAAATTTGTAGTTAACGTAAGTAGACTTTTTTGCGACACCTTAGTACAAGAGCTGGCAACGTTGGAAGAACAAGAATTTTAGAATACCTGGTTCTTTAATATATCTATATATATTTGTTTGTATCATAGGAGGCAAACGAACAGGTGGGTCACGTGATGTTAAGTGACCACCATCGTCTATAGACACTAGCAACACCAGGGGTATCGCAAGTGCGTTACCAACCTGTATATGATATATGGGGGAGGGGTAAGGGAAGGGAAAGGAGGAAAGGGGAAGAGAGGTTGGTCTACAACGCAAGCAATGTTATTTCACGTCAGTTTGCTGTGAGAGGGTAGCATTAGCCCGAACGAGACAACCCATTCATGCTGAAACTAGTTACAGCTTCAGCGTGGCACTACCACCTACACAAATTATCAATATATCAATAGACACAATTTAGGAGACCTGGTAGCTGGTTAATGTTGTATTTTTAATGCGCATTTTGATTTAATTAATTTTGATTTATGAATAAGTGTAGGAACATTTTTTTTTCAGTAACTTTTAAACGCATTTTAAAACATGAATTTATCACAGTCAGACACACTTTTTAATAAACAATCATACGCCCGCTGATATATTTTATAAATAAAAATAATTAATTTCAAACCAATTTTTTTTTCCATAGCAAAGAACAAATTTCATTTTATTAAACATTATTGTTGCGGCCGCGTCAATCGGGTATTTGAAAATATCACGTCAGCGAGGGTAGTAGCTTTTGTTAGTTGATCGCTCCCGGCTCGTGACGCCGCAAACCAGTCCGATCGCATACCTTGCATGCGAAGCGCGTGCACAGCCACAATAATCGTTTCGTCGTGTGGCAATAATCCTCACCATTGCCTCCAAGTGTCGTGGGCTTCTCGCATCGCAATACACACAATATCTCATCGCAACTCGTCGGCGCCGACCCCCTGGCATCGGACCTTGGACAGTACCGGTGAGTGATCACAAACTTTGTTACTACACTCGCTGACCTTCGCTGACTTCGCATATTCGCAAACATAACCGACTCCCTATCGTGGGAGTCGCATCCATATTTTTTGGTCCAATCGAGCCGGATATAATCAATAGCTTAAAGTAATTCGTATTTGTCGGATTATTTGTACATTGACGCAGGTGCAAAGTCCACTACCTGCGCCGGCCGCCATTTTATTTAATTACCTGTTCTTTTGTTTCTTTTGTCGAACTTTTCTTATCTTAATCCCTCAAACAATAGAATGTATTGTGTGTAGAATATTGTTGTTCATTTTAAAATTAGTTGAATTTGAAGACTTTATTACTTCGTTCGAATATTATAACGCTATTACCGAACGAGTATAAGCATTAATATTGAAATCGAAATTATAAACATTTTTTTTTTTTGTTTGTTCCGAGTTTAGTTAAAGTTAATAATTTAGGTTTGTTTACGTATTGTTTTAAATCAATTTGAATTACAGTCCACTACATTTATCTTTTGTTTCTTCGAATTATTTAGTGTTTGATTATTTTTGCTTAACAATGGCGAAGGCTATCGCGCGTCGCGATTCAGAATTAAAGCGGTCCATATCTATCAAACGAATAGATGATTGTTTATCTTCGGCTTTAGATGCTCAAAGTGATAATTCTTTTTTGTCAATGTTCCTATCTCGATACAGTCGTCTTGAAAGTAATTATGCGACTTTTGAAGAACAACATTTCAAAATTTGTTCAGACATATTAGATTCCTCTGAGTTGGAGGAGCAAGATGCTATTCGACAAGATCTCGATAACAAATATTTCCAGATACTCGAAATTCATTCCACACTCACATCAACTCGCCCGTCGGATGATCAACAACTTGACGTATGTACGAATGATTTATCTGTGAAACTACCTCGTTTAAATCTATTGACCTCTAATGGAGATATTACCTCATGGAGTTCCTTTTATGATATGTACAACACAACTGTACATCATAACAAGAAATTATCGAATATCGAACGCTTTTCGATTTTAATTTCGCTTCTTTCTGGTGAACCACTTCAACTTCTTAAAGGGTTTCCGCTTTCGGAAGACAATTACTTAGATGCTTACATGGCTTTGATTGATCGTTATCAATGTAAGCGTAAATTAGCTTTTCGTTATTGGGAGGAGTTACAAAATGTAACTCTTAAATCAAATTCACCACGCGAGTTACGCCGTCTCGTAGATACATTCAAGGAGAATATCGCAGTTTTAAAAAACTTGAAGCTGCCTGTAAAGGATTGGGATTTTCCTTTGTTTTATCTCTTGATCAATAAACTTGATCGTGACGCTCGTCAACGGTTTGAATTGCTAAACGATGATAAAGATATTCCAACCTTTGATTCTCTTTTAGACTACCTGAACAAAGTCGGCCAAGCACTTGAGCTTGCTGAGCCTCAGATAAGGGCAGCGCGCTTTTCTGCGCGGTCACTTCGTGGCACCACTTCTGGTGCCGAAGCTTGCACTCCGCTTGCTTCCTCGTCGCGCACGGTACACATATCTAATGTGTCCCCGCTTCAGAATGTGCATAGTAGGCTTACTCGTGCGCCTATCACAAAAACAAGGGCTTTAGTGGCGAAATCGTCGTCACCAAGCAATGAGCTCTGTGTTTTGTGTAAGGCACAACATACCTTGACAAATTGTCCCACTTATCGTGATCACAGCCCACGTGATCGTTTCTCTATTGTGAAGGAACATCATCGTTGTGTGAATTGCCTTCATCAAGGTCATTTCGTTAAATCTTGCTCGTCGAACAATCGCTGTTTCAAATGCAACGCGCTTCACCACACTACACTGCATTTTGACAATTTGGGGTCAACAAATGCTAATGTAGTGTTATCTACCTTACCGACAAACTCAGATGCTATCGCAGAGTCACCTATCACTTCGTCCGCGGCAGCATCACAGGCATTGGTGGCAGGTTCACAGTCTGCCACATATGTTTCGCTTCTTGCTACTGCCTCTGTCGAAGTTTCAGACAAGTTTGGCAACTATCGCTCGATCCGTATTGTCATAGATAACGGAAGTCAAAGGAATTTCATCACCAACAAGTGTGCCCAACGTTTAGGTTTAACTCTCAAGAAAACCATGTCACTTGTTGAAGGTATTGGTCAGTCATCGTCGTTTACAACTGCTTCTACTGTGTTTCAGATTCGTGGTCTACAGGAGTATCCTGAGATCGTTGTAGAAGCTCTTATGATTCCCAAGATATGCAGTGAAATGCCCACTAGCAGAATTGACATTGCTCGTTGGCCGCAATTGACAAGTGTTAAGCTTGCTGACTCAAACTTCAGCGTGCCTGCGCAAATCGATGCGCTAGTAGGCGTTGACGTATTTTGTCAGATCTTTACAGGTGAACGTCTCGATTGCGGCCCTGATGGACCTACAGCGTTCAATACTAAATTAGGTTGGGTGGTTATGGGAAATATTCCATCTGCCCCATCTACTTCTTGTAAATCGATGATATGCACATTTGAAAATCTAGATTCTCAAATTCGTAAATTCTGGGAAATTGATGAACTTCCCAAATCGTCAGCACTTAGTGATGAGGACGCTCTTTGTGAACATATCTTCCATACGACACACTGCAGAGACGTCGAAGGAAGGTATATCGTTCGTTTGCCTTTTAAATCACCCACGCCTACCTTCGGTGATTCCTACACATTGGCACATCGTAGATTGCTATCTCTCGAAAGACGTTTATCACGTGATTCTCAACTTAGAGCGAACTATAATGCGTTCATGAGTGATTACCTTGATTCTGGACACATGAAAGTGATCCAACGACCCTCTTCAGATCAAACCTATTATATACCGCATCACTGCGTGCTCAAACCAACTAGTTTAACCACCAAATTACGTGTGGTTTTCGATGCAAGTGCTAAACCGGCTAACGGTGCTGCGCTTAATGAACAATTACTTGTTGGTCCAAGATTGCAATCGGATATCAAATCTATCTTACTTCGCTTTCGTCTTCATTTGGTCTGTTTTACTGCTGACATTAAGCAGATGTATCGCCAGGTACTAGTAGCTAATGCTGATTGTGATTATCAACGAATCCTGTTTCGATTTTCGCCTGAGGACACTATTCGAGAGTTTTGTCTTAAAACCGTCACATACGGCATGGCTTCGTCGAGCTTCTTGGCACTTCGAACCATATTGCAATTAGCACAGGACGAGGGAGTTGATAGTCCTCTCGCTGTGAACGCACTCAGAAATGATATGTATGTGGACGACGTTGTAACTGGAGCTGACTCGCTTAGCTCGGCACGTGAATTAATGAAAGATATAACTAGAATTATGGGTAAAGGATGCTTCGAACTAAGGAAATGGGCTAGCAATCATCCTACTTTACTCGAAGGAATCCCTCCCCAACATAAACACGATACTCGTGATTCACTGGCATTCAACTCAGAATCTACTTCGTCGATGACAGTGCTCGGTTTGAAGTGGGACCCAAGCGAAGATAGCTTTTCGTTCAATTGCACATCCTTACAGCATCAATGCACCAAGCGCATCGTTTTATCCGAATTAGCGCATATCTTTGACCCACTTGGTTTCCTTACCCCAATCACTTTTGCGTTTAAATGCATAGTACAGAAGTTATGGCGTCTCGGATTAGGTTGGGATGAGATTGCACCCTATTCAATAACTCAAGATTGGTCCCGCTATTGCGCCGAATTTGATTCGTTGTCGTCTTTATCAGTTTCTCGGTACATTCCCGTTTTGAATTCCATAAAATTGCAAATACACGGCTTCTGCGACGCCTCTGAATCAGGCTATGCGGCCGTCGTATATTTTCGCATTGTGCAAGGCGACGAATATGTCACCACGCGTCTCATTATCGCTCGCTCGAAAGTTGCTCCATTAAAGAGGATCTCCATACCTCGCTTAGAGTTATGCGCTGCTGTTCTCTTAGCAGATCTTGTTACCTACGTCCAAACAGTATTCGCTGACAAGGTGCACTTCGATGGGATTTTTTGTTGGTCTGACTCAACTGTGACTTTGGCTTGGCTAAAATCACCGTCCTATCGCTGGAAAACGTATGTGAGTAATCGCGTAAATCACATACAGGAAATTGTTCCACCTTCTTGTTGGCGACATGTCAGATCTGCAGAAAACCCAGCAGATTGCGCAAGTCGTGGGCTTACAGTTCGTGAATTACTTGACCACTCATTGTGGTGGCATGGCCCTCCGTGGTTGCTTGATGAATCAAGCAAATGGCCACTTTTGTCATTCTTGGTTAACAAATTACCTGACGCAATTGCAGAGCAGCGTACATCGGACATATCTCTTTTCGTCACCGTCGATAAATTTGATGAGTTCCTTAGCAGGTACTCCAATCTCAGGAAAACTCAACGTATTGTCGCTTATATCCATCGTTTCGTCCATAATTGCCGTAATTCGAATGATCGTAGGACGGATCATCTTACTGCTTCAGAGCTAAAACAATCATTGATTACGTTAGTCAAATTCGCTCAAGCTTCGAGTTTTATAACTGAAATTCGAAACTTGGAAAAAGGATTGCGATTACCGAAGCCGCTACAAAAACTTCAACCATTTCTTGACAAAAATGGTCTCCTCAGGGTGGGCGGCAGGCTCGCTTATTCGGATCTGGATTATGATCGCAAGTACCCGTTGCTGTTGCCTCGTCAACATCGTCTTACCTCGCTTATTATCGACCAATATCATAATGATAATCTACATCCTGGGCTTCGCACACTTAATTTTCTGCTAGCACAAACATTCTGGATATTATCACCTCGTCGCGCGATTCGTAGTCGCTTATGCAAGTGTATCAAGTGCTACCGCAACAATCCAAGGCCTATCATGCCTCGCATGGCAGATCTTCCCAAGTTGCGAGTTTCACAACTTAAGCCTTTCTCGTGTATTGGTGTCGATTTCGCTGGACCTTTTCCTACGTATGTACTACGCCGCCGTGGAGCTAGAACCTTTAAGACATACGTTTGTCTCTTCATATGTTTTGCCACTAAGGCAGTTCACATCGAACTTGTCATTGGCTTAACCAGTGAAGCTTTCCTTGGTGCTCTTCGTAGATTCATTGCTCGACGTGGGCGTTGTCAACGCATTCACTGCGATCACGGCACAAATTTCGTTGGTGCTCACAATATGTTGACAACTCTCATGCAAAAGGCTGCTTCCACCGAGTCAATTGAGTTTAGCTTTAAGCCCCCCGCTGCGCCACACTTCGGTGGTCTTTGGGAGGCAAACATAAAATCATTCAAGACACATCTTAGCCGTGTCATCGGAAACCAAATCTTGACTTATGAAGAATTTTTAACTTTGGCAACTCAAATCGAAGCGTTACTCAATTCTCGGCCGTTATGTGATATGGGATCGGATCCCAACGATTTGGCTGCATTGACACCTGGCCACTTCTTAACTCTAGAGCCCCTCACTTCGCTTCCAGAAGCGGACTTGTCCAACGCTTCTCTGAACTCCTTGAATCGTTGGCAATTGCTACAAAAACTTCATTACGACTTCTGGAAACGATGGCATATCGAATATTTGCACACATTAAATCAGCGGTCTAAGTGGCATAAAGACGCGGCAGATCTTAGTGTAGGATCCTTAGTTTTGATTAAAGATGAACAAATGAAGCCGATTAAATGGCCTTTAGCACGTATCGTAAAGTTACATCCTGGGAAGGACGGTATTTCTCGGGTTGCCACGATCAAAACCCAGGCGGGTCTCTTACAAAGACCCTTAGTAAAGCTATGTCCTCTACCCAGCAACGAGTAATACAGTATCATTCGCGTTATTCAATTCGTAGTATGTAGTTTCGTTATTTTAGTTTTATTGCTTATATTCGTTCTTTATTTTCGATATTGTTTCATTTTTCGTAATAATTAGTTTATTTTAAAATACGTTGTATTTTGGTGGGCGGAATGTTGCGGCCGCGTCAATCGGGTATTTGAAAATATCACGTCAGCGAGGGTAGTAGCTTTTGTTAGTTGATCGCTCCCGGCTCGTGACGCCGCAAACCAGTCCGATCGCATACCTTGCATGCGAAGCGCGTGCACAGCCACAATAATCGTTTCGTCGTGTGGCAATAATCCTCACCATTGCCTCCAAGTGTCGTGGGCTTCTCGCATCGCAATACACACAATATCTCATCGCAACTCGTCGGCGCCGACCCCCTGGCATCGGACCTTGGACAGTACCGGTGAGTGATCACAAACTTTGTTACTACACTCGCTGACCTTCGCTGACTTCGCATATTCGCAAACATAACCGACTCCCTATCGTGGGAGTCGCATCCAATTATTGATATTAAGAATTCACTATATACAATGAAACAACGATAAACGTATGACTTGGGACTGCCACCATCTTAAATATATGCGTCGATAACATACGCTGCTCCAATTATCGCTATCTTTATCGTCCAGCCAGTACTGCACTAAACCATAGCTATAGCTAAGTTATTCTATACACATATTATTTTTATAGCAATAAATCGGTGTAAATATTGAGTAAATAACTCAATTAGTCTGTAAAATAAAATTTGTACTGAAAATATCTTTCAATAATAATTCCTTTTTAATAACGTTTCAAAGTTACTGAAAAAAACATCCTAAAATTATTTAAAAATATTGATTTTTGTCTGCAAAGGTATGAACAAATAATCGCAACGTTTACCGGCAGCCAGGTAGTCTGTCGTTCGGATGAATATGATATATAAAACTGGCTTGATTGATTTTTTCCGGTAAACCTCTGCCTATGTAGGTAATTTCGACAATATCAAGTGTGACAAATACACGATATAAATTTAATGCCAAATATTTAGTGTAACAACGTTAAAATAGAAACATATCAACATGGATAAATTACCAAAAGGTTATAGGTCCGATCCCGATGCAGGGCCCGATGCTAATCGCGCGACATCACCCGCGCCAGAACCTGAAAGCCATCAAGCTAAGAAGAAGCTGAAGAAAACCCAAACTTCGATCGAAACCCCAGCGAAGCAGGTGTGCGCACCCACACCCGCCCCCGCTCTACCGCGAAGGGCTGCCCGCGAGCAGCCTCTTATGCGTCGATCGCAGCACCTCTAGCGCGCGATCGACAAACTACTTCGGTTACGCGCCCGCGGAACCCTAATCTGCAGCCACCGCGCGACAGTGCTGCCGCCGCGGTCGAACCACAGACGCCCGCATCACCCGAGGAAAAGGGACCGCGATATCCGCCAATTATCGTCGAAGACCTGCCGCACTGGACCCAGCACTTCACGAAATTGGCGGAGCGACTCGGAAGACCCGTGAATACCCGTGCGTACGGGGATGGCATCCATTTCATCCCCGCGGACGCGGAAGAATTCCGCATAATTCAGGACCATCTAGACAAGCAAGAGGGGTGGAGTGGTCCACATACACCCCCCCAACGCAAAAAAATCTAAAGGTCGCAATCCGCGGCCTGCCAATGGAGACAGACCCTGCCGTCATAATAGAAGCTCTGCGCGTGTTGGGGTTCACAGCGGAGTACGTGCGGCAGATTAACGGACGCGGCGGTAGGAGGGGATGCATCTACCACGTGGTCCTAAAAAGAACTCCTGGCCTCATAACTGCCATATACAATATTACGGACCTCCTAATGATGACTGGAATATCCATCGAGGTGTGCGCGCCGGCCGGCTCAATGCCACCGGTGTCAACAATTCCGCCACGCCTCCCAGAACTGCCACAGACAGATCGCCTGCGTGCGATGCGGAGGACCCCACCCCGCCGCGCGCTGTGAACGCCCGAGGGAAAAGCCCGCCACCTGCGTGAACTGCGGGGGCGCCCATCCCGCGAATAGCCTGACGCTCTGCCCCGTATTTAAACGGGAGATTCGCAACCGCCGCGCCGGAACCGCGCCCGGACTGGTGACTCCGGAGGCAAGACACGCCCGAGCGTGGCTCAACAACAACCCCAGATGGTTGAAGAAACGGCCGCGGGAAGCCTTATGGTCCCCGCGAACGACCCGATCCCCCGAAGAAGCACCACGCCGCCACCGCAACCAGCGGAAGAGCAGTCGCCGGAAGCCAGTCGGAAGAAGGCACTGAAATCCATAATTAGAAAAGCTGCCGCGATTAGAGGAAAACAACCCGGTACCGAAGCCGAAAAGGCATGCATGGCGTACCTAGACAAAGTTTTTGCCTAGGTACGCTATGCAATAGCAGCCCGGCCACGCAGGCCCGAATTCAGTCACCAACGAGAACAAGCACAAGGTGCGACTCAGCCGAGTCACACCCGCCGAAGCCCACTCAAGACGCCAGAAAGGCGTCAAAAGGACACACCCTTTGTTGAGGGTGGCGAGAAGACACCTCCGTTAGAGGGGCGACACTGGGACGGACCCCCCGCACCCCCCTTACCGGGGGGGCGAGAAGATTGCGAGAGAGAGACTCGGGGCAGTCTTGCACTATATTTACGCGCGGTAGCTCTATCCGTCTGTGCATTGATTTAGAAGTGGTCATAATGAATAAAAATGACGTGCTTATATACAAAGTGGCATTTAATTTTATGTGTTCTCACAAGTGATAATGATAATTACATAATGTACTTATGTACAAAATGACGTTTAATTCTACGCGTTCTTACAGTTTATATAATTAAAGATCATGGTAAATAACTGAGTAGCCATGATGAAAATCTTTGATTATAGAAGTACACCTTTTGATAAAAAAAACCCTAATAAAGTTCAAAGCTTAAAAAATCAAATAACTATGGTCGAATGTCGACCACTGGGCGCCCACTTACATAATGTACTTATGTACAAAGTGACGTTTAATTCTACGCGTTCTTACAGTTTATATCATTAAAGATCATGGTAAATAACTGAGTAGCCATGATGAAAACCTTTGATTATAGAAGTACACCCTTTGATAAAAGAACCTTAATAAAGTTCAAAGCTTAAAAAATCAAATAACTATGGTCGAATGTCGACCACTGGGCGCCCACTAGTTACAATAATTATTTATTTAACTATGCACCACTGTACTCCGTTAAGTCTTTATGAAATAAAATTAAATATCATAAATCTATTACAATTCGAAGCATATTGTAGATAAATTTATCATTATCATCAGCCTGTTTCTGTTTCCTTGAAGCTAAATCAAGGCTCTGCATCTCTGATTACTTCCAGACATTTTCAAAATAATAAAACCTTGACAAATTATATACCTAAGCCCTTCCTCAAGAATCATTTTATGTATTGGTGAATAGCGCGTGAAACTCCGTTCAATTGTCTTTCAATTTATCAGGAACAGACAGACAGACGTGTCAATGAGTTTTGTTTTATAATATTTACGTAGTGATTCGATAAGACAGTTATGTTTGTATCTTACAATAAAGACATTAGCTGGCGCTATTTAATAGTCGTCTGCTTGCAATGTTGTTAATCTACAAGATATGTATCAAGTTATTAAGAACAATTGCATTTCATTATTGAAATGAAACTTGTTATGGCACGGTAGGGATTTTTTTTTCGAACTGACTATCCTATTGGCCTTGCAAGGCCTTTACAGCTTCACCGGACTACTAAGGCGAGCGCTTAAGGCACTGCCGATTTTATTCAGGTAACAAGCTCTAGGGTGCACGGCACAACTCGACCTGGGCTGTTACCGAAGAAAACCCGATCTGACCTAGCTAAACTATTCATACATGTATTCATTTGTGAAAAATTCAGAAACACTACATGTATATCGGAATGAAACGGTAAGGAAAAATTCGAGTTCGTTTTTGCGTAAATCACCTGATGTTGAATGTATAGCAGACTACTCAGTAACCCCTGAGAACATACAACTCTAATATACTAATATCAATTTCGAGAATAGCAACTGTTTAACCATTCAGCCGGCATGTAATTTAATACATATAAACTAAGAAAGTTTTACTTCCTCCACGTGTACACGCTGATACACACAATGTTTAATTTTTTTATTAAATTATAGTTATTTCGATTCGAAAAACATTTTTAAAAGATCGATTATAATAGCGTCCGCGCGATTTCGTACGCGTTTATAGGTATAACTTTATAAATCAAAACACCATAACTTATTATCTTCATATAACTCTATCTAATGCATAAAGCATTCATCTCGCTTTAAGTTGGCAGGATAATTATAGACTTATCTGAAACCGGTTTATCATTATAGTTGTAACTAATTACACCAATGTCCTTCTACATATATTATATATGGTCTATGTGTTATTCTGAGAAGGCACATCACTGGCGAGGTTTCTTAAAATGCTTTTAGTAGTTTTACGTAAAAGAGAGAAAAAACATCCATCTCCACCACACACTTTTCCATTGACAATATTAATAGGATAGAATTAGAAAACTACATACCTACCTACAGTAAATTGTCTTTAAATCCCTACACTGCTTGTTGGTATATACGTAATCATGCTAATGTTTAAAGTAATCTAGACTAATATTTATACTAGTCTCAGGAACTACTGATCAGATTTGAATAATTATTTCAGTGTTACATAGCTCGTTCGTCGAGAATGGTTATAGGCTATATATCATCAGGCTAAGGCGAATAAGAGCGGAGCACAGATGAAAAATCTTTCAAAATCGGGATGTTTTTTCTTTTTGACAGCTTCTGCTGCGTGTTAGCGTTAGCCCAGAGTAACTTTTACTACGCGGACGAAGTCGCGAGCAAGGACTAGTATCAGATAAAAGTGTATTAATTTATTATAATTCATTAACAAAAGAGTAATAACATATACAATTTGAATATAGAAATTTATTTAAATAACAAGCCGTAGATATTTTTATACTTTAATCAGATACCCTTTTACTCCATTAGTATAAGAAGTATTAAAATAATAACTGAATATTCAATTCTAAATATTAAACATGTGTTAAATTATTAAGTAATTAATTAATTAACAACAAGTCTCCGCACGCAACAATGTATTAATTTGACAATGACAAATGTTTTTTTTTTGTTTTAATTCAATTATAGGGACAATTTATAAATAGGAACCTAGATTATTTTGATATTTCTATCTTTAGTGATTAAAGCAAACATATAAATCCATAAATAGTTCATATAAGAACTTTATTATTTTAAGATTTTTAGTTTTTTTTTATACATTGTGAATAAAGACCTACTTTTTTATGATCTTCCAATTTCACATGTAAATTTAATAAGAACTAGCTTCTGCCTGTGACTTCGTCCTTGGAATAATTACTTTGGGTTAATGCTAACATGCAAGGCAAGCTCTCAAAAGGAAAAAAATCCCGATTTTGAAACAGTCTTCATTGGTGCTCTGCTCCTATTGGTATTAATGTGATGATATGTAGCCTATATTATTCCTCAATAAATGAGCAATCTAACTCAACTCAAAGAATTTTTCAAATCGGACCAGTAGATTCAAACTACAAGCTCATAAAATTTACCTCTTCATAATATTAGTACTGATTTAAAATATAATGGGTTAGAGTTGGCTTATTTTGCCACAAGGATACCTATATACCCCATATTACAACATAATATTAAAGAATTCATTAGTATGGATTTATTCACAGTTAATGTGTTTACTGTATTCAACCTTAATTATCTATGATAAGGTAAACTAGAAAAACCATTGTGTAATTACAAGAGTAACACTAAATAGCACAAATCAATAACCAAATCTGATAATATTCTTGTAATATAGGTTATCTAAATGCCTAAAATTGTGACATAGCTTTATGTATAACTAGCCTTTGCTAGCGGATTTACTCGTGTTAATGTATATTTGAATCATCCCTCGGGAACAGTACTCTTTTGACATGGTAACGCCTTATAAATCGATGAAAACCGGCTGCACGCACAAAAAAGTATGACTCATTGTCACGTTCCCCGCCTGAGCCGTGTGAAAGCGAGAGCGCGGAACAAGGGATAGAAATTCGCGATTGGTCTAAGCGTTCGGTTCAAGACACACCTATCTATACATATATAGAATAATTAAATTGCATTCATAAAAGTATACAATTTTTCGTCAATGTATTCTTACGATGTAATCACGCAAAAGTAAAATTTTCGTCTCTAAACTGAATTTAGAGACAACCAATTTTTCTGGATGAAATTAATGTCCTTTTCTGTATCCCCACCATAGTGCATGCAAAATTGCATTATGATCGGTTGAGAAGGGGTGAAAACGTGACAAATAAACAAACTTGGATATGATTTTATATTACTTAGGATTCTTTGTAATACTTTATAGGTTTCAACATTTGGTCACAATCTCATCTGATGGTAAATGTTTATGTAGTCTAAAATGGTAAACGTGATAAGTCTATAAGGTATCTGTCCTCATGTCCAGCTACCAGAATACACCAACAGTTTCTTGATGACAGATTCTCAACTTGAAGGTAGTAGCTAGCCAGGTGTATTTCGAAAAATCTATACCTCTCTCTACCATGCTATAGTTTCATAACAAAGTATTCAAGTTATAATTTAATCCTATTTGCATATCACATTTACATTTTCCACAAGAGTTTCTAACTAAACAGTCTTTATATTAATACCCAGAATATTTTTAGAAGAGCATATAGTTTACAAAATTCATATTTATTATTATGAGTGCTTGTCCTGTGGACAACCATAGAAAAATAACTTTTTCAAATTTTTTTTTATTCTGCTACAAAACTAAAAAAAGAATGAAAAAAATCAGCTGAGAAACATAGAAGGTAGATGTTGTTTAACATTTCCCTACTATCTATTTATAGCTGTTTAAGCTATTTATAGGTTGATAATCCACATTTAAGTATTATATTGTAAAAATATATCATATCATCATAATTGTAGTCCAGCGAAGCTGTTAAGGCCTTGCTGGGTCAATAGCATAGTCAGTAAAAAAAATCAACATAACAACACATCACTCTGTAAGAAACACTGCAAAATTATAGGCCTCTTCTCAAAGGAAGTCATAAGCATAATCACCATACCAGCCCACAAAATATTGGGGATTTTTAACTTTGAGAAATCCAAGGTTCTATATTTTCTCAAGATATGGTGGTACGACAAGGATATCTTTCAGATCCAGGTTCCTCACAATGTTTTCTTTCACTGTCAACTGACAATATTGATCTTTAAACTGAAAGAATGTATGCACATTCTGAAAAGAAAAGTTGGTGCATGCAGGGTTCAAACTTGCAAATTTGGATATTCTTCCTGGACTAATCACTTTGACTACCAAACACAATATGATATTAAAATGTCTACATATACAAAATTCAAATAATGGAAACTGAACAATATAATACAAATACTGCTAATTATAAACAAGTTATACTTGTTCTGTTAATCTGTTCAAATATTAGTGTTAATAATATTATTTATTCAAATAATGTAAAAACCTGCTTATCATCCTTCTTGCAGAACGGAATGTAACCTTGAAACATTCAAGTTAAACAGAGTAATTATTAAATATTATTCAAAAATTTAAATGATGCTTTCATGGTAATTATAGATTCTAAAGTAAACTATATATAAATGTAGTGTAAATAAAATTAATAATAATTCTGTGACATTCAGTATTGTACAGGTACTTTTTTTTTTACCGAACTTTTACCCATTATGGCATTTTCTCCGGTACATACTAGGAACTGGTACTATATCTATATAAATACCCACAATATTTCCAACTATATCATTTTTTTTCAATTACATATACAGAATTGCTATACATACAATCCTATTTGATAACATTATGTAAATAAAATTCTATCCAACCTCTTTCTTTTCATTAATAATTGTGTATTCATAGTTACATATACAGTAGGGTGATTCAAAAAAACAAAAAATTTTTTTTCTTCTCTCCAGCATGCTTAAAAGTTCAATTTACATGTAAGGAGATCCCAGTTAAAATTTGAGCGCTTAATATTAATATTAAGGACATCCGCATCGCACTTCTTTATTTTCCATAAGAATAACATAGAAAAATATTCCTTTGTACCTTCTGATTCTTATTGCTTGCCCATCATTAGTTATAAAAAAAATCCCTGTACATATTTTTGTAGAGAATTGAACGCTCTACAAAAAAGGTCTCTTACGATTTTTCCAAAAACCTAACCACTTAAAAGTTATTCGTGGTCAAATTCCAATATACTGAAAATTTGACCATTTGTAATGCATTACAGCGAATTCAATAAAGTTATGGAAAAATTTCTTCAACATTTTTATGTCTCTTCTTAATTTAGGCTTTCACAAAACCTTTTCAAATTTTCCGCAGTCATTATTTAAGAAAAATCAAGCAGTTTGATAAGAAATTATTAATATGTATTTTAAATATTTTGTTTTCTCTCATTTTTATTGATGAAAATTCAAAATCATGATAAGTAAAGTAGTGCATTCGATCAGTTTTCTATTTTCCAATAATTTTTGTTTATGTTTTTATATTTATAATTATTAATATTTATTTTCAAAATTTTATTTGAGTTATTCCCTCATCCTTCTTCAAAGCCCTCTAAAAAAGAAACTTTTCAAACTCTAATCATAAAGTTAGTTTCTCAATAGTGCATTACAAATGGTCAAATTTTCAGTATATTGAGCTTTGACCTCGAATAACTTTTAAGCGGTTAAGTTTTTGGAAAAATTGTAAGAGACCTTTTTTGTAGAGCGTTCAATTCTCTACAAAAATATGTACAGGGCTTTTTTTATGACTAATGATGGGCAAGCAATAAAAATCAGAAGGTACAAACAAATATTTTTCTATGTTATTCTTATGGAAAATAAAGAAGTGCGATGCGGTTGTCCGTAATATTAATTGCTCAAATTTTAACTGGGATCTCTTTACATGTAAATTGAACTTTTAAGCATGCTGGAGAGAAGAAAAAAAAAATTTTTGTTTTTTTGAATCACCTAATACAATATACAGGGATATTAATATGACAAAATTAAAGAAAAAATATAATCGAATCACAGCAGTCACAACTATGGACACTGCTATAGTGGGTATTGCCAATCACATCCTTCAGATTAACTCCTCAGCTGATTTTTTAAGACCTAGATCTCAAAACAGCAAATAATTTTTTTATGCACTACATCATAAATTGTAAATTTCATGATTTAGTAAGAAGATTCATATGCATACAAAAATAATTTAACAATAAATTTTACATAAGACTTTTTCTAATAAATCAAGTATTTGTTTAAGTTTATGCTTAAGTATATTAAGTTTATGTGTGTGTCGACCTGTGCCTAATGAGGTCTATATTCATTTGTATGGAGATCAAATTTTTATGGTTTTGGACAGTCCATGGGCTAAAGTAACATCAGTGTGCGAAGCACCACTGCATTAAATATAAAATAAATATACTGATGTTGATGCTATCTTAATCATACTATGTACAGATTCTATTAAACTATAGTAATATATACAGTTGGCTTTAATTTTTGTGAATAACCATTATATTCCACAAAGAGCAAGATTTTTAACCCATTAAAATCATAAAACTTACTTGTAAACATGGCATATGGTTCTTGCTAAGCCATTACCAGAACCGCATGGCAGTATAGCCAGAGGAACCTCTGACATCGCTTGCTGCCAGTCTAAACGCTCGAAAAGACCATTCAGGATTTCGAAAAGGACGCCATCGCCTCCAACTGCTACGATTGCTCGCCAAGCGTACACGTTCCGGGTACGTACAAACTCACGGGCATACTGTGCATATTTCGTTACATGGAGATCATACAGTACTTCCGCCTCTTGCAAAATAGGTGCCACTTTAGACTGAAAAAGTTCTCTTGCTTTACCGGGCCCAGATTTAGGGTTTAACAAAATTAGTAATTTTTTATCACACAGCGGCGGTATGTACGTAATTGGCTGACCGGCGATCAAGCACTTTATAGTTGTTCTCCACTTCTGTGCTTCTCTATTGTTGTCTTCATATTTATCAAAGGACCTGAAACGTAATGTTATTGTTGTACGTTCCCTCTTCAGAGATCGACGGTTGCGTTTCAATATATGAGCGTAAATATAAAGGTAAGCACTGATATCGTTTTCGTCAAGTTCACCACTATTTTCTTCGACAACTTTCAGCTGCTGAGGTCCAACTAGTGAACTGCAGACGCATGAACTAGCCCCATGACGACGTCTTTTACTTCTCATACATTTACTACCAATAATATCGCGCAATAATATCGTTTGTTCTTTCGAACTTCCATCTGTTTCTTTTGTTAAAGATAATCCCTTCGAGGTAAGTCTAACACGAAATACAGAGTTTTTTTTTGATAAAATATAGAATGTTTCTTCGAGATAAACATGATCCTTTGAAGCAGAGACACCTTCGGAGACTTCTAATACGTCCTTTTCGAACTTGACATCCGCCATGACTAAAAATTACAGACATACTAAAAAATGTAAAGAGGAATATCTACGTCATTGCAGATATCAATTGTCAGATTCCTCATAAATATATTTTAGTGCTATGCTACTCAAATTTGCAGAGAAAAAAATAATGATTCCCCACAAATATAGAAACAAACATTACTGTCAATAAAGTAATAATGTATTATTCATTGAAATAAAATGTATTTGGATATAGTGGGTGACGTTACAGTAACGAAATCGTAATAGCTACGTGATTTGATACATACATATCAATAAAAAAAAAATAGTGCGTAAAGGGACCGCGCGGAAGAAGTGAAACTTCGTAATGTGGAAATGAAAATAGGAAGAGGTAGAAATTTATTTTTAGCGAACTCATATTGTTTCTTTAAAACAAACTTTGTTAACATTGCTTACAATTCACAAATGATCGTATCTTTTAATTATCATTTTTGAATGGAGAAATATCCAAATCTATAACATTTATAATGGGATTAAGATAGCTAAAGTGAGATACGAAATGTTTAACTTTTATTTTTTCAATATTTGTTGCAAAAGTTGCACCAAGGAATATTGGATGCTATTCGTTGCTAACGCTCGCTCTGGCCTGTAACAGGTACACTACGCGCATGCGTTCAAGTGCCACGCATTCACTCTCACTCTGTCTCTTTCTATTCCCCCCTAACGTTAAACGTTCAACGCAATGTAGTTGGAAAGTCGCATTAAATTTCACTTCAGTAAGTTTTTTTTTTTTCGAATTGAATACGTTATTGGCCTGGTGGCCTTTGACAGCTTCACCGGAGTAAGACGAGCTCTTAAGTCACTTCGCCGCTTGGCAACAAACTCAATTGTGGCAAAATGGCCTTACCTCGGCTTGGGGTGTTCCCTTCGACCAAATTTCGCGAATCTGTCTAAGCTAACCTAAGGTAGCTATTCACAGAATTCCTGCGATACACACATGTGCCGGCATGTGAACCACACGAATTCTAAAGTGTATTTAGTTTCTGGACAATTTGTACAATCAAAACTAATTTCGAAAATAAGAGAAAAAAATAAAGTCCTCATATGTGGGGGTGAGCTGCGTTGCTTGTTCAACTAGTGATTGAAAATTTCAGTGTCACAGTATCGCAATAGCAGCGTGCTCGAGGGCTCCACTCCAGGAGATCAGACCTTGGCTTGACCATAGGTCTGTGGTTGTGCGGGTTTGTGCGCTCACGCACTATTCAGAGAGACGATGGGTACTGAAAAAACAAGAATTTTTGATACAAACTTTTAAAAGAAATTGAATATCACATAGTTTTCAAAAAGTTACTCTCAATAATGTAATCGATATTATATTTTATAAGTAGTTAATTTATTGAAAATATATGAAACTATGGTGATGTTAGAGAAATGGGTTGTAGTCCGGTGAAGCGGTTAAAACCTTGCTAGGTTAACAACGTACACAATTCGAAGGAAACACAAATCGAAAAAAGGTTTTTTTTTTCGAAATGACTACGCTATTGACCCAGCAAGGTCTTAACAGCTTCACCGGACTACTAAGGCGAGCGCTTAAGGCACTCAGCCGATTTTATTTTGGCAACCAGCTCAAGGGTGCACGGCACACCTCGGCTTGGCTGTTGCCTGTTGCATGCAAAATCGCGACCTATCTTAGCTAACCTAGCTAACTATTCATATATGTATGAGTTGTTGAAACGTATATGTGTACCAAGCATACACGCCTCAACAACTCCTCCATATATTTATTATCGGAAAATTGAAAGTTTTTCAGTTCGATAAGGAAAAAAAAAGTAAACCCTTCCACTTTCATATGTAAGCGTGTAGGCGTGTACGTGTGTGGGGGTGATCGTGTAGTGTTGTAGCGGTGATGTATATTTGTGTGTCACCGTATCGCGCAAGCAACGGACTCAAGGGCTCCCTACCGAGGGATCGAACCTAGGCTTGAGCCGCTGCCGTGGAAAAAAGGTATTAGGTATGAAATATTAGTGTAAAGTAATATTATTTATATCCACACTGTTCTTAATGCGTAAATCTTTTCGATATTTTAAAGAATAATATTTGAAGAAGACTGTGTTGCTAGTAATAAAAAAGAGAGATATATTAAAATATTCATTTTCCTTATTATATTCCTAAAGAATTCCAAATGCGATCCCAAATAAAGGTGCAATAGCATAATAGTGCCTATATTGGGTGATGTACAGGACTGTGACAATTATCGAGGTATAAAGCTCATGTCATGAAGATTTGGAAAGAGTGATAGCGAAACGAATAAGAGATGAGACTGAAATGGCTCAGAATCAATGTCGGTTTATACTTGGACGTGAGACAACATTTTTTTTACTTAGGCAACTGTACTAAAAATAAAGACGTGTATATATGAATTTTTATATGGTGTTTGTTAATCTGGAAAAAGCATATGATCGAGTACCCCGTGACCTTATGTGGTAGGCTTTGAAAAAGAAAAGAGTGTCTGGGAAGTACCTAAAACTCCTTCGTTGTATGTACAATTAAGGCAAAACACACGTTAATTATGAAGCTGGAGTTACTGATAATTTCAGTATGGCTGGATTGATTCAATGACTAATTTTTATTAAAGTTGTAGGAACTCTATTTGCATGTTTACGTGCTAGTAACCTTTTTACTGCGACTCTCTCACTTCGTGTTATAAAATTTATATTACGAAATGTCAAATGGACGGTCTTCTGTTTTTGCATTGTCATGAGCTAGGAATCTGTCATTGCTAATATATTATTGTAAGTGTATAATTATTAAATGTTTTCCTAAACTAAAAATCAAAAAATCGTCGAGATATGTATAACAGAAATCTAAACCCCTAGTAATTTCATCAACAAATCTTTGAAAAGTTTGCCCAGCATTCCGAAGACCGAAGGTCATATATGGAAATTCAAATAGCCCAAAAGGAGTTGTAATTGCCGTTTTTGGAATATCTGTTTCACAAACAGGTATTTGGTTGTAAGCCTTAACTAAATCTATAGTGCTGAATATCTTACAGCCCTTTATGTTATGTGTGCAATCATGAATGTGTTTAATAGGATACCTGTCTGGGATGGTTCTAGCGTTAAGCATCCGATAGTCACCGCATGGGCGCCACCCATTATCTTTTTTAGGGGCTAGGTGCAGTGGTGATGACCACGCACTTTCGGATGGTCGCGCTGTTCCACTTGTTAACATCTCTTCAAACTCTTGTTTAGCTATTTTTAACTTATCTGGAGCAAGACGACGTGGTGCACTACATATTGGAGGGCCAGGTGTTGTACGTATGTGATGTACTGTAGAGTGTGTGGTCGTACGATTTACACCGGGTGGTCGAGTGATTTCAGGAAACTCTAATAAAATTTTGTGATAAATCGTATTGTCTAAAGGTATTTTAATAGAATGTATGTTTGCAGAGTCATAAACTAATGAAGCAACAGATGATAATCTTGTAATGCTATCTAACAATCTCTTATTACGACAATCTACTACTAGTTGATAGTATGCTAAAAAATCAACACCAATAATAGCTTTGGTAACGTCTGCCACAATAAAACGCCAGGTAAAACTTCTACGAAGTCCAAAGTCTAATTTAAGATTAATGTGACCGTAAGTGTTGATTATAGAACCGTTAGCTGCTCGAAGTTGGTAGTCTGTTTTGTTAAGTTTCTCTTTTACTAAAAACCGAGGATAAACACAAAGATCGCTACCAGTGTCCACTAAAAAATGAATTTTTGATGTGCGATCGGCGATGAATAGGCGACCTGTAGTACTTGGGCAATCATTGGCCGCCATTATTGATTGCCCTTGTAGTTTTCCATCTGATAATCACAAGGCTTTGAACAACGTGTGGCTTTTTTACCAAATTTCATATGGTACCAGCAAACTGGATATCTTCGGTAACTAGAGTTCAGTCGAGTTGGTGGAGACCGGGATCGAGATACATTTCTTGTACGAGAACGCGCACTTCGGGACTGCTGCAATGTTAGTTGTTGTACTTGGTCACGCAATGCAGCTACTTCTTTTAAAATATCATCCAATCTGTTTTCTTGACCAGTTGAGGCTACATGGTGCTCCGCTGAAGTAATATCTAGGATACGATCTGCAAGGTCTGCTAAAGTTTCTAACGAAGCAGTGGGTTGAGCTGCGAGTACTACCTGTACATTGTGAGGAAGTCTATCAATCCAGATAGTTCTCAAAAAATTATGTGGTATTCCAGGCCCTGCTAGACCTTGCAAATGTCTCAGAAATTGAGATGGCTTACGGTTTCCAACTTCTTCGTGAACAAGCAATTGCCTAGTTTTCCTTTCCTGAGAATCACTTACTCTACGGATTAGTTCCGTTTTCAATTTTTCGTACTGATTGGACTTGGGTGGGTTTGTAATTACGTCTTTAATTTCTCGAGCGTACAGATGATCCAATTGACCAATCACGTAGTTAAATTTAGTAGTATCGCTAGATATGCCAGAAACGGAGAACTGTGCTTCGACTTGAGCGAACCATATTTCGGGTTCTTCTGGCCAAAACGAAGGAAGTTTTATACCTACTTTGAATAATTCAGGTGCAGTTTCTTCCAAATTTTGCGAAGTGTATTTTAATAAATCATTTTTTTCGTTGGTCGACATCTTTTCGTGTCCTAGTTCGGGGTCACCAGTTTAGGAAAACATTTAATAATTATACACTTACAATAATATATTAGCAATGACAGATTCCTAGCTCATGACAATGCAAAAACAGAAGACCGTCCATTTGACATTTCGTAATATAAATTTTATAACACGAAGTGAGAGAGTCGCAGTAAAAAGGTTACTAGCACGTAAACATGCAAATAGAGTTCCTACAAAGTATTTAATTTTTCTGTCTAAAACTCGATTACAAATCCAAATCCCTAGTCTGACACCTCGAAGGAATTTATAAGGATTTATTTACTTATAAATAAATTACTTGGACATATCAAATCTTCTATAAAGATTACGTCATAGATCGTTAGTCGTACAGACTTAGCTAGCAGGGATGCATCATGGTTCATATAAAATATCGATTTTATGAACGATATTTTTTCGATATTTTAGGAAAATATAAAACAACGATAAATATGATTAAATTTATATTAAAAAAAAGTAACTAAATTTTATTTCACGAAATAGAATTCAAGAACAATAATATTGTCAACATTGTGCCCAGTAAGCGATTCCTTTCTTGATCCTGTTTCTAAAATAAATCCCAGATAATTTATACTAATATTATTATGAGGTTTATTATTATTAGGAAAATTTGTGGGGTAGACTCCGATTCGTGCTGCCGCGCGGGTCGGACGCGTGCGTAGTACTCTTCCGTTGTGAAATTTTTGTTCGATTTTTCGTTCAGTGTTCGCGACGTGTTTACGCGTTCGTGCATTCACAGCGGAAGTTCGGTACTTCGTACGTTTTGTCGCGTTTTTGCGATCTTGCTTCCCTTCTTGGGACTTGATTGCAGGCGTTCTTTTCAGAACGTAGCAAACTGCACTTTTCGGTGCAATTCTAATCGCAATTTTTAGTGCGTCCTGCGTGTTCTCCGTGTGCTGCGTGTCGCCTGTTCGCGTTCCAGGAGTTCGGCGCTTCGTGCTTCGCTCTGTGGTTCGAGCTCCGTGTCGTCGGGCAGCCGAAGAAAGAAGTGTTAGGGCCTCCCCCTAAGCACTGTAGGTCCCCTGTGAGGCATTGCACTTCACCCACAGTTTCCTTTTGGCCCGGACTCCGGAGTCCGTTAAATTCAAAAAGGCGCGCCCCCATGCCTCTCTGACAGGAAGGTTTCACATGTCTTCCCCCGCCCCGCACCCCTCCTCAGGCCCCGTTATGGCCAATCAGACTTTCGAACAGCGCGAGGCCACGCGCTTTCGGAAATTCATTTCCAAATTATGTCCGGACATAATTATTGAGTACGACCGCTTCTGTAAGGAAGCGGACGACTATTTCCAGAGCGGTCCAGTGCCCACGCTCGTCTCCGCCGCGGAAGAGGACCTCGATAGGAACTCTTTCGCGGCACTCCTGAAGGACCCTCAGTCCTCCGGGAGTACCCCCCTGCCCCGACCTCTTCTCGTTCTTCGGACGAGGAATGCTCCGATATGGAGCAAGAGCCCCCCGCCGCTTCACCGTCGTCTCACGGAAGTACAAACCGCGCAAGAAGCGCGCTAACTCTTCGTCAGACACTGAACGCCCTAAGCCTTCTAAGTTATCCAACGTCAATGGCGCGAAAGTGCCAAAGACGTCGTCCACGCCCTCCGTGCCGGCTCCCTCGAAAGCTACGAGTCCCGCAGCTTCGAGTAAGAAGCCCCGTCCCCCTCCACCCGTCACGATCCAGGACAAGGCGCCCTGGCTCGACATCTCTGACCTCCTGAAGGAGGCAGAGATCCCATTAGCCTCTGCCGTGAGTACCCGAACGGGTATTCAGGTAAAGGTTAACACCTCTGATTCACAACGCAATCTTACGTACCTTCTGGGCGCTAAGAAAATTCCCTTTTTCACATATGCGCTCGAAGAAGAGCGCATGTTATGCGTAGTAATACGCAGAGTCCCCGCCCAAATTCTCGTAGACGATATCTACGAAGACCTCCGGGATCAGAAGTTTCCAGTCAAAGAGGTCCATCGCATGCGATCTTATCGTAACAAAGCGCCCTATGACATGGTGCTTGTCATTCTCGACCGCACCATAGAGGGCAAGAAAATCTTCTCGCTCTCGACCTTCTGCGGTCTCTCCGGCGTCACCGTAGAGCCGCCGCGCAAAGCGTCCGTACCCTCGCAGTGTCATAACTGCCAGGAATACGGACATTTCACACTTAACTGTCACCTGAGTCGCAGGTGCGTTAAGTGCGTAGGCGAACACTCCACTTCGGAGTGTTCGCGCACTAAAGACTCGCTCGATCCTCCGAGTTGCGTCTTGTGCCGCGGCGTGGGTCATACCGCGAATTATCGTGGTTGTCCCCGCGCCCTGCGCACAAGACAGCCCCGATACGCGAGGCAGGTTTCGTCCTCCAGGGTGCCTGCGGCGTCTACCCGCCCCCGCCCCCCACCTCTCGACTCTCGACAGGCCTTTCCGAGCCTGCCGCGCGCGTCACGCGCACCGGCAGCGTCCGCGCCTGCGCCTAACGCAACCCCTCTCCCCGCGCGGGCCCTTCCGGCCCCGTGGACACCGCAGATCACAGCGCGACTCGATCCCAGACTCCAGGCGGCGAAGCCTTCACAGGCCGACCCCACAGTCCCTCTCTCCGGCATGGACTGGTCAGCCCAACTTCTAGTTTTTCACGAGATCTCCGAGATCTCAGCATACGATGAGGTCGCGAACGACCCCAAACAGGGCCCCATTCGCGCGATCGCGAAATTTCCCGCTATCGCGGCTACGATTCAAAGGCTCGCGCGCGCCACCGTCTCGAAAAAATAATAATTTTTCAATATAAGATACAGCAAACTCGCGTGTTTGCGTCTATCTTCCCCTAAACCGTTAAAAAATTTCGTAATATCTATATTTAGATCCCGGCACCGGTGCCGCCCCCCCTTTACATTGTAAATTCGATCTCTTTCTTTCATCCTTCTATGGCCGGCCACATCGCGAATTCCTGTTCCGTGCGTCACGGGCAGAGTGATTTCTGTACCCGCACATTGTTTGCTCGCGTTATCTTGGCAATATTTTTGTCCGTGGCTACCCGGGTAGACGCAAAGATATTGCTTTCGCGATACAGTACACACCAACATCGATTTTACACATACACAGTTAATCAGACATGCACCTTACACATCTGGTGGAAGGGTTTACTTTTTTTCCCTTATCGAACTGAATCGAGTAGATTTAGTTTATCTCTTTTCGAATTACATGTTGTGTTGTTGTATCATGCAATTTTTAATTGTATGATCCAAAAACGGATACATGTATTAGCTTAGCATAGTTTAGCTAGGACAGATCGGGTTTTTCTAGGTAACAGCCAAGCCGAGGTGTGTCGAGCACCCTTGAGCTAGTTACCAAAATAAAATCGGCTGAGTGCCTTAAGCGTTTGCCTTAGTAGTCCGGTGAAGCTGTAAAGGCCAAAGAATTAAGGCCAATAGCGTAGTCAGTTCGAGAAAAAAAAAGGAAAGTTTGTAAATTTGTGACGTTTTACAGGGTAATCTGGATCTACTAAACCGATTTATAAAATTCTTTTACCAATAGAAAGACACGTTATTTGTGAGTGTCATAGCCTACATATTAATCCGAAAAATGAATAATGATTTGCAAAGTAGGCGAAGAAAAGACAGTTGAACAAAAAAACCTTTCTTACGAAATCTTCCTTAACGATGAGATATATGATTGAATTTTAGGGAAGAGCTGTAAAACTTGATAATGCCTACAAAAAGTCACCGGCGACATATGTCTAACTTCAAGGAGTTTTCATTATCTGGTCAAAACAACGTCTGCCGTTGCCGCTAGTATAATATAAGGCACTACATATATGAAACATCAATTGTTAATGGCAATGGTTTTAACACATATATTATAACAAGTTAAAAAAAATATCAATATTTATGAACATCAATGTTTTAAAATTTAAATCATTGATGTATCATTTGCATCCTTACGTGTGACGGAAGAAGCGAGCGGGCAGGGAATGCAATAAATAACCCTACACATCACTAAGCAAGTCCGGTGAAGCTGTTAAAACCTTGTTAGGTCAATAGCGTATTTTTTTTTTATTTTTATTGAAGTACGACAAAGTGACTGCACTATGCCTGATGGTAAGTATAGTACAATCCAAGAACAGTGGCGACCACCGAGAAACAGATTATCCATCGCCGGCCGCCGCTGTCATGCCGGCCATAATGACGAAAGTCACCCGGTACTGGATATGCACAGGCTGATCCCGAAACGCGACGCGCAAAAGCGAGTCACTATGACGGGCTGTATAAACTCTACCACCCCGCTATCGCCATTGCCTCGTTCGTTGATCAGCAGGGTGCACCACGTGCAGGTGAGGTTGGCTTGGGTGTCTCAAGTCTTAAGATGTTACTCGACACCCCTTACACCCCTAATAGTCAGTAGTCAGTCAGCGTAGTCAGTTCGAGAAAAAAAAACGTTTATGCAAAGCGGTGTATCGTTGATGTAAGTATTTTCAACATTAATATATCGTTAGCAACCCTATTCGCTAGGAGTATTATTTTCTGTGCGTACTGATGACCACTGTTGCCATTTTAGCGACTTCGTCGCTAGATCTAGCGGATTCTGAACTTGTTCAACTTCTTTTCCAATCTAGCGACTGAATGAATATTAAAAATATATAAGTATTTTGGTACTAATTTAATTGTAATTACTGATAACAACATGAACTGCTGATGTTGTTTTTGGAATTTTCCTACCAGAATGTCGTTCGATCTCGGGGTCGACCAGAATGAAAACTGCAAGAAGTTAGAAAAGTTAAAACGTGACTATAAGTTGTTATAACTAATCCAACTATACAATTTTGTTCGTTTTATTGTAGTGAAATATTCGCAATATAGTACTTTCACCATATTTTACCATGAAATACTATGAAACATTTAGCGACTTCTGGCGGATTTTTTAATTATGTATTCTTTAAAATCTAGCGACTTTTTAAATGACGTGTTGTGACTTTATTTTATAGACGGCAACACTGCTGATGACATTAGACGTGTCATCGGCTAATAATGCTAATATTGTATTTGTGCCTTGTGGCCTAGTATATGTAACTTTCACCATGCGTAACAGAATATTAGAACTTTATAGTGGTATAGGAGGAATGATGTGTGCATGGAATGGTAGGTTATAAACCTTTTCAGATAGATTTTGCTTTATGACAACGCAATCATTTGCATTACTTTCCAGAATCAGGTTTACACGGTGAAGTCGCCGCTGCAGTCGATATAAACACAGTTGCTAATGAAGTTTACCGTCATAATTTCCCTAAAACCAATCTAATCAACCGGAATATACAATCGCTAACTCCTCAAGAAATAAAGAACTTGCAAGTTAACACAATACTTATGTCTCCACCGTGTCAACCGTTTACACGTAACGGCAAATACCTCGACGAAAATGATCCGAGAACCAATTCTTTCTTATATTTAATTGGAATATTGGATCAATTAAGTGAGATTGAATACTTGTTGATGGAAAATGTTAAAGGCTTTGAACATTCTACTGTAAGAAATATATTCATAGATAAATTAATGCAATGTGGTTTCACATATCAAGAGTTCTTATTATGTCCATCAAGTGTAGGAATTCCTAATTCAAGACTAAGATATTATTGTATAGCTAGGAAGAATAAAAGTTGGAATTTCAGAAGGAAAGATGAAATTGTAAGTTGGTTAATTTTGATTTATTTATTATAAAAATAAACATGTACAGCATTCTTACAAGCTAAATTTAAGAATAATAACAAATAGCACAGCCTTATAGTAACAGGTTTTTCTTTTTTAACTGAAGTATTTAGGATTCATTGCCATCACATTTAATTAACGATGATTATATTTTGTTTAACTTTCACTTTTCTGATGTAAAATTTGATTACATACAAACAGCTATAAACCTTTTATTGAACTTGTAGTCCGGTGAAGCTATTAAGACCTTCCTAGGTCAATAGCATAGTTAGTTCGAGAAAAAAAAAACTTTAATACAACTTATAACAGTAAAGTATTTACTAATTTGCCAAATCTTCATTTACATGCACATCTTAATGACTTTTTCAACATTTTCAGATAACTTGCCTCGATAATAATTATGATACACCTTACAGATTAGAAATGATTATTGAAAATGATGTATCTGATGAATACTTGGTACCAGACAAAATGCTACGAAAAGCCAACATATTTGATATCTGTTACAAGAACTCTACGAGATCATGCTGTTTTACTAAAGCTTATTCACATTATGTAGAAGGCACTGGCTCAGTATTCACTGATTTAACATCGGAAATAGTGGATGAATGCTTTAAAATGGCCAACACTTTTGAGAAAGGCAGTGATGAATTTATTGAAGTTATAAAAAACTTGAAAATACGTTTTTTCACACCAAAGGAGGTGCAATTATTAATGGCATTTCCTAAATCGTACACATTTCCAATAGGAGTATCAAGAAAGCAATGTTACAGATTACTTGGTAATAGTGTGAATGTTAAAGTTATAAGTGAACTGTTGAAAATACTATTTGATAAATAAAAATTATATTCATGCAAATGATTTATCTTCTGATGTACCTTTAAACAGTGATACTTATGAAAATATATATGGTTTTTTAATTCATTCATGATCACACTACTGGCTCTGTGATTATAGACTCCCTTTTTAACTCACTATTGGTGATACCTTTCTGTTTATGATAATACAACAAATATAAGAAGAGATAATGAATCTAAGAATCAGTCTGATATTACTTGAGTCAGTTCACACATACACACATCAACAAATTACCTATAAAATTATAAAAGAAACAATAAGAATGATTTTTAGAGACTTTAATAGATAGATATCTAAATATATACATTCATAGGTATGCCTAAAAAAAGCCTCAAGCATGTTGTCTGGTATTACTAATTTTTTCATGAAAACAATAATACAAACATTTTTATCTAAATTGATCCATTGCTAAGCATTTGTCGAGCTCTTCTCTTTACCCGGTGATTCAGAACTCTGAGTCTTAACATTACTGCAAGTGAAGATGCTGCCCCAATAATTGCAGACCATATAGTGAATTTCCAAAAGGCCCGTTTTTCTAAATAAGCCACTCTATCACAGCTGAAAACAAAAAAGGTTATGTATAGTGGTACAGTAATATAACAAACATGTTTCATATTTTTGATTTTTAGGAAAAAAAATCATATGTAATGGCTAAAATGATTTGCCATTGTGTTGTCTATAAAAAAAAGATGTATTACTTACCTTCTTGTAACTGTTTCTCCATTTTCACATTTAAGTATTTCTTTAAAACTTGTATGTATGCATACTCCTATGCTCTTACTTCGAATTTCAAAATCTAGAACAATATCAAACTTTTATACACCTACAACTCTTTGCTGTTGATATTTAATTAAAGTTAATTAAAAAAACATTTCCTTCATACTTATAAATAGTCAAACATTTATGCGTTAATGTTATGTGGTCACATCAGCTTATAGGTGTGTAATAAATCTGAAACTGCAGTCCTGAGGCAAGTTATAATAGGTTGCTGCTCCATGAGAACTGGGACTTACGACTGTGTGCCAGTGATTGTTTCACCAACACATTTCAATGCTGGTCCACAACAGAGCAAGTGCCAATGTAATAGAAGTAAGCAATTGGAGTCCTCAAAAAAGTATTGTCTATGGAATAGACAAAATATTTGTAACAGCAAATCAAAAGTTATAGATTTAAAGTACACAATTAAATTTGAATAAGTGTTCAAGTTTAAGAAAATCTTTCTAAATACTAACCTGAACAAGGATGACATTCGTTTATGACTTTATAGGGTTGATGTTCCCAACATGTAGAATTATTTTCTGTAGGAAATGTTTTGTTCTTCATTCTTTGGCTACCAGATAATGTGTCAGCTAAGTGAGACTCAAGAATTAGTACCAATATAGTTAACCTGAAACATTTTTTTTCATTTCATATAACACTTCATAGTATTGAAGTTGAATTACACACAAACGTCGAAATAACTGCTTACACTCCCAAAAAAACTGTTCCCAACAGCATATATCTTTTAGAACACGTTTCAAACATTTTAGTATGGTACTTTTCAACTAAGAAATAGAACAGACACAACTTAATTCACTTATTATGGACAAAATATTTCAAAGTAAACTGAAAACGAACAATATTATGTCTTAGATCGAATAGTCGAATTTTGATTACAAAGGATTGACAGATCTGACATTTAGTAGATACGAGCTAATTGGCACAGAATAATATTACTCCTAGCGAAGCAAATTGGTCTCTGCCGACTCTCTGGCTTAAAGGTACTTACATATGCATATGAACAACTTTTACGTACGTACTTCATCGTTTTGAAATCTGGAGTCTATAAATCTACCGATGTTTGTTCAATATAATAAATTGAGATATTAGTATATAAAAATATACAAAAGTATGTAGTGATACTTGAAAGTTGATAAATTACATCGGCACACAAAAAAAATTGTACATTTGAAACCTACCGACATGTATTTCGACCAGCTGAACCCGAATCTGCAGTTAGTATGGACTGTACATCATTAAGATCTCGAGTAAATTGCAATAAACAGTAAATCATAGCGAAAATTAGGTGTTTTGTTTATGATTTTATTTGTAGAAGACATCTACTGAACCCAAATCCGAATATTAGGACCCTAGGCAGTTTTAATGAAAAAAATGTATTTTATTTCTTATTTTCTGAAGTTTGAACTTGCTACAAGCGAGTTACATTATAGTCCACTTTATACAAATTCTTCTTACCAAAGAACTTAGTATCGAGAGGATATATCATACATCATATTTTATACCTTTATCAGTGGTGGTTAATTTATAATAGTATATATAGGTTATTATAGCATATATTTCAGAAATAATTTTATAAGCTATAAATGTGATGTAATTATAACTTATAAAGTACTACCGCACCTAATGGACCTCACGTGTATTCCGGTGAAGCTATTAAGACCTTGCTAGGTCAATAGCGTAATCAGTTCGAGAAAAAAAAAACGTTGCCCCATCCTGAAAATAAAAACAAATTATTTACCTAAACTTAAATTTGCTGGTGAAAACCACATCAAAATCCGTTCAGTAGTTTTTGAGTTTATTGTGAACAGACAGATAGACGTGATAGATGACTTTGTTTTATAATACTTAGTGACTCATTGCAAAAAAATCTACGAGTACCGATTTTATACAAAAATGGAAAGCAATGAGGTATTATGATTGGTTAAATATAATCATGAGTAAATTTAGTAAACGAATACTAAAATTACTGTTATATGTATTTCATTGATTGTACACTTGGGTATTATAAATGAAAGAATTATAATTATTCTGTAGTTTTATAGCTCGATTCATAGATTTCTGTAATATTATTTTTGCTTTAGTAATGATTGGTCGTTATATTACGTAACTATTTCGTTTAACGACAATATATGATAAATTACTTTCATTCAGTACAGCAAGTTTTTTTAAGTCTCTATCATTAATCGCACGTAAAATAAAATTACCAATTTACACTAAGCGTATTTTAAGAGAGTAAAAATCGCAATAATTAAGATTTTTACTCTACATAATTTTCCTTGAGTGTTGTCACAGGTACCGTAAATACAGTAGGTACCCATAATTATAAAATTCAAGGCATTTCAGCCATCTATAGCAATGAAAAATTATGCAGTAAATTTCCATATATTTTTTAATTTAAACCAAAACTCGAACGAAGATCATTAAATGTATATATCATATCATATTATGTATGAATTTGCATTATTTTTTATTTAGGCATTTTTTTTCTCTGTGTTGTAATTTATTCCAATTTATATTTAACGATATAGTTACATTGATTGAGATTGTGAGTTGTACGATACAATATATACATTAAATTTCATGGATATAAAATGAAAATTTCATCTTGTATAACGTTTTATTTGCGTATACAATGTATCATAATTTTTTTCAATGTATTTTACTTTCTCTGGTCTGGTTACACTGTACTCTGTTTATAGTTCTTTATGTAATCTGTGGTCGAGACGCCATATTTATTTAGACGTAAACGGAACGAAAGCGGTGTTTTTTTTGTTGTAGGCGAAAGTACGACGTTTTATACTTTGATTTCATAAGTAAGTTATGTGATATATTATAAAATTTTCACATTGTTACCGTCGTATCAAAAGCCTACTCAATGGCGGTGCCTTCTGAAAATTCAAGATCATTTGGTCTTTACGTGACGCATGTGGATGGTGAAGGTCATTATCTTAGGATAAGCGGACAGCTAGACAAGCAGGCTCCGTTGATGGTAGAAAGTCTCTTCGAAGCAGCACGCGAGAACTTAGAAAAAGGCATTGGAGCCGTGCCTCCAGTAGCTATTCACGAAGGTGTGATTTGTGCCGCCAAATACAAAGATGGAAATTATTACAGAGCTAAGATCACAAATACAACGAATTTACAGAATGGTCTAGTTGGAGTACATTTCATAGATTTTGGTAACAAAGATATTATATCTTTAAGCACTATCCGTTTCTTAGACACTTATGATCCTATGTTTTTACAATTGCGGGGTCAAGCTAATGATTACTATTTATCTCGTGTTATGAGCCACACTGGAAGATGGGAGGAACCTATATTATTGAAACTGCAAAGTTTGCTTTGCTATGCGGAATATCCCACAACCATCGACGCCCAAACAAGAACCCTACCGATAATATCAATACAGTTCAAAGGCAACGATCTTTCAACACATCTAGTCTCTATCCGTTTTGGAGTCGCCACATCGTTAGCTAAACAGGAAGTCTCACTACTACAATTGTCTGGTGAGAATCAGCAAGGAGCAAACTGGCAACCGAATCTTGAATCTCCATCTTATACGGAACATGTCCCATTTCTGGTCAATCAAAACTTTCCGTCAAACCCAGCATCAGCAATGCGTTTGCAACAAAATGTTTCTCTACCATTTAATACCAGTGTACCACCACCATCAATGATCGGTCAAAGGTTGTTAGCTCACAAGGCTTCTAGGAATATGGTTAACTTAAAAGCTCCGGCTCGTCAGCCTCAACATACACCACTATCACAAGTTTCTTTAAATGGTACATTACCCGCAACACCTACAGTAATTTCAAGCAAACTTGCTTCACCACCGTCAAGTAAGCCAACGTCTCCAAAGAAATCAACAACATATAAAAGTAGATTACTTGAGCTTAATTCACAGCATAAAGTGTTTGTGTCATTTGCTGAAGAGGGCCCTGAATTGTTTGCTGTGCAGGTAGTAGGAGATGCTAAGAAACTTCAAGATATGATGGATGATATAAATAAAAGACCACATAGTAGTCTTAAGGAGCCACCTATGATTGGCACAGTTTGCCTAGGGAGGATGTCGGGTGACCGTATAATTTGCAGGGCAATAGTTATGAATCTTTCAGGATCTCAATGCAAATTATTCTTTGTCGATTTCGGTGACACAGAAATGGTATCATATTATGATATTTTTGATATACCTGAAGAGTTTGTAAAGCCTAATGTCTTTGCTATGCGATTTTGCCTATCTGGTGTGAAAAAACTAGAAAAAGGTCCACATTTGAATGAGACTTTCAAGCAGTTAGTCAACGGTAAAGTACTGACTTTAAAAGTTGTGTCTCCAGAAGGGCCTCCATTGATACAGTATGGAGAACTTTATTTGGACAATAAGAATGTATTAGATATTTTATTGGCAAATATGAAGGATAAGTTGCAATTCAAATGGTTGCAAATGCTTCCCCTTGGAACAAGACAATCTGTGTTAGTGTCTTATGTAGATAGTTGTATTAAATTTTATATTCAATTATCCGATAAGATTGATGAACTGAATGCTGTAATGGAAGCTGTGAAAACTCATTGTGAGAACAGCACATCTCCTGGAGACTTGCCTGTGGGAGCGGCTTGTTGTGCTCGTTTCCCTGATGATGAGAACTGGTACAGGGCGAGAATAAGAGATACAAAAGAGAATAAAGTTGTTGTGACTTATGTCGACTATGGTAATGAGCAAGAAATTGACGTTTCTGATTTGAGGACCATTACTCCGGAATTGATAAAGTTACCTGCTCAGGCTTTAAAATGTGCATTAAAGGTGAGTAAATTAAATATACATCTCAGATTAATTATCCTTATCAACTTTGAATAATAGAAATGTAAATAAAAATATAGTATATTTTGTATACATAAAGTCATTACTATGTGATTGATTAATATTACTTATAAGAATCACACAAAAAAGAACTTAATTAATTTTTAATCATACTGTGTATACAGGAAGTATTTATCATTTCAAAATAGCTTATAATAATTAGCAAGTACCTGGGCGACCGAGCTTAGCTCAGTTCTTTAAAAAACTGTTAGGCTTGCCTCACAAAATTAGCATTTTTTCACATAAAAAAATGTAAAAAAAATCCTCTTATAACTATAATAATAACATTTTTACTGAATTAAAATAAGTTCTTAGGTTTGCCTTACAAAATTATCACATTTTACAAAAAAAAAAAATGGTATACACTCCCATTTGAAATGGGGTTGATTCCAACTGGGGTTACACAGATTTTCGAACCAAGGATTTCCCTCTGAGCTATTTTTGTTTTGACAGTGGCCGCGAAATTTAACTTCTATTCTAGCTATATTTTTTCATTGCCTGAAATCTTAGTTAAAGTTTTCTATAGATAAAATCTAGTTAGATCTATTTATTTATCTATTTAAAAACGTGTTGACGTTTGCCTTCAAACATCTAAATCAATTTATTATTTTGTAATAATTTTGTATATTTTGTATTTTTTGGGATAAAATAGTGACAATATTGTAACATTTTACAATAGAAGTACTAATATACCAAAGCAGTATTGACTAGATATTATAAGGAACAGTACGGAGTGCGCTAATGCAAAAAACGAGCAAGGATTGTTGTGGCCATAAGCTTGTGTTCTTTAGAAATTCACTAGTATGCCAATATAATGCTAACGAGATATTATATGTAGCAGAACGGAGTGCACAAAATGTCATATTCATCAAGGATTGTTGCAGCAATAAGCTTATACTGCTTAGGAGTAATCCAAAACAATAGTGGAATTGAAGTTGCATTTTATATTATTTTAGTTCTAGCTCTTAAATTTTATTGCGTATATAGTTGATATTTGTATTTTTTCTAGTTCTATCTTTTAAATTTAATATGTATTTTGCTAGTACTATGATTAATTGTATTTAGGGCATTGTCTTAATCCTAAGGAGGGTTGGTGTCAGGCAGGCGGCCGATCGTAAAATTAAGCCAGATCATACTTCACAACATGACAAGTATAAAAAGGCGGATTAGGGTTATCTCAGGGTAGGGCTCAAAGTAACAAAGCAATTCGGGATGTAAGGTTGAGATTTGCTAGTTGGAATGTGGGAACAATGACTGGAAAGGAAAGAGAACTAGCGGATGTCTTACAAAAAAGATGCATAAATGGAAAGGGACAAAAGCGAGAGATATTGGTGTTGGATATAAATTCTACTACTGCGGAAGTAACGGTAAGAAGAATGGCGTAGGAATTGTATTAGACAATGAGTTTAAAAAATGTGTGACGGAAGTAAAAAGAGTAAATGATAGATTAATATTAGTGAAATTATTGATAGAACAAACGATGTTAAATATAATAAGTGTGTATGCGCCGCAAGCTGGATGTAATGAGGCTGCAAAAGAGAAGTTTTGGGAAGACTTTGATGGGATGATGATGAATATTTCACAGAATGAGGATATTTATATCGGAGGTGATTTTAATGGGCATGTAGGTAGAGACAGTGGTGGTTATGAGAGAGTGCATGGAGGCTGGGGTTTTGGGAATAAAAACAAAGAAGGTGAAAACCTTATTCAAGCTGCGGTTGCTTTGGATTTTGCAATAGTTAATACTTTTTTTCAGAAAAGAGACCAGCACCCAATCACTTACAATAGTGGTAATCACACTACCCAAATTGATTATTTTCTATTACGCAGAAATAATATTAAAATAGTAAAAGATAGCAAGGTTTTGCCTGAAAGGGTATTAACGAATCAACATCGTTTATAAGTAGTAGATTTAAAAATAAATTTAAAACTGACCGGAAATATTTACAAATCTCCACCCAGAATTAAATGGTATCTTATTGAGAAATATGAATATGCGAAGGAATTTAGGACCAAAGTTGTAAATACAATGATAGAAATGAAAAAGATGGAAACGAAAACAGTTAATGAGTGTTGGATTGAAATGGCAACATGCATGAGGAATGTGGCAAGAGATGTCTTTGGTGAAACGAAAGGAAGGCAAAAGATAGATAAAGACACTTGGTGGTGGAATGAAGAGGTACAAAAGGCTTTGAAAGAAAAAAGATAGCTTTTAAGGAATGGAAATGTATTGAAGATCAGAATAGCGTTGTTAAAGAAAATAAGAGAATAGTGAATACAGAATGTAGGAGAAATGCAAAAAGAGCGGTAGCTATTTCTAGAGCCAAAGTACAAAATGATTTGTACCAATCACTACAGAGCTCATAAACACAAAAATACTTGTGTAGTTTAGCAAAAGCGAGAGAGAAGAGTACAAGAGATGTTACACATATTAAATGTATAAAAGATGATAGAGGAAACGTTTTGATGGATGATGAAGACATAAAGAGTCGTTGGAAGAGATATTTTGAAATACTAATGAATGAAGAAAATGACAGAACTGGAGAGCTAGAGTCTGTACCATTAAATTTAGGCGTTGTACAAGAAATACATGAGGAAGAAGTAAGAAAAGCTGTAAATGGTATGAAAAACGGAAAATCCGTAGGGCCAGATGGCATACCTATTGAAGTATGGAAGTTTTTAAAAGTAGATGGATGGATGTGGCTGACTTTATTTTTTATTAAGATGTTACAGGAAGAAGCGATCCCAAATGAGTGGTGTTATAGCATAGTAGTACCTATCTTTAAGAATAAGGGTGATGTGCAGGACTGTAACAATTATCGAGGAATAAAGCTCATGTCACATAGTATGAAGGTTTAGGAAAGAGTGATAGTGAGACGAATAAGAGATGAGACTGAAGTGACGCAGAATCAATTTGGGTTTAAGCCTGGACGAGCGACAACCGATGCCATTTGTACACTTCGACAACTGCGAAAAATACAGACGTACATAAGAACTTGCATATGGTGTTTGTTGATCTGGAAAAGGCATATGATCGAGTACCCCTAGATGTTTTGTGTTGGACCTTGAAAAAGAAAAGAGTGCCTGTGAAGTTCCTACAACTTATTCGTGGTATGTACGGTCAAATGAAAACACACGTTAGGTCCGAAGCTGGAGTTACCAATGATTTCAATGTGGCAGTAGGTTTACACCAGGGTTCAGCTTTAAGCCCTTATTTATTTCTTCTTGTTATGGATGCATTAACATCAGACATACAGGAGGATACACCTTGGTGTATGCTGTTTGCTGACGACATTGTTCTTATCGCAGAGGACGCTACCGATGTCCAGAGCAGGCTGGAAAAATGGTGAGAAAACCTAGCGAATGTCGGTTTGAAACTTAGTAGAACAAAAACTGAATACTTGTTTTGCGACTTTGGTGGTACATCTAGTTATTCTCCTATAGCCTTAAATGGTGTATCCTTACCAGCTTGCTCCAATTTTCGGTATCTCGGTTCAATGATACAAAACGACGGTGGCATTGATAAGGATGTGAGGAACAGGATAAATGCAGGATGGATGAAATGGCGAAATGTGTCTGGGGTAGCTTGTGACCCACGAATGCCTTTGAAACTCAAGGGGAAGTTTATAAAACTATGATAAGACCGGTCATGCTGAGTGCTGGGCTACGAAAGAAACGGATGAGAGGAAATTACATGTGGCAGAGATGCGAATGTTAAGGTGGATGTGTGGTGTGACTAGAATGGATAAGATTAAGAATGAGTATATCAGAGGAAGTTTGAAAATAGCATCAGTAACCGAGAAGTTGAGAAGTAATAGGTTAGCATGGTATGGGCATGTCATGAGAAGAGATGAAAACCATGTGACTAGAAAAGTGTTGAGTATGATGGTGGATGGATATACGAGTAGAGGAAGACCGAAAAAGGTGTGGGTGGATTGTGTGAAAAATGAGATGTGCGTAAAAGGTGTGAATACTAAGATGACATTTCACAGGAGAGAGTGGAAAAAGAAAACATGTTGTGTCGACCCTACTTAGGTGGGATAAGGGTAATGATGATGATGATTTATTTATTGTCCCTGAAACTACCTACATACTATGTTTCACGAAAATAGATGACACTTTTTCAGAGATCCTGAAAATATACAAATATAAAAATATGCAAGAATTGCTCATTTAAATAATTAGCAATAATGCCACTTCTAGAAACAATAAGATATGAATAAAAAAATAATAATGACTTGAAAATAATTCTAGCATAAAAGATGCTTAGGTAGTTATGAGCACATCTAGTATCTATCTTATAATTAAATGAGTAATTCTTGTAAATAATATAGATTTATTTCATAAATTTCAGAAGAAACTCAAAAATTTTAATTTAATTTTGTATTTCGATTAGGTTTGTTTGTGTTAGTTTTCTCCCTGAAAAACAAAAGAAATTTTTGCCCAAAAAAAACAACCAACTATTATAACATACATTATCTTGGAAATCGTTATGGTAATGACATGGTATTTCAAAACTATCTGAGATGGAACTATGTATTTACAGTTTTTTCATGCCTTATTTTGAATTGATCTAAGGAATTTTGCCATTATAATTCTTAATTAGAATTTACGTATTTGGTAAATGCATAGTTGAAACCACGTAACCTTAACAAGTATAGATTTAGATGTATCTAAATATCTGGTCTGATCTTATATTAACATGTAATTTTAATAAACAACATTAAAAATGTGTCCTTTAATGTGCATAATCGATTCCATTGACTTAGGGTTTCGAGAACAAACCAGTGGAATCAAAGACATCAAATCAACTGGAAATGTTAGCACTTGAGAAGACCCTCATGGCGAACATAGTTGGTGTGTTATCGAACGACACAATGTTGGTATCATTGGTCGATGATTCTGTAACACCAGCTCTGGATATCGCAAGGAAAATGAATCAGCTCTCACAGCCACGCAGTACAACACATGAGGCAAGTGTTTCATTTTCAAAATAAATATTCAGTGTTCTTATAAGAAAAGTACTGACTGTTTAAAACAAATCCAAACAGGATAATAGTCCTGGTGAGTTTAGAAGTATTAGAATATTTTTTCAATTCCTTTGTAAATTATTTTGTTGTAAGTTTTCAAACCAGCTTTAGCAGAATTAGGTACCCGAAAAATATTTCTAGGTCCTGGTAATATTAATATTCATAGTAATTAAATATAATATACTAGCTCCTGCCCGCTAGTTCGTCCACGTAGTAATAGTTACTTTGGGCCGACGCTAACACGCAGCGGAAGCTCTGAAAGAGAAAAAATACCGATTTTGAACATTTTTCATTGGTGCTCCGTTCCTATTAGCCTTAGCGTGATGATATATAGCCTATAACCTTAATCGATAAATGAGATAAATAAACACTGAAAGAATTTTTCATTTTCGGACAAGTGGTTTTTGAGATTACCCCCTACAACGTCACAAACTTTACCTCTTTATAATATTAGTATAAATATGTTACATACATATAAACCTTTCAGACGTAATCTTCCCAATGATAGCGAAAATTTATATCTAAACTGCTCAGGCAGTTCACAATAAAGATACCGCGCAGATAGGCTCAAAAAGGTACTTTGATTTATACTATACTACAGTCAGAACGTTGTCCGGCTCTGATAAGAAAAAATCTTGACAAAATATATAGACGTTAATCTTCCTCATGAATCATTCTATTTAGTGGTGAAAACCGCATTAAAATCAGTCCAGTGGTTTTCGAGTTTATCGAGAACAGACAGACGGACGTGGCACAAGACCTTGTTTTATAATATGTAGTGATATTGACAGGTTGCGCTTGATTGTCTGTCTGTACGTTATGTTATTTATCACTCGAAAATTACTTAACAAATTTATACATTTATTTTAAACTAGCCCCTGCTCACGAATTCGTCCTCGTAGTAATAGTTACTTTGGGCTAATGCTAAAACGTAACGGAAGCTCTCAAGAGAAAAAAATCACGATTTTTTATAGGTGTTCCGTTGCAATTGGTCTTAGCGTGGTGATATATATTCCATAGCCTTCTTCGACAAATGAGCTATATAACACTAAAAGAATTTTTCAAATCGGACCAGTAGTTTCTGAGATTACCCTGTACAACGTCACACACTCACAAATTCACAAACTTTACCTCTTTATAATATTAGTATAGATTAGGACATTGGATGTCATTTAACGATCTCGGTTGCTAAGACTTTTCTGTGATAGCGACGATAGAATTACGTTCCTTTAATTTAAGGCATACCTTCATAGGAGATTCATTCGGCAATAGCAACTTCGGCGTTATCAGCAATAACAATTATAGCGTCAATTTCGGATGTAGTGACTTGTTGTTATAAACCATTTGTGTCAAATTCCTAGAAAAGCAGTGCGCATATTACGACTGAGTCGGCAAAGGCACAAAGACTCGCTCATGAAACTGTTAAACTTTCTTATCCTTTGTTTACGTTTATAGATGATCCGATATGCTTGCTTTGTTTGTAGATAGGACTACTAATAGCTTTTTTTTT